>JAWWEX010000017.1:1299538-1344538 GCA_035583215.1 Arremon brunneinucha
TATAATATAATATAATATAATATAATATAATATAATATAATATAATATAATATAATATAATATAATATAATATTTTTGTTTTCATTTTAATATTAATCATATGTAAAGGCCAAAACCAAATAGGATTGTAATTGTTAATCAGTTAACTATTAGGGAGAGGGGGAGGAAGTGTTGATATTCGGATTTTGGGGTTATTATCTTTTCTTTCACCTTTCTCCTTGGTGTGGAAGAATTTATTCTTGGAATAGACAGAACTGGGAGGGAGGGGAAAAGGAAGAGACCCTTTTGAATCCTGATTGGACTCAGGAGGGAACTGCCCTTAAATGAACTCAAATGAAGTAAATTAACACTGATTAACTGATTACTACTAATAGTAGTTAAGGGCCCCACCCAAACTTCCTTTTTTGCCTGGGATGTGGATTTTGGAGGATCAACTCTTTAGGGTAACCGTGTCCCTGTGTGTGAGTTACTTGTTTTGGGGGAATAGTGGGATTTGAGGCTTCTGGAGTACCCTGTGAACCCCCCAAGTCTGTGCACGTTTTCTCAGGAATCCTTGGGGTTTGTCTGTTTTTGGGGTGTTTGGGAGCAGTGCCAGTCTCACCCTGGCTGTGTTTTCTCAGTGATTGCTGGGAGTTTGTCCCTGTATTTTGGGGTTTTTGGGAGTAGTGCCAACCTCACTTCTGGCTGTGTTTTCTCAGTGGTTGCTGGAGGGTTGTCCCTGTTTTTGGGGTTTTTGGGCAGTGCCATACTCAGCCCTGGTTCTGTTTTCTCAGTGGTTGGTGGGGGTTTGTCCCTGGTTTTGGGGGTTTTTGGGCAGTGCCTGGCTCACCCCTGGCCGTGTTTTCTGAGGAATCCTTGGGGGTTTGTTGCAGTTTTTGGGGTGGCAGGGTCAGGCGCACCCCTGGCTGTGTTTTTCAGGAATTGCTTGGGTAGCAGTGTTGTGTGTTCTGACGACTCCTGGGGGTTTGTTGCCGTTTCTGGGGTGTTTGTCAGTGCCATGCTCCCCCTGCTGTGTTTTCTCAGGACTCCTCGGGGGTTTTTTGCTGTTTTGGGTATTTTGGCAGCGCCAGGCTCACCCCTGCACTGTGTCCTCAGGACTCCTTGGGGTTGTTTTGCTGTTTTGGGTATTTTGGCAGCGCCAGGCTCACCCCAGCTCTGTTGCAGGCGCCGGCACAGATCCAGCAGCAGCTCCTCCTACGGCTCCAGGAGGAAGCGCAGCCGCTCCCGGGGCAGAGGCAAATCCTACAGATCCCAAAGGTCCAGGTCAAAGAGCAGGACCAGGAGGTAAGAGTCTCCCTAGGAAAAAAACAGCCGTGGTGTTTTACTGGACAAACATTCCTGGAAAATCCTGCCAGAATTACTGGGCTTGGGATCAATGGGAATAACGGCTGCAGGTGATGGTTCACAGCACACGTCCCTGGAATTCCTCATTTGGGGGCTCTGCAGTGCTTCCCACACTGTAAATCTTTCAGTCACCCTGGTGAAACACTTTTGAAGATAAGATATTTATTTTGCATTTGATTCAAGCAAAAAAACCCCCATAAATAGGGTCTCTCAGTGTCATACAATCATTTGGAAATGTCTAGTTTTGGTTTTTTTTTTCCTTTGGTTCCTGCTTTCCATAACTCCCACACATAACACTGGCTCCCTGAAGTTCAGAATAAACTGATTTTCTCACCTGTGTTCCTCTCAGAAAATGATGAGTCTTTAGTTATGTAATCTTTTATTAATATTTAAGGGTGTCTGCAGTGAAAGTTTGCATGCATTGTTTTGTGACAAATAAATATTTCACAATTTAAATATTTAAATCTTAACCAGAAGTTGTTAAAGGTATTAAAAAAATCTGCTTTTCTTCTTTAATTAAAAGATGCTCAGGTTGTGTTTGTGTGTATTTTTCAATGAAGAGGTTTAACTGAAGTTTATCCTGGCTCCCAGGTTTCCTATTAGCATTTTCTATTGATTTGAAATTAATTATTGAGTGGATCAGGCAGATCAAAGCTGTTTGGGTCCCTATTTAAAATCTTCAGCCAGGTGATTTTGTGTGCCTGCACTAAGAATTTGGTAAACCTTTGGTTTCCATGTCCAAACCAGGAGAGCTGTTGCCTGTAAATGTTGAAAAATTGTTGTTGAAAGATGTGAATATTCCCCTTTCTCCTCTTTGTGCTGTGCCATGACTTATTCCCAGCTGTTCACTGGAAGAGTTGCTTGGACTCTTTATTGCTGCAGTGCCTTTGTAGTAGAAATTTGATTATTTAGAGTCAGAAATAAATTTAGAAATTAAACTGCCTGACCCCTCCTGGAGTATCCTCCCCATCAGAGCTGTGCAGGTATTCCTGTGAATATCCACTTTTTTTTGCTAAGAAAATCAGTTTGAACCCACAGAAATAGCAGAAGAATGAGGTGAAAGGGAAGAGTTTTCACATATTCAGTGTTAGGAAGTATGATAAACTGATTTTAAATGGTTTTTATTATAATAAAATAATATATAATAAATTACAGACCTCATTAGCTATGGTTTAATGGTCATACAATAATATATAATAAATATAAATTGCAGCTCTCACTAGCTGTGGTTTAGTGGTCATCTTTCCAAGGGATTTGATTTTAATCATGGTTAAATATGGAAATTAGGCACCTAAAAACTTGAAAAACCTGGCTACTGCTAGGAAATAATGTGTACTAAATATTTGATGTATCAGGTATTTTATGTATTAAATATTTGGTTTATCAAACATCTAACATATAGAATGTGCAGCACTAGAGGGGTAGAGCTGCACATTCCTTTAAATGCTGGTTCTGTTCACACCCACAGAGGGAAAATATTGCTAAATAACATCCCAAATGATCCCACAGGACCCCAAAAGCTTAAAGTTAAACCCAACAGGACCCGTTCCATCCTTTATTGTAATTTTTCAGAGTCTGCTGTAGTGTGGCACTGAGCAGCTCTGCATTAATCTGATTTTGGGGAGTTAAATCTTGGTTTAGCACAAAGCTGCAACTCCAGGCCTGTGCCTGCCCTGCTTGTCAGTGATGCCAAATAATGCCTTTTCTGCCTCAAAATCATTCCACCCAGGGGCTCACCAGCTTTCCAAGGAGTTCAGGATTCCTCAGGCTGGAAAAGAGATTGTGGGGGAGAGAGGGAATGTGATGGAGGGGTAAAAAAATAAACCTAAAAATAAAAATGGTGGGAGAAGGTGATTCAGGATTGAGGGTTCCCCATCTCTGTCCCACCTGGGGCAGGTGTGACAATGTAAAATGTGTGTATTTCTAGTGCTGGCATGGAATTCTTATGAATTCCAGCTGTAGTTCTGAATTTTTATTTGTTCACAGTGGCACAACTTCTTTTCCTATGGCTTTTCAAGGCAAATCCTGAAGAAACCACCTGTAAATAATAAATAAATCATTAATAAAAGGCTCCAGAGGAGCTCAGGCAGCCCCTGTGTTCCTGTGGTGAGGAAAGGGTTATCCAGGGGAATATTCCTGGGGCTCTTCTGCATTGCCAGGGAGTGAGGAAAAGCTGCTGCCCTGGAAAGGGGAGATCAGCCCTGGTTTGTATCTCCTGCGGCACCCCCAGAGGATTATCCCCTTTAGGAGCCCAGAAAATGTAAATTTTTAATTTTTATTTTATTTATTAGGAGTCTGCCTCTAGAAAATGACCTTCCTGTTGGAAGTTAAGGTCTTTTATGTGGTCTCTTTAAATGCCTGGAGTTGTTTTTGGTATAAATCATGCAGGTGGCACAGATTCTGTACCCTGTAACATCTTTTCTCCCCACAATCTTCTTTTAATTTGTTTTTCAAGGTAGTGAAGGTGGTGTTAAAAGTAATGTGTTATTTAATAACTTCTCTAACACAGGTGTTTTATTTGAGCAGGTGATTTACAGATCTCCAGCAGTGCAAAGCACTGAGATAGATCAAGTTTTACTTTGAAAAGTTGGATTTTTATAACGATATGTGTAAGATATTTTAAATAGGTGTTGTTTGCAACCTAAACTGATTTCTTTATTGGAGAAGAAAACTTGTGCATATTGTGGTTATTTTATTTCAGATGCATTTTTAGGGTGGAAAAAGTGAGGCTTCCCAGTATTGCTTGTACTTTTTTTGAGAAGATAAGAAAACTTGTGCATATTATAAATATCCTATTTTAGATACAATTTTGGAGTTAAAAAAGTGGAGCTTCCTAATAATAGTTGTGTTTTATTTGAGAAAATAAGAAAATTTGTGTGTGTTGGCTGTTTTATTTTAGATGCAGTTTTTAGGTTGAAAAAAGTGGAGCTTCTCAATAGTGGTTGTGTTTTATTTGAGAAGATAAGAAAACTTGTGCATATTATAATTATCCTGTTTTAGATGCATTTTTAAAGTCAGAAAAGTGGAGCTTCCCAGTAATGCTATAAATTCCAAGCTGTCCTACAGTGAGGGAGTACAATGCAAATACGACTTAATAAGATCACAAACTGAATTTCAGCAGAAACAACCAAGATTTACATTAAATTAGGAATTTTAAAACCGATTTAGTTTGTTTTACTGAGCATTTGCTTAATAACATTTCGCCTCCTCACAATCTTTTTAAAGCCAATAATTCGTCTGCGAAGCGCAGGCACATCCTCCCGTGGAAAAATTGGAAGCAACAGCTCCCTCTCTGCAGCCAGGCATCCAGAGCTGGGAAGGAATATTTCAGCTCCACAGAATTTAATAAATCATCCCATTTCCTAATTTGATCATATTAGATGCTGATGTGGAAGGAGCATTTCAAATAGCAGCTCCTCATTAATATACATCAGGCTGGGGAATAGCAGGGAATACTTATGGAGGGATGTCACAGTTCCTGTTCCTTAGTTTACTAAGTGGAACAGGTTGATGTGATCCTGGGTGTTATTTGTCACTGTCTTGCTAAAATGGTTTGGGTCGAGTTATGGAGTCCGGGCAGACGGGGCTGATAAATCAAAAGTGGATTGAGTGGACAGCAGGCAGTGATTGATACCGTGACAGGATATGAGGAAAGGAATCTTGATAGGAGCATGCCCCATATTGAATATGAGAAGGAAAATGGCCCTGGAGTATGGATATTATTCAAGGAAATGAGAATAATAATATCATCTTGAAATTATTGCTGGGTGAAGATTAGGGGAGTTCTTATTAGAATATTCTGCTGCTGTGGCTCCTGCAGGATTCTGGGCTGGATGGAGCCCTGGGAATACTGGGAGAGTTTCCACTGTGATTGTTCTGCCAGTTAATCACATAGAAAATACTCTGCAGCAGAACTTGCTGCACAAATCTTCTAATTCACGGAGCTTTAAATAGAATTAACCAAAAATGTTGACCTTTATTCCCTGATTTCAGCCAATCCTGGGACTGCCTGTGAATATGCAAGTTTGCTTTATTGTCTGCCAAACGGCTTTGGCTTCTCCCATTATGTTAAACTGCAAACTGCTGCCTTGAAATATCTTTAATGCACTTCAACTTAAAAATCCACACAAAACCAGCAAGTGCATCTGTACATGTTGAAGAAGAAAACAAGATTATATGGGAAGCAATCCTGCCTGGAGAGCTGATCCTTGGCAGTGTGGCTGAAGGAGGTGTTGGATCAGGTTTTACATCTTGTTTCTTTCCCATTCCTCCAGTCTGGTTATTCCATGTGCAGGTTATTGCAGCCAGGGCAGGAGCTGCTGCTTAGGGCAAACCCCAAACCTTTGGCACAGCTTTGGGTTTGGGGTTGCAGAAGCAGCTGCCATCATCCCAGCAGTGTGAGCTGGAATTAACCTGGGCTCAGCCTGGCACAGTTCTTTGTGGTTAGCAGTTAATTTGTGCTGTTTAAACCCAGAGTCCCCAAGTGCACTGTGAGAAGAGTCATTAAATAACTGATAGTAAAACCCCACTGATTATGGGGTTTTGGGCTCTTTGAGAGTTTCCCTTATAATCCCTTCTTTAAAAAATTGCTGTTATATATTTTATTGAAAGGTTGGTACTGCACAGTTTGTAAGACTTTTTAAAGATGGTGTCACTGAATGCTTTTGTTACTGGTACCTGCCCTCAGTTAATCTCCTTTTTTCCATGCAATTATCTTAGTGTGGGATTGAAGTGCTGGAGTCTTTCCACATTAAAACCTGGCCCATCAGACCTCAGAGCTGATAAGACTGGTGGATCAAGATACAATTGTAGTAATTTTGTGTCTGTCTGTCCTGCTCAGCACATGCTGGTGGAGAGCTTTTCATGGATTACAGAGCAGGGGCTTCATTATGGAAACTTCAGGAGGGATTTCCTCAAACAGCATTGGCCTAAAAGGAAGAGAAAGATTTGCAGGAGAGAGGAAATTAAAGGGGATGGATGTTTTGAGTGGACAGCAGATAAGTAAAGAGTAAAATTGTGATGGAGAGTTTATGGGGGAACAGGAGGATACAGAGGAGAGATTGGTGGAAAAAAAAGAATGGAATGTGTCCAGTGGTGGGCAAAGATCCACTGTAGTGGTGTGGAGTTAGAAGTTTGGTTTTTAGGGGTGTTGGGGTGTGAATTTGAGGGTGCTGCAGCTGTGGGGTTAAAGCTGGTGATGTTCCAGGTGAGAGCAGAGGTCTGGCTGTGGCACTGAGAGCTGGCACAGCTGATGGTGGCAGTTCAGGAAAAGGACAAGCTGGGGGCAGAGGGGAGGTTTGGGCTGCCCATGCAGCAGCTGTGTGTGCTGGGAGGGTGGCACTGGGAGCAGCAGGACTGGCTCAGAGGGATGGGACAGGGACAGCAGGGCCCTGCTCCTGTGCAGGACACCAGGGCACACAGGGACACAGCTGTGCCCTCTGCAGCTGGGAAATCCCTTTGGAAATGCCAAAGGAGTTTTCCAAAGAGAAGCAGACAGGATCCTGGCAGAAATCAAGCAGTGCTGTTTAATTAGGACATGGCTTTTGAAATTCCAAGCCATTCCATGCTTCTGTAATTTTATTCTTGTGATTAATTCCTAGGATTGCTTAATTTTTTGCCTGGTTGTGGCCACTGGAGTTGCCATTCCTTTCAAGTATTGATCTGCAGCTTAGGATACTTTTTTCCCCTGTCCTTGCTGCTCAAGTTAACCCACTCAGGTGCAGTTATGTGAGGAATCAGTGTAAATATTACACGTTCTCTCTTTTTACTGCTGGGAAAGTTTTAAGCCTTTGGTCCATTAGCAAATAGATTTAATTAAGATATTGCAGCATTTCTTTCATGAAACTTCAAATAAAAACTTGGGGCAGGAGGGTGGAATTGACATTACTGAGTGTGATCCTGCTGATGGTAATGTCAGCTGTTGTTTGTTTTTCCCCCAGTAAATCCAACCCTGCAGTTTTTATTTAGGATCTTGTTGCATTCCAGGTTGTATCAGCACCAGCCTCTAAAAATATCCTTTTCTTTTGTTACAATAAGTGACTTTTTCAAGAGGATTGATCAGTTTGTCCAGGAAAGGCCCAGAGGTGGAGCAGGAGCAGTGAGGATATCCTGGAGCAGCAGGCACTGCTGAGCTCATTGCCCACCCTTAATTGACCACTTTGGGAAATTAAACTTCACAAGGCAACGCCAAGGGCCCTCCAGTTATCAATAAAGGCACAGAGCTGCGAGTGACAGCTGCTTTGACGCTTTTCATTGGTATAAAACCAGAAAAAGGAGCCTTAAAAAAGCTCTGAATGCAGAAGTGCTGTTCATTTGGAGCTCAGGCTCGAGTCTGATTGCAGGGAGAGTTGGTTTTGTGCAGCCCAGGTATTGGGTACACAAAATGAGTTTAAAGCAGAGCTGCTTACTGCTCCAGAACCTCTCATTCCTCCCTTTGCGAAAAGGGGTCTTTGCAGGTTGTTGGGGTTTCTAGTGCTTCAGTTTTCTGTTTGGAAAAGGAAGTCCCCTTAGTGAGGAACTGCCTTTTTGATTTCAGCACGTCTACATTCTAAACCACTACATATATTTTAAATTTTTTTTTAAATTCACTTTTTCATCTGCTACCAAAGCTCTGGCCATGAAACAGAATCTGTTTTTTCTTTGCTGCAGAGCTCGAGTTTCTCGAGGCAGCCCTGCAAAAGCAGATGTCTTGAGGATGCCCTGGTAATCCAAAACCCTCTTTGCTCTGTACATTGTTGCTCTTTCCAGGATTCATTTCTAGGAGTGATTTTTCCCCTCTGTGAAACACAAAATAGTAGAATTTGGTAGTAAAAATTTATTCTTTATTTCAATCTTTCACTCTTTCTAATTCTGATAATGTATGGCAGGAACAGAATCTGGTTAAAATGGTGAAGACAAAAAAAGTGGATTTCTGCCAAAGAAGTGCTATGGAGAGGTTGTGTTAGGTGTGGAGTGATAGAGCAAGGGGGAAATGAATTCCCACTGCCAGAGGGCAGGGCTGGGTGGGATTTTGGGAAGGAATTGTTCCCTGGTAGGGCAGGAGGGGCTGGGATGGGATTCCCAGAGCAGCTGTGGCTGCCCCTGCATCCCTGGCAGTGCCCAAGGCCAGGCTGGACACTGGGGACAGTGGGAGGTGTCCCTGCCATGGATGTGGATGAGCTTTAGGGTCCCTCCCAACCCAGAGCATGCCATGATTGTCTGTAAACCAGCATCCATGCCCTGGAATCCTTTTTTTTTCCAGTCAGTTTTTTCTGGGATTCCAGGCACAGCTCCTTAGCAGGACATGGCTCTGTGTGGGCAGGGCAGTCACTGCTGCAGGCAGGGTTTGGAGACCTTTGTGACAAACCTTATCCCATAAAAATCCATTTTCCTGTGGGATCCATTTTGTGCCATTCCCAAAGTGTGCTCTGAGAGTGAGTCCATGATTAATTTGATTAAAACTCTGCTATCCTGCCCCTCCCTGGCTGTCCTTTCATCCTTTGTGCTGCTCCTTCTCCTCCCACATCTGAGCTCCTGAACTTTGCATTTTCCCAGTTACCAATATTGAGGCTCCCAAAAATTCCAGAGCAAGTGTAGAGCTGATAATTCACCTGCTCCTGGTGCAGCTTTGGTGGCATCAAACCCCAGCCCTGGCAGAGCCATGGCAAAGCTGCACCTGAGTTCAGTGATTCCAGATTTTCCCAAGCTGGGACATTCTAGGAAGAAAAGGTTCCAAAAAGAAATGGGATAATTGCAGGCATGTGCAGAGCTTTTGTCCTTTTTTTTTTTGTCCTTTTGCTGTATTAAAATAGAGTATGAACAATTCTCTGAACAAAATATTTAATGTTAAATGTGTGGTGAGGGTAATAAAAAGATGGGAGAACTTGGATTTGTTTTTGCAGTGTAGCTGAAGACAGGTGTATTAGATATATAATGTATATTTAAACAACTGAAATCTAGAAAGATATGGGAATTTAGTATCTATACCATAATTATAACTGTAACTAAAATATTTTTATTGTACTCTTGTAGAATTTTATTTTGAGTTCAAGTTTTCTGCGAAATTCTTATATGCAAAGCCCCAAAATCCTGGGAATTGTGTTTCAATGGGGAATTTAATACTTTATCCATAGGTGTTATTGTAACAGATTCTCCAGTTGTGTTTCTTATTGGATCATGTCCATATCTCTTAGGAAGGCAACCTCTCAATGAATTTAAAGGGTCAGGTCATGCTCAGCTCAAATAACTGATGTAAATTGTGGTTGTAATTCTGTGCCATGGATTTGTATCCTAGAAATGAAGGCAAGGCCAGAAGTATGGGTTTATTATTTGTAATTCTCTATAAACTCTTAGGTATCTATTTTTCTTCCATGGTTTTTGTTTCTCCTCTATGGAAACATGGAGGGATAAACTGAATTGTGATAGAATTTAAATTAATCTGTGGCACAGCACTGAAAATCTGTTCCCAGTCTATATCAAAAAGAGATGCTAAAAGTTTTCCTGTTAAAGCTCTGAGCTTCTTGATTGGAGAATGGGTGAAAAAAAAAAGCAAAGCCTTTTCCTATTTTTCTCCTATATAGTCTTCTTGAAGTTCTTCCAAATTAGATTTTAAATGCCAATTAGGAGGTTGAATATACTAAAATAAAAGCAAATACAACCAAAATGGCCTCACCTTATGGCTAGTTAGGCTTTTTCTCTCAAAAGCAGAACCTTTGCTCTGAGCATGGCTTTGAGAAAGATATTCAGCTTAATGAACACATTAATTAGAACCATAACTATTTATAAGATAATTAGAAACGAAGCACGGTAAACTGGGCTTTTCCTGCAATTAATGGAGGATTAATTACTGGAGGTAATGAAGTGGATTTTTAAATGCATTAAGGTGAAGTACAGAGATGTGCAAGGCTTTGTGATAGTTGCATAATTATTCCAGGCTGTTTGAGCAGAGCTCCTATGAGCTCGCTAATAAGCATCATTGCATCATTATGTATGCACTTAAAAAGACTTACCACCAAAATGACTGCCTAATTATTTCTAATTGGCAGGACTCTGTGTAGTCATTGAGCTGTTTGTAGCCATTTTAAGGTTCATTTAACTATCCTTGGGGCCATGTGATAGATGGAAAAAAGCTCCTGCTCCGCGCTGGCCTTGGCTGGCGCCGCTAATCAGTTTTGGTGGGCTCCAGTTTGAAATGCATTTGCTCCTGCAGAGGTCAAAACCTGAAGTAGTCCAAGCAAAGTTTGGCTTTTTGAAGCCACTTGACTGTATTCATTAGCAATTAGTAAAATAATTGTGTCTGTGGCTGTGTTTGGATTTCTGTGGGGCCGGGTGCGCTTTCATCGCCGGCCCTTCTCACGGCACGTCGGCTTCCCAGGAATCCAAACCTTCTCCCAGAGCCCCTTCAGCAGCCTCAGTGCTGTGCCATGTGTTCAGCTGCAGCACCTTTCTTCAGTCATTTGTTCCTGATCCAGCTCCCAGCGTTTCACCAGCAGCAGCTCCTGGTTCCCAGTGGGAGTTTGTGCCCTGGGACAGCTCAGGGAATCTCTGAGGAACTGGAACTGTGTTGGGAGAGGGAGCCAGGAGCAGGCAAACCCTGCTGGCCCTCAGGGTTTGGGTGTCTGGGGCATCCATTCCCCAGCTGCTGACAGCTCTGGTATCCAAGGACATCTCCCAGCAGCAGGAATAATCCCAGATCTGTGTTGGGTCAGTGCAGCCAGCAGTAATTCCATGGGAAATGTGGTGGCTCGAAAGTCTCTCCTGTTTGGAGAGGTGGAATCAGTCTGGAGGGGTTTGTCTGCCCCTCTCTGTGGGGCTGAATGTGGGATCCCCTTAGGAGAGTGCCTGGGGAGGTCCTGGGTGTAATCACAACCATCTGCAGGGCACTGTCAGCTGCAGGAGCCACTCAGGGGAGCGCTGGCAGCAAACTGCAGCCTGAGAAAGGAAAGGTCAGCAGTGCCATTGGGCCACGAAAAATGGGCTTGGGGGAATCTGATATTAATGCAGAACCCAAACAGTTATTGTGGGCAAAGTGTAAGGTTGATTAAAAAGGGTTATGAATTAGAAAACAGCCAAATGTCATTTATTCATGAGCTATTGGTTCAAATAATAGATATTGGTTCAAGTAACAGATAAAGGATTAAAGCAAGTGAATTGTGGCAGTGTAAATGAAAATAAAAACAAATCCTTAAGGAAAACTGCAGAATTGTTTCAGTTTTTTAAAAACTGGTTTAATTGTGAGACTTCTCTAAAGGTAATATTTTGATTGCTCTGTAAGCAAATATTCAATGCAGGAAAATGATGTAAAATACAAATAGCCTTTCTTATTAATTAGGAATTTTATTTTATGGAGTCTCATCAAATATGTGGTCATGGAAATTGCTCAGTACGTTATCAGAACCAGGAAATGCATTTTTAGAGTGAAACTACAGTTTTAATTGCATCCATATAATATGGAAAATGGGAAATTAAATTAAATTAGACTTTCAGTGAAAATGGTACCCACTTCCTCAGAGGGTGGTGGTGGGAGGGTGGGGTGTTCCTCACCCCTTGGCTGAAAGGAGTATTGGAAATGTGCATGTTGTGGGTCAGGCAGCAGGACAAAGCCAGAGCTGGAGCATTGTGGTGGCTCTAAAATACCTGAATTCTGAGGTGTTCCCTTGCTTCAGCCACATGAAAAGATGGAATTCTCTGAATAATAATCCACTGAAGCCTTGGCCTTGCTCAGAGCATCACTCCTGGTGAGTGGAGCTGGAGGTTGGGGAGCAAAGCCATGGGGTTGTGGTGAGTCCCAGCTCTGGGGCTGAAGGATTGTTGGGGTGGTTTCAGCTCACCCAGGGCAGGTTTCAGCTCACCCAGGGCAGGTTTCAGCTCACCCAGGGCAGGTTTCAGCTCACCCAGGGAAGGTTTCAGCTCACCCAGGGAAGGTTTCAGCCCACCCAGGCAATGGTGGCACCCCCTGGCCTGCGGTCCCTCAGTGACCCTCAGGTGGTGGGGACAGGGAGGGGGTGGGTGGGATGCAGCTCTTTGCCCTCTGCAGCATCCAGGAGTGTCCAGAACAGAAATGCCAGAGGCTTGGAGCTTGGACAGCGGCAGGAACCAGCAAGTGAGGGAGAAAAAGCTGGAGAAACATGAAAAATATGTCAGTAAAAAACCCCAAAATACACAGCAGGAACAGCTGGGGACACCAGTGACTCCCAGAGGGGTGTCAGACACATTTCCCTTGGTTAGTACATGGTTAACTCAATAAAAGTTACACATTTCAGTTCTAAAATCCCATTATATTCCTATTCCCTCCCCTCCAACGTCCCCAGAATGGTGTTATTGGTGTTAATTAACACCTTGGTGGTGTGAGTCTTCCCAGAGTTGTGGGGACAGAATTGTGGAAGGTTTTGAGTGACACAACAGGTACTGGCTTGGTTTTGGAATTTATCTTTGGAATTCCTCAGCTGCCTGGTTTGGGTAATATTCTCAGTGATGGAAATAATTCATTTTTCATTTTAATTCTTGCCTTGAGGTCTGGAAGTGCAGGTGAGTGTGGTCCATAAGAGCTGCTGCAGAGTCAGGAACCTGTCACTCTTTCCTGGGTTAGTGAGGCTTTGTGAGCTTCTTTTGTGTTTTAAACAAAAAGCAGAGCTTGGAAGAAAGTTCCATGAGACCCTTTTTTTAACAAAACCTACCTATGTAGGAATCATATCATAATTCACCTTTATTCCCCATTTAAATTGGCACTGACACCAACCAGTTTGTGCTCAGCATCATCAGCTGATCAGAACAGTCAGAACACATTTTGAAATAGAATTATTAAGTACTTCTGTTGCTTTGTGTTTTTTAAAAACAATCTGGATTTTGTTGTTTTTCTGGTGTGATTTATTTGACAATATTTTTCTAACTATTGCCTATTCCATGAGGAAAGCACTAATTTTAGAATAGTGAATGAAATATTGAGAGTTTCTTCCCTGGAATTTTTAATTAGCTGTAAGAATTGGGCTTTGGGAGGAACAGGACAGGGTTAGAGGTGACAACTCCCAGAAAAGGAGATTTTGGGGCTGATAAAGGTGGCAGCTCTGTGCTCCTCAGCAGTCTGCAGGAATGGAGCTGTTCAGTTTTCATCCAGGGAATATTGAAAACAGCCCCTGCCTTCCTCTGTCTGCTCTGGGTTTGTTACATGCAAAATATTTAAAGGGAGATGCATCCAACTTGCATGGAAATTAGGAAATTCTGTGTTTATAGAGTGTGCACTGGAAAATAGACACAAAATATCCATACTCTTTATGTTATCTTGTCCCTCCCCAAGATTTTGAGTGGATGGTGTGAAATATTTTTTTCTTGTGTTTTTCTAAAACCTTTTCATGACTTAATTTTTGGAGTCCAGTTATAGCAATTTTCATTAAAAATGTTAAGTTTATTTTGGTTTTATTTTGGGAAAATGAGGCATTCTAATAATCTTTCTGTATTCTTCATAAACATATGGTGGTAAAAAGTACAGGTAGAATACCTTAAATTTTTTTACATCTCATAAAATTTAAACCTCCACCTGTCTGGTTATCACTGAATTAAAGAAAAAAATTGCCTTTTTTAGGAGCTGTGAGCACAGAGAATGGGTTCATTTGTTTTACTCAGGAAAAGGCAGAGACACAGCTTTTCATCCAGGTGTTATTATTTGTGTTGCTTGGGGTCATTATGAATCCAGTCAGTCTCAATATTCCCTGTCTCCCAAATTAGGTATTTATTTCTAGGAAATGCCTTAATCCTGTATTTAAGCAGATTTTTTCTTTGCCTTTTAAAAGGTGTTGCAGCGTTGAAGAATGAGGAATATTCAGTTTTTTTCCCTTGTGGTTTCACTTTTGGCTCTGTGCTGGTGGCACTTTGAGATCTCAGATCTCACCAGCCAGTGCTGGTGCTGCATGACCTAAATTGGGATTTTTTGGGGTTTTTTTTCAGTTTCTGAGAGCAGGTGGTGTCCTGGTGTGTAAGCTGATTTCAAATGTCTGTTTAGGTAATTCCCTTCAGCTGTCTAATATCAATGTGGGGATGTAAGGACACACAAATATTACAGAGTCCTTAAGCTCAGCGCATCAGTGGGGCCTCAGTCTCGGAGGTTTTATGCTCCCAAAACCTGAACTATTGGGTTTGTCCCAGGCAGACAGGGGAGCAGTGTTTACCTGTAATTAATCTGAGCTGAGGCACAGGGGAAGTGGAAAACCTCAACCTGAAAATCTCTCCTGTCTGTCCCTTAACATTTTACCATAATATCAGAGGTGTTGTCAAATTTACAACAAATAATTGCCTGGCTCGTGGTTCCATCTGGAGAATGAATTGGAGCCTTTTCCATGCTCTGGGATCCATCCAGGGCAGATGCAGAGGCACTAATGCCTGCACAGGCAGAGGGACAATCTGGCCTGTTTGTCCAGGGTCCTGCAGAAAGCTGCACCTTTGTGGTTTCAAATAGATTCCAGCTGCCTGGAGAAGGGAACAGCTCCACGTGCTTGTAGGAATTAATTACGGGGGCTGATGGATCTGCTTGCTAATAGATTGTGGGGCTCGTTTGTTCCTGTAGAATTCAAGTTTTCCCATTTTTTTTGGAGAAAATGAAAAATGTCTTTCCTCCAGGATTGCAGCATTTAAACTTTCATTCAGCCCATTTTTTCCTGGTTGCATTTCCTCAGCCTAAGCAGGGGCAGTTCTGGGGTTTGCTGGGGAGAGGGAATTTCCTTGCTGGTGTCTTTGTGTGACAAATGAGCAACTGTTGTGCTTTTGCCTCACCTTGTGCTTTAAACTTTTTTGTATTTTGTATTTTTTGTATTGAAAACAAGTTGGGTATTCTTAACTTAACTGAGCCTTTTTTTGTTTTCAGATTATTGGAATAATGTTTACTTTCCTTATCAACATTAACTTTGGTTTTATATGGGAGTTTTTATCTAATGTACCTGCAGCTGGGTATTGCACCCTTTTTGGTTTTTTTTTTTTAGATGTATGTGGGGTTTTTGCCATTGAATTCCAAGACTGCTTTGAATGAGAAAGGACAAGGAATGTGAGAGAGTTTTGGCTATTTATTTAATAGGACTATGTACCAGTTTCTGTATTAACTTTGCTTTCTTTATTATTTTATTCCCTAAAGATTATTAGAATTATGTTCCAGATTTTTCTGCTCAGTTATGACATGGCTGCAGGAATACAGGGTTAGGAAAAAGTCCTGCTTTGGGACACACTCTGAGAAGAGGTGAGGGAAATTCATGTCAGGTAAAACCAGATGGGTTCTTATATGATAATCTTAATTTGAGGTTGAATTTTAGGAAGGAGTCCTTAAAGAGGTTGACAAGAGAAATAAGTGGTGTATCTCCCTTCTATCCAGGGAGCTGTGCCTGGGTCCCAGGGGATGTGCAGGGACTCCTTAGGATAACCAAGGCTTTGTGGCAGAGGAGGCACCTTCATTCCCCTTGGAATCCAGAGCAGACCAAGAGTCTGGAGAGCTCAAGGTGTGCCAAACCAGCTGCTTCAGAACTCCAGCAGTGTCCCATCCCTGGCTTCTTCTCTCCAGCTGCATCCCTGTCCCCTCCATGCTGCCTTTCCATCTTTTTCAAAATGGCACTTGTGGGAACTTCACCTCCACAAATTTTTGCTCACGTAGTCACCATGATTTAAAAGTGCAGAACTGCTGGGCTGAGTTGGTGCTGGTGTTTGGTGAGTGCATTTCCTCAGCTCTGCATTTGGCATAATTTGCCACACAAAGACACCAGCAAGGAAATTCTTCCTCTCCCAACCAAACCCCAGAACTGTCACTGCTTGGGCTGAGGAAAAGGCAACCAGGAAGAAATGGGCTGAATGAAGGTTTAAATGTTGCAATCCTAGAGGAAAGACATTTTACATCATCTCCAAAAAAGTTTGTGGTTGTCCCAGTTCTTGTTTTTATTTCATCCTGCTTTTCTCTGGCACTGTGGATGATACTTTTTAAAATCTTAAATATTCCCTTATTCTGAAATATGTTTTGTTACTTTCCAACTCTCCAAACACTGGTTTGGAACAACTTTTCCCTCTTAGCATCAGTCTCCTTTCAGGTTGAAACTCTGCTGCTGCCTACTTTTGTTATCACTCACCTTATATTGAACAGTAAATTATTAAAATACTATTATCATGCATATTATCTATATTTAACTTCCTCAAAGGCATGCATTTTAAAATTGCAAACTAATAACAACCTGCAATGTTTATGGAGGCAGCTACATTTGTATTATATATAAATCTTTAATAATTTCTGCAGTCTGAAAGACTGCAATTGATACCTGAAATTATTTTACCTTTCCAACAACTTGCACCATGATATTTTTTCCTGGTGGTGAAGTTGAGTTAAACAAGGAACTTTCTCTTAATATGCTTTGAAAGAGAACATGGCATTTTGCTGCAATTACTTGTGTGTTTGCACTCTGGCTTTATTAGCAGTCTGAGCACCAGGCTTGATGCACTGCAGTTGTTCCATTGTTCCACCCTTGGATTTATGGCTGGAGTATTAAAGAGCCCTCAATTTGTTGCCTTTTGTTTGTGGCCATTGAGCTAAAAATAATCTAATAAGGCTTGTGTCAGGTGAGAGATGCTGAGAAGAATTCCAGGGGAGAAGTTGACATCTCAGCACCCTTCTTTGGAGTGGGGGTGCTGTTTGCCAAGAAAACAGATTATTTGTGCAAAAATTGATCTTTCCTGGAAGAGCTCAAAGAGAAGAAAACAAACCCTGTCTTGGTTTTGGGCTCTAATTCCTCTTTCCATTTAAAAAAGTCTCTCTTTTGCCGTTGTAACCTTTTGAAGAGATTAGATTGGACCTCTAAGATAGTTCAGTGCTTTAGTGCAATATAATTGGGGAAATACTAAACGCCACTGACCTCATTTCCTTTAGAACAATGAGAATTAATAGTTGCACGTTTTATTAGGCTGATATTCCAGATGTAGTGTACATTTAATTAAGTGTAGTTTCCTTTTGGTTATGGTATGTGGCTCTGCTTTTTGTCGCAAATTCTTTCTAGTTTTACAGTTTTCCACATGTTTTCTTTCACCATTTATGATTTTTTCAAAGCGGGGCTATAAGGATTTAAATCACTTTAGCATGCAGCAAAACAGTTCCCATTCAAACAATAAACGCCATTTTAAAAAGCCTTTAGATCTTCTGTCACTTCATAAATATAAATGTATAAAAACATTATGCAGTTGTAGTGCCCACCTGCTAATTAAATGCAGATTTCCTCAAACTTGTTTTAAAATCCGCTTATTTGTTTCAACTCTGTCTCTGCTCGGAATACATATGGCCCTTGTGAAACTAATTATGCTTATGGAGCAGCTGTTAAATTTAGTGCAACTAATTTTATCCAATATTTTACATTTTAATTGATTACCTGTGAAGAAATTAGCAAATTAACACTTATTGTGCAGTAACTGAATGGGCTTTTATGGAGACTTTCAATTTTTACAAGCGGCCCGAGTGCTGATGGAATAAAGCCATTTCTTAGGGCTGGAGATGGGGAACTTATTTGTGAGCCTTGATTATCTGGTGTGAGAATTTAGGGATCCCGAGTGATGCCAAGCATCTGTGTGTTCTGTAACTTATACATGAAAAGCAGATTGGAAAGTAATGGCTTTTCACAGAATTTTGGGAACATATGGGCTTATCTGGATCTAAGAACCCTTTGAAGATCTTTGAACTTGACTAAATGACTTAACCTTTGGCATGGTGGGTGGGTGTTTTGGGTGTTGTTGGGGGGAAGGGGATCCATGCTGCAAATCTCCTCTGCAGCTTCATTTTTTGGTGCTGGTTTTTTTCCCCCCTCTGGTAGTTCCATAGTTTGAACATTTGGGGTCTTGCTTTAATAGGACTAATTGTGATTCTTGTTATTTTTCAACAGCAGGTAAAATAGAAAATCTGTCTGCTCTGCCAGATCTGTGGCCTTTTGTTGTGGTTTGGTGATGAGCTGGGGACACAGATGACTTTTGGGAGCTCCATTTCAGGAAGTCTTATCTTGATTTCCTGTCCTGTAGATCTTGCAAGATACTTTAATGGGAATTAAGGAACAGTAGAGAGAGACTCTTCCCAAGGCCATGGAGTGATGGGATATGTTAGAATGGCCTGAAGCTGATGGAGAGGAGGTTAGATGGGATTTTGGGGAGGAATTCATCCCTGTGAGGGAGGTGGGACACTGGGGGCACAGGGACACCCTCCACTGTCCCAGGGAGCTCCAATCCCTGCCTTGGACACTGCCAGGGATGGGGAAACTTCATGCAATAACTCTTTTAATTTTTAAAAGCTGTTTCCTGTATGTAAATGTCACCTGCCACCAGTTCTGCACAGACATGGGAGTGAGCAGGAATCCAGTTATTGAGCATCCAGCCTGCCTGAGCTGAATTTGTTATTTGCACCTGCAAAAGGTAGAGCTGAACTCCAGTTCAGATTTGAGCTGAGCAACTGGAATTCTTTAGCAATAAATATTTTAGATTGCTATTATTCCTGGTGGAGGACTGTGCCATTAAATGAGGAGAGGCCCTGCATTGATTAAGGGTGATTTGCGTTCCTACAGGGCTTTGTTTGTATATTATTTGGGGTTTATTTTCTGTTTTGGACTTACCTGCAGTTCTGGGAAGCCAGGGAATAGTGGATTTAGGGCAGTGCTCTGTAAATCTGTGCTGCCTCATCATGGTGTTTGTAAAAACAGTGTCTCTGTGCCAAACAAAAATTAGAGTTAATATCCAGAATACTTTTTCAAATCAAAACTTCCTCTACCTGAGGGGTAAGGATGGATGGATGGATGGACGCGTTTACATTTGTGATGACACACTAAAAATCCAATTTGAGCCAGCAAATGTTCTCCAGTGAAGAATCCAGCAGTGCAGTGGTAATTTGATCTATTTATGAGTGCTAATAGAGTGACCAGGAGGGGAGAGCTGCTGTTGGAAGGTACCAGCTGCTGAAACAGGAACCCAACCCTGACCTCTGGAGCTGCTCCTGGCAGGAACAGGGACCTGAACTCCCACGTGCTGGACAAATTCCAGAAATGTAATTTATAGCCTCATCTGGATGGAGGATTTTCTTTTGCTTAGTCTATTGTTGAGTTTTATTAAGCAGTTGTTGTTTCATAAAAGGAGGGATTTTGTCTGTGTGATTTGGCTTTTAAAGGCTTTGGGAGTTTTGCACTCCAAGAGGTGCTAAAGAAACTTTTTATACTGTTTTAAAATTGTCCTATTTCCTTCAGTACTTGATGAAACTTTTCCATGAGGTGCCATCAGAACTTCCATGGGAATCATGGAATTGTAGAATCATGGGATGGGTTGGGTTGGGAAGGACCTTAAAGCCAATCTCATTCCATCCCTGCCATGGGAGGGACACATTCCAAAGGCCAGGGTGCTCAGGTAAGAGGAACCAAGGAAAACTTGACCTGATTTTTCCCAAATATCCCTTGTCCACTCAGGTAACATTGATCTGTGACAAATTATTAAATAAAATTCAGAAAACGTTCTACAAGAAATTCAGGAATAATTATATAGTTTTGGACACACAAAGAACCAGCCCTAATATTTCTGGATTTTTTTTCTATTTTGTTAATTGATGAATCCATTGTTTGTTTTAAGTTGTTTTGCATCTCTTTTCAGAGCAGGAGCCATGTTTTCTATTTCACTTCTTTTGCTACATTGTCAGTTTAAAGGTAGTAAATTGTGACATGTACTACATTGTTGGATGTATTTATTAAATGTATAGAAATTTGATAATAAAATGTAACTATAACAAGGCTGAGGAGCAGTGCTGGTGAGAAATGGCTCATGGATTGTTCTGATGATGAAATTTTCTAGTTGTGAGGTAGGGCAATAAGGTCTCTGAGATTTTCACTCTAGACCTTTAAGGCATTTCAAGTGTTTGTGTTCAGGGCTGAGTAGCCAAAAGCTTCCAAAACCTGGAACTGAAAGCCTTGGTAGCAAACTAAGCCTGCTGATGTCTGAGTCTGACTTCATTCACTGTGGTTTTTGGAGAAAAAAGTTACCTAGATGTCTCTGTGGAGGAAGGCAGAGGAATTGATGGTACTTTGTTAGACTAATTTGGTATTTTACACTTTGGGGATCCTTTTTGTCTGCCTAGAAGCAGCCTCTTCTTTCTCTGGTGAAGGAGAACCTTCCTTCATTGTCTGGCTACTTCTCACAAGAGTTTTGGTGACTCCTCTTCTGCTTGTTTAGATAATCCAAGAGATCCTGTAAAAGATTTAACCTGTTTTAATCAAAATCTCTTCCCCAGTTGCTTTTACTCCAATATGGAAATGGACCAACAATATGGAAATGGACCAAAACTTGTAAAAGTGTGAGGACTTGTGACTTGGGGTCCATCTTGGGTCTGTTTTGGGTGTAGCCTTGGTCAGGCTCTTGTGCTGCCCAAGGTGTATCCTTTGAAGGCATTTTAATAAATCCCTGTTTGATTCCTTTGACTCTGCCCAGCCTCTATTCCAGGCAGCCTCTTTAGGCATCAGTCACCATCCCTGGATGTGTTTAAAAGCAGACTGGATGTGGCCCTCACTGCCAGGTTTAGTTGGGGTGTTAGGGCTGGGTTGGACTCAGTGATCTCGGAGTGTTGGAGTCCTGGACACTGAGAATTTCAGCATTTCTGTGCTGCCAGGCTCTGACCCCCAGGAGAACACTGCATTGACCTGAGGCCATGGAGAAGCTTCCAGAATGGAATGATAGAACTGGGATTGTGGGTGTGGAGTTTGAACAGAAATGTGTGATATCACAGGGTGGGAAACTCAGAGTTTGGGGTTTTAGAATACAGTAATAGATATAAAGCAAGATGGAGGTTTTAGGGTGGAGACTGGTCCTCCTTCTTTAGAGGTTTGGGTGATATTTTGTACTTGGACAGAAAAGTCAGCATTGCAGACTTTGAGTGATCAGTTATGGGGTTAAAAGTAAATAATTTAGGTGTCATTTCTTAATTGGATAGTTTAGCCTTGAAATACCTTGTATTGTAAGGTAGTTAGTAGCCATTTTGTAGCATGTTAGTAGGAGAACCCCCAGTGGGGTCCCCGTGTTACTTCAAAGTAACTGTTATCTGCAGGCCAGGGTTGTCCAGTTCTTGTAGAAGTAAAGCATGCCCTTGTTCTGTCAGGAATTCTTTTCCACCTGGTGTGTGTGTGGTTGTGCAGGTCATGGTCACAGGCACGGCAGCGCCCCTACAGCCGCAGCAGCGAGAGGTTCCACCTCAGGGCCGGGTCCCTGTGTTACTTCAAAGTAACTGCGTCACCTGCAGGCCAGGGCTGTCCAGTTCTTGTAGTAGTAGGTCATGTCCTTGTTCTGCTAAGATCCTTCTCCACCTGGTGTGTGTTTGTCCCTGCAGGTGGAGGTTGTGGGCACGGCAGCGCTCCTACAGCCGCAGCAGCGAGGGATTCCACCACAGGAGAACACCCAGGGGGTCCCGGTGTTCCTTCAAAGTAACTCTGCAATCTGCAGGCCAGGGCTGTCCAATTCCTGTAAGAGTAGGGCATGTCCTTGTTCTGCCAAGAGCCCTTCCCCACCTGGTGTGTGTGTGTCCCTGCAGGTCGCGGTCGCGGGCACGGCAGCGCTCCTACAGCCGCAGCAGCGAGAGGTCCGGCCACAGGAGAACGCCCAGCGGGTCCCGGGAGCGCCGCAAGGGCAGGGACAAGGACAAGGACAAAGCCAAGGACAAGGGCAAAGGGAAGGAGAAGGAGATGCACGGCACCAAGGCTGGGTGAGTGAAACGGCAAACGATGGAGCTGGAGCAAAACCGGGCAGCAACGCGGTGTCCTTTTCCTCTTCCTTTAAATTGTATTTGATATCAACTAAGTTTATGTAAATGCAGAATATTTGAAAGGTGGGGAATTATTCAGACTATTTGGAGGGTGGGGTTTGTAGGGTTTTACAGTTCTGCAATGTGGTAACGTTTCACACTAAGTGTGGTTTAATTTTCCACCCTTTCCCTCCCCGCTTGGTTTCAGGTGGGTTAAAGAGCTTTCTGCAATTTGTTAATTAAACATTCTTCCCATATGTAATAGCCATGATATAGGGGAAAAATGAGGAATATTGGAAAGCATGAGGGCTTCTTCCTAGGAGAAGATGGGTTTCACTGTTCACACACACCTGCACCTCCTCCCAGTGGCAGGAGTTCCTCCTGGGCTGTGGTTGAGGCTCAGAAATGCAGTTCCAGCACAAGCCTTGCTCTGGGTGAACGATGGGAACCCTTGAGAACCTGCTGTCAGTCCAATTTCTGCTTGGAATAACTTGGGTTGTTGATGACAGATTGCAGGAAAGGCAATGTAATTTTTTTTATATTTTGTGTAATTTACATAATTCCCTCTGCTTTATGCATCATGATCTTATGCAGCCTTTCCTGGCTGTTTGCTTTTCCCTCTTTGTCTGATCCCTTCCAAAAGAACCCAAAACACTGAGGTGTCACTTCATGACCTTCCCTTGGGGGGTTTCCCACTGAAAATGCTCCTGGGGAATTTCTGCAGCAGCATCTTCCACCCACATGTGGGCTTCTGTTGGCTTCTGGAATTCTCCCTTTGTTCCCTGTGGCAGCAGGAAAATTCCTGGTTAAGTTGGATCCGGTTTGGGCTCTCCAAGCAGATTTAATTTCTAGACCCAGAGTCTGGAAAGTCTCATTATTCTACAGAGCCCTTCCAGAACCTCCAGCATCAGGGAATTCCTGGTGGAAACAATCCTGTGGCCTCAGTATTTGAGCAGATCCTTCCTCAAAGGCACCTCAAGGACCAGGTCTGGTTCCCAGTTTAAATTCATGGCTGTTTGCAATGTATTTATTCAAAATAGCTGCTTTGGAGCTGTAATGAAGATCAGCCTGAAGCCAGATTGTGGGAAGAAGGGACATAAATTCTCAGGTGCTGCTTGACTTTATAGTTTAACTTTGCATAAAAGGAGGTATTTCAGCTTGGCAGCACTGCAGCTTATCTGAGAGATGTTGTATATTTGGGGCTTTACTGCTCCTCTAAAGCACAGAGTCAAAATGCTTTTTTTTCACTAATTAAGCAGCAAATTTGTTTGTGGCTCCTGTGAGCCCTAATGATGATTTTCTGCCCTTGGCTTGGCTGTGTTTGTAGATGTGAGGGGGAAAGGTCTATGCTTGGGGTTTTTTGGGGCAACTTTAGATTCTTTCAAGGGAGATCTTGTCACGGTAAACATCTCAAGAGAAACTTCAAAAGAAAAAACCTAAAATTAGTTTAAAAACAGTATTCTGGGCATTGTCCTTTGGCATTCTGTGTTTCAGTGATGATTCTCTAACGTTGAGCACTGAATTTCTGGAGTGCTGGAGAAGTACCAGATGTTCATGAGCTGGGCTGTGAAACAGCTCAGCTCTTCTCTTATACCCTGAAATGTTTTAAGGGATGTTCCACTTGTCCAGCCATGATGGAGGGAAATCCTGCAGCAGCTTCTGTGGGTGTGGAGTTTGAATAGAAATGTGTGATATCACAGGATGGGAAACTCAGAGTTTGGGAGCTCCAGGGAGTTCCCTCCAGCCCCAAATCCCACGTTTAGACCAGCAGCATCTACATGCAGGAAGCCCTCAGCTGTCCAAGTCTACACAAGTGAGGGGTTTTACAGCACTACAATGTTTTCCCACTATTTCTTGTACTAATCAAAGCATTACATTCATCTTTTATTTATGCTTTTTGAAATTCTCTTGTTTTAAAACAACCTGCATGCATGTCTTCATTGACCTGGTTGGGTGTGCTGTTGAATTTTGATGTTTTGAGTCTTGATCAGCTTCTAAACATGCAAATTCTGTTGTTCTGAGATGTGTTTTCCTAAGGCTCCTTGCTTATTGTTAAATTGGGGGGAAATCTACTAAAAGCTTGTTAGTTTTATATAAATTTTCCTAGATTTGTGGGTCTCATCATTGCTTGTGTACTGGTAGAATTTGGAATTACTTCTCCAAGTGATTTTGACAATTTTTAATAGAATAAATTAAGAGCAGCTCCTCAATTGTTAAGAGAAAAGTGGTGAACCCTTAATCAAACCTGACTGCTGATTTAATTACTGATTCTTAATAAGGTTGTTGATACATTTGGGCATTAATGGTTTCAGAGTTTCCTAACTACTTTGACAGATCCCAGAATCCTGGAATGGTTTGGACTGGACAGACCTTGAATCTCATCTCATTCCACTCCTGCCATGGCAGGGCCACCTTCCATGGACCAGGCTGCTCCAGGTGGCCTTGGGCACTGCCAGGGATCCAGGGGCAGCCACGGCTGCTCTGGGCACCTGTGCCAGCCCCTTCCCTCTCTCCAGGGAACAATTCCTTCCCCAGATCCCATCCATCCCTTCCCCTGGCAGTGGGAGCCACTCCCTGGGTCCTGTCAGTATTCCAGAGCTGAGGAGCTCCTTGTTCAAACACAATCCCCATTTTTCCTGTCAGTTCCACACTTCAGGGCTTTGAGGTTTCACTGAGGTCCCCCAGTCTGAGGGCCATTTTCCAGTGGCATTTCCCAAAATCCCCTGGAGTGAGTCCATGCCCAGTGCCCCATGGATGGCACGTGGGTCATTGATAGCTGTTGATGGGATTTTTGCTGTTTGGAGAAACATCAGGGGTAAAGTGGCAACATTGGACTTTCCTGAGTCACACTCTCCTGGAGCTTGGCACAGGATTATTTTCCCCTTCCTTCTTCCCAGCCAGTGCAGTAGGAAGTCATTTATGGTGATTGGCCCTGATTTGCATGTAGGTGATGGAGTTGTGTGGGGCAGAGCACCCCAGAAGTGCTGGGAAGCTGTGCTGGGATCAAAGGGGCTGTGCAGGAGCTGTTGTCTGACACCAGGCTGGGGGTGTTGTTTGCATTAAACATTCATCACCCTCCCAGCCTGCCAGCAGGAATTCTGGGCTGGGCTGACACGTTTTCATGCAAAATTTATTGGGCAAGACGAGGGTGGTAAAGAGAGATCTGACTGCCTTTCACCAGCAGCAGAGGGGGAATGCTTGATTGGGAGGGAGGATTCCTCTGGCACTTTTGGGGCCTGTGTTACACAGGAGCTGAGGGGTTGGGAAGGCTGATTCTGTCTCTCCAAGACCTTTTCCTCAAAATCTGACCTGCCAAAATCCATTTCTCAAGGAGCAGAAACGTGCAAACACAAATTGATGTTCAGGGTGCTACAGGGCTTATTTAATTTGCGCTGCTCAGGTCTCACATTCAGGAGTTCTTGTTGGTTGTCTCAATTCTCTTTGGAGTTTATTTCAAAGAGGTTTATGAAGAAAATATAAAGTACATTGTGTTTAGTTTGTAGCTCAGGAGTCCAGAAGGAAAATACATTCATTTTGGAAGTTTTGATCCCAAATAGAATAAATAAGGATTGCTGCTGGGCTGGACCCTTGCATGCCATGGTTCAACCTTGATCAAATTCTTGTTGTTGAGTTGTAAACATCCTAGAGGAGGTGCTTCCAGGAAAATGGAAATGGGCAGCAGAAATGGGCTGCTGGGAATTGTAGAATGTGGCCAAAAATCCCTCTTAAACATGGACATTCCTAGAAAAACTGGAGAATGTCTTTAAAATCTGTTTAAAATTAGCAACTGCATTTTGAATGCTGAAACCAAACTACTCCATCCTGTGGTGGAAAGTAGTTTGAATGCTTGTGGGAGAAATATCTTTTGGCAGAGGGGAGAACGCTTTGCTTAATCCAGGCAGGTCTGGGGTAAGTTATGGGGATTTTGAGAAGTGCTTGCAGTAAAGTTTTAAGATGCTTGGTAGGACTCCTTGGCTCCAGTGATTTCTCTTGGTAGCTTCTTGAAGAACAGCTTCTAAAATTCAATGGTAACTTGAGCCCCTTTGTCCAACCTGGGATACTCCAGTGGCTGCCAGGCACTTGCTTGGACTCAAAGTAGATTTTCCAGGATCTTTAGGATGGCAAGGGAGTCACTTATCCACAGTAAAACCAAAATGTCTCCTCTATTGATTAATTAATTAATTTCTTCTTACTCCTTTTGCCTTCCTCTCTACCTCCAGCCTGCTGGCAGAACCCAAGCATGAAGTGACTGGAGCAGGTAATGAAGAAGTCACCAGAAGTGGGTCTCTGGGTGCCTCAGAGCAGAGAGATGGAATCCCTTGCCCTGTCAGGATCTGTGTTTGCTGATGGAAAAGGAGCTGAGCAGTTTGGGCTGGTCCCTGCAGTGCTCAGGGGAAGGATCCTGGGGGCACCCAGGGAACCCCTGGGCGTGTTTGGGGTGATGGGTGAGATCTGAGCTCTGCTGGGAGCCAGAGGAAGCAGCTGAGAGGCCAAACCAGGACACTTTCCTGCCAGTAAGTCAGCCAAAGGCCAATGGGAAGCAGAGGAAGGGTTTTCTCTGAAAAGGACTGAGACCTCCATATGCCCAGAGCAGCTCGAGGGTCACTTGCCTTTGACCGCGATTTGTTGCTATTGTTGTCTAAGCTGTGTTGGCCTTGTTTTTCTTTTTGTTTGCTAAAAATCCCCTTTTAGGACTCAAAAGACTGGCCATTTATTTAATGGGCAGCAGCATATGGGATGATTTCTTTTCCTTTCACTCCCAGACAGCTGGAAAAGCCAGCGTGGATGGGACACGTGTGTGAGCTGTGGAGCAAAACTGTGCAGGAGGTGCTGGGGAACCACTGGCTGTGGAAAATAAATAGATTTTAGTTCAGAGTAAACATTTCATTTTCATTCATTAAGCACTTTTTGTGCTAAGTACAAAAATCTAAGTTTTGTGTTCAGATTCTGTAGTTCAGACTGTCAGTTAGTGATGGCTGTCAAATGAGCTTCCCTGCTAAATTCATGGACTATGCTGAGGGAATTATATTTCTCCCTATTTCCAGAAATAGGTTTTGGAATGCATTTGAAGGCAGTATCTTCAAAGACACACATTCTTTTAAGCTGTTTAAAATTTTCCAAACTATCCGCTCCTTAAAACTGCCAGCCACCCTGATTGTCCTTTTATAACTATATAATTTGCATTATCCTGGGGTTTGGGGGGAATCATCCCTTGCGCGTGAGGTGCTCCTGCTGAAGGAGGGTTTTGTTTGCCCACATGTCCAAACACACACACGCTCTGAATGTAAACGTGGAGTTTTGGGGTTTTTTTTCCCTGGGACACCTTGTGCTGGGAGAGCAGCTGACTATTGTTTTAATGGCCTCCCTTAATCTGGGCAGGAGGAATCCAAACTGAATGATCCAGAGCTGTGCAAATCCAGTTAGTGTGAGCTGTAATCTCTTTACCGGGTTTAAGGAGTTGGAGTGGCACGGAGACACCCTGCAGATACTGAGCAGCAGAGATACAGTAATCACCTCACCCTGCACCCTGCTCCTGCCTCCTGCCACTAAACACACCAGCCCCAGCAAGGATTTAGGGAAAACCCAGCCCCAGACAGAAAACTGCTCCTCAGAGCAGGCACAGGAGGGGCAGGTCACACACAGCCCATCTGAAAGATAATGCTGGGGTAATGGGAAATTGAAATTCACATTAAAATATTAAACTCGCTGTTGCACCTCGTATTTTGGATTGGGAATGCTTTTTTGGAATGAGCTTACCTGCTATGGAGATTATAAACCATCCATGGCTTTGATTAGGAAGGGAAGGAGCATCTTTGTTTGGAGGAAGCATTTCTAATCCTGGTCTGATTTTGGACCTTTCTGTTGTTTGGAATTATAAAATAATGTGACAAATTTAAGTGTAATAATTTAAATTGTTGATCAGTGATAGGACATAAGGGAATAGTTATAAATTAAGAGAAGAGGGATGTAGGTTGGATATTGGGAAGGAATTCCTGGCTGGCAGGGTGGGCAGGCCCTGGCACAGCTGTGGCTGCCCCTGGATCCCTGGCAGTGCCCAAGGCCAGGCTGGACACTGGGACCGTGGAAGGTGTCCCTGCCATGGCAGGGGTGGCACTGGGTGGGATTTAAGGTCCCTTCCAACCCAAACCTCTCTGTGATTCCACAATTCACTTCCAGGCTCTGGTTTCATCCTTGGCACCCCTGGTTCTGTGCAGGGCAGGTTGTTCCTACTCAGTAGGAGTGAAACCCTACAGAGTTTATAACCTGTGCTCCCATTTTCCTGCTTCCACACCCTTTCATTGCAGTGATTTTCCATTGAGGAGGGAAGGCTCTTGGATCTTCCCATGGAGGAGAGACTGTCCAACCCAACTTTTCCATTCTGGAACTTCTGGCCTGGTTCCCATAGGAGATTTCCAGATGCAGAGGCTGCTCTTGACCTTCGTGTCCTTCTCTGTTCCTTGAGAATCCCCTGATCCCTTCTTGGAATGATCCCCTCTGGTTCCCCAGCAGGATGGGATGATGTTCCCCATGGAGCAGAGTGGTCCTTGTGACAGTAATTCAGCACTGTGTTGGGTTTATTCCTTTTTTACTTTTTTTTTTTAGATTATGGCAACCTGATGCATTGCACTTTGTCTGGGGCAAAATTCTGGGAATGGCTTCCACTCCAGCCATTGATTTTTACATTATTTAGTGTAAAAACCAACACCTTCAAATATCCATGAAAACAGGGCTGGCAAATGCTTTGGGTGCCTTCCAGGGTGGGAATGGGGAGACCCAGAGGGAACATCTTGGATTCTCCTGGATCCTGCCTCGCTCCTCAGCTGCTCCAGCAGCTGAAGCCCTTGTAATACAAGGCCCATGTAATGGTGAATTATGTTGGGAATGATTTTTCCTGGGCTGAAACTGAAGCAGCAGGACCAGTCCATTCTCTCCACATGGATTAAGGAATTGATCAGGAAGGTCTGCCTTGGCTGCTCAGAGCAGAATCTTTTGAGGCTGCTTAATGGGATCATGCTGTGTCCAAGAGGGAAAAGGGAATTTTCTATTGATTATTGTCAGGTGGGCATTGAAAAATATTAGGGAAATCCAGACAATGGAGAGTGTTCAGCACAGGAATGGGGAATGCAGGGCCAGGGGTGAGGCTTCATGTGCCTCCATCTCCCTTTTTCCTTTTTATTTCCTCCTTTGCTCTGCCTTTATTTCCTGGCCACATTAAACAGTGTGAAAAAAAAAACAAACCTGGGTGAAGTTTTGGACGATGTTGCAGTGGGAGTTTCTGCTGGGAGTTAATTTACAGGTCCCCTGTGAGTCAGGAGCACGAAGAGGGAAGAGAAGGAAGGGGTTTGTATGGAGTGAGAGCCACTAAATCTGATTTAAAGGGTCACAATGTACTTTTTATTGAGGAGGACAAAAGATTAAAGTCCATCAATTAATTTATTTTAAAAAACAAAGCAGGCTTTAGGCCTCAGCTTGTTGGAAACTCTTTCCATGAGCTTCAAAGATAATTTTAATAATTCTGCTGCTTTTTTCCTTTTTTAAACATTCAGGCTACAATAACTCAGTAAATGGATAGTAGATAATTAGGTCTTGATGTTACAGGCTCAAAATTTTATATGCTGTAGGTTTTAGATATAATTTTTTAAAAATTCTACTCTGCACTGTAATATATTCTGTCTTGTGCCTTATTTTTAGGTTGTGCTTCTCACATTGTTATGGGAGAGGAATTTTTTCCTGACAAAGTTTCCTAGGGTTTGAAAACTGTATTTCCTCCAGTGTCCAGCCTGGCCTTGGGCACTGCCAGGGATGCAGGGGCAGCCCCAGCTGCTCTGGGAATCCCAGCCCAGCCAGGAATTCCCATTCCCAATCTCCCATCCATCCCTGCCCTCTGGCAGTGGGAGCCATTCCCTGTGTCCTGTCCCTCCATCCCTGTCCCCAGTCCCTCTGTAGCTCTCCTGGAGCCCCTGCAGGCTCTGAGCTCTCCCTGAATCCTCCTTCTCTCCGTGGTTGGTTGGTTCTCTTCTCTGTCCTGCAAGTTTTGGAGCCAGTTTTGGAGCAGGGCCCGGGGGTGGCACCAGAGGAAGGGGCAGGGACTGATCCCAGGGAATTCCCCCAGACCAGGGGGGCTCTGGAGCCTCCCAGGGACAATTCCAGTGCTGTGCCCTGGGGTGGCACCAGGTGAGCCCTGTGGTCCCTCCCTGGGCTGGGCATGGAGCAGGAGTCTGGGAAGGGCTGCAGAGATTCCCCCATGGAAATGGAGCCCCGGTGCAGGGATTGCACTGGAGCTGCTTCAAGCAGTGCTGGTAAGGGGTTCATCACCACTTATGCAATATTTTTATTGAAATATTTACCAATATAGCCAGAAGGGATGTGCCTTGGCTTGTCTGGCCCTTGCAGGGTGGGGAAGGGAGGGGTGATTGACACACCTGAGAGGGAATGGTCAGGGGAGGGACCCAGGTTCTGGGGTAAACCTTGAAATCACACCTCAACGTCTTTTAAAATATATTCCCCTTCCGTGCTTTTCAAAGCTCTGTCCAAATGGTTTTTGTAGCAATTCTGAAAATTTTACTTGTCTTGGATAAATGATCCTTCCAGTAAGAGCCAGGACTTCTCTTCTCTCCAAAACCCCTTCCCATGTGGAGAATGTGTGGTGAAATCCCTTTTCCAGGCAGCCTGGGAAGGGCCATTTGGGGAGCCCAGGGTCCCATTTCAGCGTGGCACTTGTCACCCACGGTCCCAGTGCTGCTCCTGTGTGCCAGCAGGGAGCCAGGGCTCAGTTTGCAGGCACTGCCTTCCCTGCTCTGCCTTTAATCTGTGCTGTGTTTATGTAATGCAATAGAAATGTTGCTAACGTGATTATACTTTTCTATCTTATTAGCTTCAATACTGAGCACAATAAAATGGAAAACTGTTTAAATGTTATGTTTAAGTGCTTGAGATAAGAGTTCTTGTAAATGAAATGTGATTACATTTCTGTAATAGATCTTCTCTGTCTGCTCGGACTTTGTTGAGCAATGTAATTCTTTTGGGATTGCTGTTTCTAAGTTTGATTTCTTTTTTTTTTTCCCCTTTAATTTTGATAGAACCAGCCATGTAAAATGTTACACACCAGGAGACAATGCCCAGAAATCTCTTGAAAAGGCAGGGCTTCCTGCGTGAGGCACAAAACCAGGGCTCCATAGTTCTCTTTGTGATAACCAATTTGAATTAAACATAATTCCCCAACATCACCTTGAATTTCCATCTGTGTAACCCCGATGTTCTTAGGGGTTTTGCATTTACCTAATGCTCTGGGCTATTTTCCCTCAGCACGGATGGCAAACTGTGACTATCTCCAAACTGGAGATGATATGAATAACAATTGTTTGCTGATCTTCCCCTGTATCTCCCTGCATAACCTGCAGCCTGCAGAGGCTGAGGAAGTGGCAGATAGCTTTTGTCATCCCTTATCCGGGCTGTACACTTGTAAGGAAGAGCAGGGATAATCGCCTAAATCTAATTAGGGGTTAAAAGAGGCCATGACTGTGATGTGGCAGTGAGACACCTTACTGTAGCAATCCTGTTTGCATTAGAAAAATAAGGTTGTCATATTGATTATTCAAATGAGCTTCCATTGGCCATGGCTCAATGGCTGCTCTGCAGCTGAAGCTCTGGAAGGTCCCAGCTTTGGAGCATACATTATGTGATGTCTTGTTTGCTCATTTCAGGGCTGTAAACCTGAGGCTGAGGGAGTTTTGTCGTGACAATTAAGGGTTTAAGTGACCACTGGAAAATGAAGTTGAGCTTGCCTGGGTGATGGCTGCGATTGCTCAAAGCCATTCAATGGGGGCCGATGAATTTGCTTCACATCCTTTATGGAGAAATCAGTATTGGAGTTAACAGATCTTGTTTGTGCATTAATTGATGTTTAGTTCAAAGTCAAACAGTGCTGAAAAGAATAAAGTAATTGCATTCAGATCAATTCCATGTCCAAGAGATAGCAAATTCCCCTGGCTCTGACTTTGGGGGCTGGCTTTTAATTTTTAAAAAAATGTTTATCTGCTGCTGGGCTATTACAGCTTCTCAAATATTTCTCAGCACTTGGCTTTTTGTCACTCTCCAGTCAGGTCTGTGACATCCTGCAAGTGCAGGAGATGCTTCAGGATGTGCTGATTTCAGCCTTCCTTGTTACCTGGTGATGTAAATGCCAGATGCAGGATGGAAAAAAGTGTTTTAAAAGACCAATTTATTAATTTAAAAAATTATTTTTGGTCCTTTTGTAGTACACCAAGTACCACATGCTAGGCTGTATTGTACGTACAAAGAGTTGACATTTTTCTGGTGTTCCTACCGTTGGTTTGTGCAACTTCTGTAAATCATTACAGATTTACAAGGAAGAGCCCCCTTGAATCCCAGACATGAAGCAGAGTTTGCAAATTTTACCCCATAGCTGAAATTATTTCCCCCATTTCACCTGCAGTTTGAACATTGGTCACTCCAGCTGTTGGCTGTGCTGGGCAAAAAAAATACATCTAGAGACAACTAAACTGTATTATCTTCTTGCATAGGTACAAAGTTTTCAAAATTATTATTTATTATTACTATTTAAGAATAATAATTTTTCTTATTAATAATTATTATTTTAAACTAAAGTTTTTTAATTTCTTCACTTGATTCTTCCGGTTTCTTCCATTCTCTGCTTTTGGTACTGGATGAGTAAAATTTGTAAAATTTTACTCACCAAAAAATTTACTTTTGTAAATTTTTTGTAAAAAGTAAATTGTAAAATTTACTTTTACACTTAAAAAATCAACTGTAAAAGTTATTCACCCAAATGCTGAACTGGTTGATTGAAGCCACGATGACCAGAGGAATGGGATTTTTTAAATATCTATATTTTTATATATTATTTATTTATGTTGCTGGACCATCCTGACCTGTTTGAAGCACCTGAAAATTATCAAAAAATGTTGATGTAACTTTGCAGCATCTTGCCTGGGCAGGAAGTTAAGCAGTGGCTTTTCCTGTGCTGCCTTTGTGTGAAAGTCCTGAGCTTTGTGCTGATCCATGGATGTGTTTGACTGCTTGGAGCAGTTCCAGTTCCACCTTCTGGGGACTCCCCTTTGTGGCACTTCTTTGCAAGGCACAATAATTTTGTCTGTTGAAATTGCAACTTTCAGCCCAAACTGAAAATGGGGGAAAAGCCAATATATGAAGCTTTTTTTTTTTTTTCAGCAATATCAAGGTGCTGTTTGTGGAGATCAGGCCCTCATTTTGCACGTTCATTCTAAATAAATATTTAATAAATAAATTGTCAATTTATTTAAATTTTTATTTTCTCTTAATCCCTTTCAGCCACAAGTATTGCAATGTTCTTTACCACATTCTTCTTCCACCAGCAGTTAGCAAAAATGCAGTTTGTTGTGATTGATGTCAGTGAGATTGTCTGGATGCATTTCCTAAAGAGAGGGAATAACACAAATCTGGGGAGTGTTGCAATAGGGAAAATCCTTAATCCTGGGAGCAGCACAGAGAGGCAGCACTTTCAGTTGGCAAAGGGGTTTTTGGCTGCTCCTCCTTTCAGAAATTATAAAGCTCAATTCACCCACGAGCTCAGCTCACTCTGGGCTGGCTAAGGTCACCACCTTGACATTTGAGGTAAAAATAAGAATTTTAAAGTAAAGCAGCACCACTTTGGGCTTGTCTTGCAGCATCAGGCTGCAGTGGCTCAGGAATGGTTGGCTCAGTGACTTTTGGGGATATTTTCCAGCCTTAGTGAGAGCCAGGGGAGGTTCAGGTTGGACTTTGGTTGGAATTTCCTGACAGGGCAGCCCTGGAATGGTCACAAAATTGGATCTCCATTTCATAACCTGATTTAATTGCAGGATTTGGCCAAAGGCTGGACTTTGATGGTCTTGGAGGTCTTTTCCAGCCTCAGTGATTGCAGCAGGTCCCTCCTGAGCAGAGCTGGGGGAGTGCTGGAGGGGACACGTGACACAAAAACCTGGGTACAGTTCTGGGTGGGTTTGGAACTCGAGGTGTTTGGGGGTATTCCCCTGGTCCTTTGAGCATTTGGGATTCTTCCCACCAGTGTCAGCTGGAACATCCACATTCCCTTTTGTATGGGCTGGGAATCCTCTGGGAAGGGCTGCCCTGCGAGGATCTGGCCACTTATTTGGTATTTTTATTTTAAATTGAATATTTCACTTCACCTCCAAGATTTGCAGGTACAACAGGAGGTGCTGGTTTTAACCATCAACCTCTAAATTGCTCAGGATCCAGGTTTCCTTGGAGCCTGCCTTGTTTATGGTGCTCAATTCCTTCAGGGGTCTCTTCTCTATACTAAAAAAACAACCTTTGAAGGAAATCTTGGCTGTAGAACGGGACATTCCTTATATTTTTCTCTGTTTTTTGTCTCATTTGGTGGTAAGTCAATAATGTGCAGCACTAATTATTTTGATTTCATTGAAGAAATGCCAGAACACAAAATGGTTTTGGGAGATCCTGGGGAAGATGTCCCTGCCTGTGCTGGGGACCTGGAATGGGATGGGTTTAAGGTCCCTTCCAACCCAGACCTCTCTGGGATTTTGGGATTCCTGGTTTACACACTTGGCTGGCACTTTGCTGGGAGTTCGTTCCACCCTGCAAAGCCACTCCTGCTCTGTTTCCACTGGACACTTTCTCTGGAAAGTGCTGGGAATGAGGAATGCCAAAGCAAACTGATGGTGTTGGTTTTTCATGGCGGCAGAAGGTTAAAAGCAAATTACTGAGAGCAAGAGAGTGAAGTGAGTGAGGCCAGTGTGGTGTGTAAGAATTTTAGGTTTAATAATTGGTGACATGGGAAGCCTGAAGGAGGTTCTGGTGCTGCTCAAGGAGCATGAAGAGCTCAGGCAGCTTTGCTTGGTGCTTTTGGGGTTTTTAGGCTGTCAGATTTTCTGCCAAAAATACAAATTGTGATTTAGGGGAACTTGCAGATCTTTCCTTGTTCTCACCCTGCTGTGGCGCACATCAGACTCCAGCCTGTGTCTGTGTTTCCAGCCCTGTCCCAAAGGTGCCCAGCCTTGTTTTGGACTGAATCCTGTGAAAGCCAAGGTGACAACTTTAGTGATCCCTGTCCATCTCCTCCTTTATGAGCTCCAAGTAGCTGGTTCTAATTTGATTTGATTTTTCCCCTCATGCCTTTATTAATTTCAAAGTATTTCCAGGTTATTTTTATCGCTGTGTGTTAGGCTTGGGTTTGATCAGATGTGTTTGAGACCTGCAATCAGTTTCTGTTTTAATTCCATTTTGATTAAATATTATTTCTTCCTCCTTTTTTTTGTGGCCAAGGAACTTGAGGAATTCTCCCTCAAGCTTGACTTTAGCTCTCCCTTCTAAAATTTTATAAATTTGTCTTGCAACACAGCCCAGCATGGAAGTTGTTGGAAGATAAAACTTCCTTCCTTACTGGGAGTTAGACTGGGCTGTGTGGAATGAACATCTTGGAGAGACCAAGAGGCTCCCAAAGGTTTTCCTTAAAGCTACATTGAGTTGAGATTAAAAAAAAAATAATTGTGGAGGAAAGCCTGAAACTCAAACATCTTCTGACCAAAAAAGCTGAGGTGGGTGAGGAGATGAAATGTTCTCAGATCAAGTGGATTTGCTCTGTTCAGGAATAGGGAAATTCTTGTCTTGTGTAGGAATGAAAAGCTGAGCATGTAAGACATACCTGAGATATTCTGAGAATATTCTGAGATCAGCCTGGGCTGGATGGAAGCAGGGAGAGGAATTAAACCAAAATCACCAACTCAACCCAGCAGCATTTCCAAACTGGGTTTTCATCCCTCCGCACAAGGATGCCCAAACCCCCAGGAGGTTTCAGGCTGCTCAGATGGGACCAGATGCAGTCCCAAGGGCTGAATTCCAGCCAGGTGGGAATTTGTGGGGCTGAACTTGGCCTTGACTCCCAAAGGGCTGCACTCCTCTTCAGGGATGTTGGAAATGTTTTTTGAGTCTTTGGTTGTAAAACCTGTGCCCAAGGGTTGCTGGGTGTCCTGGTGCTTCCCTGAGCTGTGGAGATCAGTTGGTTGTTGGTTTATTGTTGTTTTTTAATCAGTTGTTTGTTTTTCAGCAGTGTTGGTGCCATCCTGCTGCTGGCTAGAGAGCACATCCCAAACTTCTCCTGAAAAACCTCTCCTTTTTTTTTACTTTATTTATCTTCCTTCCTTTTTTTTTACTGTATTAATCTTCCTTCTTTCTGACCTGCTGTTTGAAATCTGTCACTGTCTCTTAATTCCTATTCTAAGTGCAACATCTTGTGCTCTTTCAGAGTCCTTCAAAATTGTGTGAATTTTAAGTTAATTTTTATTTCAATTAATTTTTATTTTGAACTATGGGGCAGCAGGGCATCAAAACCAGCTGTATCCTATTCCTTCATAGATAGAGGCATTTAGGCTTTGGGTTTGTTGAAGTATTTTTTTAATTATAAGAACGTCTTTGTGTTTAGAAGCTTTGAAGAACTTGTGAAGTGCAAAGAACAAAAATGAAACTGTAACTTGTGGTGTTTGGATTTTCCATAAAAGAAAGCCTGAATAGAAAGGAACATTTGCATGAGAAGGGTGGGGAAGAAGTTGTCTGACTTCTAGTGATGGGTTAGAAAAACAATCAAAAATCTGAGTTCTGCAGATAGAATAAGAAGTGATGGGTGAGGTGGGTCCCTGGGTTTGAGGAAAAGGATTTTTAAATTAATAGAATAAATAAAAAATATATACAGCTCTGTATTAGTTATAGGTTGGATAAGCTGAGCTCAGTTCAGATACTAAATATAAATTTAGCCTCGTTCTCTGAACTGAGATCTGTGAGGATTAAAGAAAGAAGGAAAAAATTGTGAAAAAAAAAGAGTAATTTGTTTCTAAAGTCAAATTGCTTTGTGGAATCCTTGAGGTTGGAAAAAATCTCTAAGATCATAAATCCCAACCTTTAAATTTGAATATGCAGTAATAGAATGAGATCTGTGCAAGGGAACCAAGGCTGTGTTTTGTAATGTGAATTTTGAGCAGTGAGCAAAAGCTTGAAGAGTTTTATTCACAGGTCTTAGTGGAAACTTGGGTGCCAGAAGATAAGTTTAAAATACTTAATAAACTTCTACAAGATTTTCTCCTCTTGGGAAGAATTCATGGCACAGAGTCTTAGAAAAGAATTACAAATAATTAATTCAGATAAATTGGAGGTTGCCTTGTTTCCTAGGCAGAGAGCCTTTAATTGGTAACTTTATTTTTGCTGAATATTTAATGAGCCACTGGCAAATGTTTCCCTAAGCACAATTTTCATGAGCATTTAGTGGTTTTTGAGCAGTTTATAATGAATTTAGACAAAGATGGAGCCATTCAAACCCGATGTAGTTTCAGTGTGGTGTGAAGCATTTACCAAAGATTATTGCAGAACTTGTTTAATGTGCATAGAGAGTTTTAAAAAAAACCAACCCCAAACTAAACAGGCTTGAGGTTTCCTTGTGGGATTTTTTTTTTTTTTTTATCACCAGACTGAGGGCCTGAAGGAATAGAGGAAGTGAATGGACACCAATGTATCCAAATATCTCATTTTGCCTAAAAGCAAGTGCCGGCAGATAAATGCCCATAAAGGGATTTCTTTCTTAAGCCCCATGGATTTTTTTTTCTGCAACTTTTTGTGTGAGTTGGAAATGAAAACCATTCATCCAGTGCCCCAAAGAAGGGCCTTATTGAATGGAATAACAGTGTAATGTACCATTGAAGGCAGGATTGAAAGTGATTATCTTGTTAACTCTTGACAGTTACCGCCAGCTTGAAATAGAACTGGCAGGCTTGATTTGCAAATGAATTAGAGCTTTTTCATTTGGTGCCAGGATCATCTTTTTATATTCTGATATGACAGATGCTATGTTCCATGCTTTTGTTTCTCTTCACTCTTCTACTTGCAAATAAAAAACAAAAGATTATGATAGTAATTTTATTTGCATCTTTTCTCTAGGAGTTTATTCTTTGTCTCGAAGTTTTTAATCTTATATTTTTTTCAAGAATTTGTTTAAGAATAGTATTGTTCCCGCAGAATAAAATTTCATTAGGTTAAGTACAGTAGTAATTGGGTGAATGAGGGGGATTTAGAAGCTTTCAGCAAATGGAAAATTGATTGTACTCAAATTGTTTTAGTGCTTAGAACATTTAAATTTCCTCCCTGACTTACACTTGCATTTAATACTCCTCAGTAGCAGGAGCAGAGGAGAAGCTCACAGAGTTTCAATATTTCTGCTAATGGCAGCACACGTGTAATTAGTGGCAGCCTCAGTGCTGTGTTTATATTCTGCAGCCATCCCAGCCCAGATGGGGAGGTGTTGGGTATGATAATTATTGTGCTCTGCCTCTGTGTTCCTCATTAACCTGTAACACTCTCTACCAGTCCAGAGAGTTTTTCCCATAGTTGTGCTTCCCAGGACTGGAACTTGCTGGGCTTTGTTTAATATTCAGCCCAGCCTTGTGGGCATTTCCAGTGCCGGGCTCGCTGCTCCTTCTGTAATCTGGTTTGTTCTTGGGGGCTAATTAGCAGCACTTCCGACTGCCACTGATGTCCATTATGGAAATGTTTCCCTACACTTTCACCTACAGGATGTGTTTTAATTGAATATCTACTAAATAATATTACAGAGAAGGTAAACCAGGCCAAAGTTGTCTAATTTATTTAAGGCTGGTTAACAGAGACGGTGACATTGCAGAGCCTGATGTTTAATTGCCTGTGTTTGCTGGGAATGCAGACTGGGAGGAACAAGATTTCATTCCTGCTGAAGGGAACAGGAGGAGAAATGCTACCCAGCCAGCCTGAACCAGGGGAAAATCCAGCCAAAACCAGAGGAAAATCCAGCCAAAACCAGAGGAAAATCCAGCCAAAACCAGGGGAGAGCCAGCCAAACCAAAACCAGGGAAAAATCCAGCCCAGCCAAAACCAAGGAAGAACCAACTGAACCAAAACCAGGGGAAAATCCAGCCAAAACCAGGGGAGAACCAACTGAACCAAATCCATCCAAAACCAGGGAAAAATCCAGCTAAAACCAGGGAAGAACCAGCCAAACCAAAACCAGGGAAGAAGCAACCAAACCAAATCCAGTCAAAACCAGGGAAGAGCCAGTGAAACCAAAATCAGGGAAAAATGAAAAATTCAGCCCAGCCAAAACCAGGGGAGAACCAACTAAACCCAGGGAAAAATCTGCCCAAAACCAGGAAAGAACCAGCCAAACCAAAACCATCCAAAACGAGGGAAGAACCAACCAAACCAAAACCAGGGAAAAATCCAGCCCAGCCAAAACCAGGGAAGAACCAACCAAACCAAAACCATCCAAAACCCTGGAAAAATCCAGCCAAAACCAGGGAAGAACCAGCCAAACCAAAACCATCCAAAACCAGGGAAAACCAATCAAACCCACTCCAAGTAGGAAAACTCCAGTGATTTGCACCTTGTGATGTCCTTGGAGTCACCAGGTTGAGTTGAGGAATGGCTTTAAGGCAGCCAGAACAGAGGAATCAGCTTTGGTCATTTGTGGGATTTCCATACCCAGCCTGAAGCCTCCATGAAACAAAACCAGGAGATTTTGGGTGGTTGTTTTATCTCTTGTGATTTATGGGATTTTCATACCTGACTTGAAGCCTCTGTAAAGCAAAACCAGGAGATTTTGGGTGGTTGTTTTGTTTGATTGCTTACCCAAGAAATACATCCAAAGAAGTGCAGTATTTTTGTAGGGTCTGTTTGAAATTACTGCTTTTATCAACACTGTATTTTGGAGTTCTCCCTCTCTGTTTAGTTTCAGTGTTGATATTGCATAAAATCTTGGATTTTACTCTCTGAGCCAGGGTTATTGTATATTTCCCCTGCAGAATATTTGATAAGGTCTCTTGGGTACTGATTTTCCTTCTTTCTAGGATAACATATTATGGAAATTGTTTCACCTTGTGTCCTGTTTAAAGTCCTGGTTTTAGCATGATTCAATTTTTGCATTGTATTCCACGGAGTTCCTTGGCAGTTCCAAGTTATTCCAGAGTGTTTGTGTGGGGGCTGATTTGGCTTTTCCTCCTGCTTTTGCTGAGTGACCTTCATAGGATCAGCTTGGGCTCTTTGTTGCATTTAAATTTATTAGTAATTGGCCAAACTTCCTACTGGTTTTTCCTGAGATAAATTATTTGGATGATGGGAGGGATCCACTGAGGCCACCAAGTTTGGAGTCTTCCCACTCCAGGATCAGCTCCAGATCATTTGAAGTTGGTGCTTGGTAAGAACAAAACAGCATTGCACACTTTAAAAAATATATAATGGGTGCTTTTCCTATCAGGGTGTGAGATTCCCAAACCATTTGCTCTTCCTGATGAGTTTGTTGTGCAGGAAAGATTGGAAAAAGCCGCAAAAAGTTACAAGTTCAGTAATGTCGCATCTTGGGATCTCCTGAGGTAGAAATGAAGTGTGATCACATGGACATATAATTCTTTTCTCAGGAACTCTGCACCTTCCAAAAGCCCCTCTGGCCTGAATTTTCCTGTAATGTCCATGTGGGTATTAATAACCCATAGGATTATCCTGCAGCCTATGGCTTCTCACCCAGAATCTATGGCAAAGACAATTATTAGTTATTAATTGTGTATTAATTCTTCAGTTCTTGGGTGGAACTGCTGTAAAATCACTGGAGAGTACATTATATGTGAAATCTTAGGCTGTTTTATAGTACCTAAATGGGGTGTTTTGAGGATAGTGCACATTTTTCAGCTCCCTTGATTAATGATTAGTTTGATACAGGGAGTATTTTTAGGAACATAAATGTGTTCCAGGTTAAAATCACAATTTCAGCAAGTGCTAGGGAATATTTGTAATTTAATTTACTGGCAAAGGAAGTTCACACCACCTCTGTTTGTTACTGTGGGTTTAAGTAATCCCAAACGTGGCAAAACCTGGAGAATTCCAGAATGGTTTGGGTTGGAAGGGACCTTAAAATTCCTCCAGTTCCACCCCCTGCCATGGGCTGCCATGGGATGGAACTTCCTTAATTGAATTCCCAGCTTCTTGCTAAGGTCCCTGATGACCAGGATTCAGATGGAGCTGGAATGTTTTCCCCTGGCATTGCTGAAACGTTTGGATGAGCCTGAGTATGAAATTTCCTGGGTTTAATGGATGACTTTAAATATATATGCATGTCAGGTGGTGTTTTACTGCAAGTCCTTGGCCAAAGTGGGGAAAAATTTCAGAGCTTCTCTGGTAGAAAAAAGGAAAACTCAGGAATAAAATCAAACTTCATTTGCCTAATGAACCAAAGAAATGAAGGTGCTGCACTGGAGATGGTATGAAAGACAAATATATTGGGAAGTCTGGGGTATAAAATGGAGTAAAACATAATTACCTGGCAGTGATACCAAATTAATGGTTTCTTTTATGTTGTGAGCATTGGAATGTTGGATGTGCATAAAGCTGCTCCTGGCTTTTATTTGTGGTGTTTAATGGTTTAAAATTCTGCAGGCACTCAAAGGCTGTGTGGGAGACTGAGCTGTGGCCACAGGTCTAATTTTGCCTAAAACAACACATGAAATATAGTATTAATATGAGCCTTATTTGTATAAATTATTGTACAAATAATATCATTTAAATATGTTATTATTTCACATAATTATACAAGTACAACAAAAGGTATATTATCATTTATAGTATGTATTTTAAATATATAATTATTATATGTGTTTATATAAATATAAGGGTAATTATGTGATATAATTTATAGCATGTATAATGTAATATAGAATGGGATGCAGAATATAATTGTATAAGATCTCTAATATAATCTGTGGGCTAACTAAAAGATAAACCCTGCCATGGCCTGGCTGATTGATGCCCTGCAGCCTCAGGCTGGGGAGAGGTTTTCATTGGAAGTGACAGGAGCCCCAAGGTTTATTTAGGACAAGCTCAGCCTTGTCCTGGTTAGTTTGATAATGTTTTCCTTATGGATGTTCCAGCAGTGCATTTCCTGCGTTAGGGCCTTGTGCTACACCAATATTCCTGTCTGGGCTGCCTCAACTACAAATTGGCTGAACAGCCCGTGACACTTTTTCAATATTATTGCATTAAACCAAGTGGATTTTGATTGATAACCTAATATTCAACTAATGCAAAGCATCAATCATGGCAAGTATATTAATTATTTAATATTGCAGCCTAATTCAGGAATCGATGTGCTGCAGGAGGGGAAGGGAAACTCGCTGTTCCCAGAAGGTTTGAGACAGGGCATGATTAAAAAACAGCCCCACCAAGCCCCGCTCTGCTCCCGTGTGTTGGTTCGATACAAATCTTTATTCATTTGCCAATAATCTCCTCACATTTTCCACTTCAGGACCTTTTTTATCAGTTTTGAGGCCTGGAATTGAATTAGGGCTGCTTTCAGCACAGGCTGAGGGAGGTGCTCGGATATTGATGGCAGGGATGGGGCTGGCCTGGAGCTCCTCCAGCCCTGCCCTGCGTCCTCTCCCAAAGCAGCTCCACCTCCAAGGGCAGGTGGAGCCTCCAGAAGGGATCAGGGAATCATGGAATGCTCTGGGTGGGAAGGGAGATCAGTCCCATCCATCCCACCCCTGCCATGGCCATCCCATGGGAGATCCATCCCATCCCTCCCATGGGAGATCCATCCCATCCATCCCACCCTTGCCATGGCAGGGACACCTCCCACTGCCCCAGGTGCTCCAGCCCCAATGTCCAGCCTGGCCTTGGACATTCCATGGATCCAGGGGCAGCCCCAGCTGCTCTGGGAATCCCATCCCAGCCAGGAATTCCCAATCTCCCACCCATCCCTGCCCTCTCTCCATGTGAAGCCATTCCCTGTGTCCTGTCCCTCCATCCCTTGTCCCCAGTCCCTCTCCAGCCCTCCTGGAGCCCCTTTAGCCTCTGTAAAGATTCTAAGCTCTCCCTGGATCTTCCTCCTCTCACCAAAATTGGGATAAATCCTGTAGGGTTGACAAAAATAAATTCTTCTTTTAAAGTCAAACAGCAAAAGCACTTTTTTTCCCCCTCTCGCTTCACTAATGACATTTAAACAGAAAAAAAACCCTGCATAGCAGATTCTGAAAAAGCTTTAGGAAATGATAAACAATTAGCAATTTTAGTACTAGTAATCAGTAGTAGTGTAGTGTTAACTGGTTCCCTGCAGCCCTCACGGGCTGGTTTCTCCTTGTTTGCTGTGGGAATGACCCACCTTCCAGGAGGGGATGTTGGAATTAGGTGGAACCTGGGGCTGATGGAAGCAGGAACCATCTCCTAGTCTGGTGGGTTGGCATTTGGGGAATTTTTAATTTGTTTTCCATTGGATTTCATGGGTTTTTTCCATAGCAGGATATGTTAAAGATAAATTTTCCCTCTGAATTTTTGCTTTTTTACTTGGATACTTTTGGTCCTTTTTTATTGCAGCTGCCTTAATGTAAAATTCTTCCCATTTTCTCTCTGTACCTTTGTACTTTTTGCAGCTTTCAGGGATTGGGTGCCCAGCTCCAGCATTGCTGCCATGAGCCATGGAATTAATGACAATTCCTTCTCTCCATCCCTTGGAAAGGGGCAGGAATTTCATTGTGGGAGTGGTGGCAGGGCAGAACCAGGGGGCACCAAAAGGGGGTTTGATAAACAGCCCCATGCCCTGATTCTTTCCAGTGTAAATAGTGGGATAATTAGATTAAAATGTTAATTTAAATGTGTATCCTGTGGCATTGCCACAGTTTGTACAATTTCAGGGCAGGTACTGTCTGAGGGTTGAATTCTGTCATTGAGCATTAGGATAATCAATGTTTTTTAGATGTTGCAGGTAAATATATGTATTAAAATTAAAAATTTGACGCGCTGGAGAAATTACCGAGCTTTGCCATTTCAGAGTTAAACAGAAATCGTTGCAGACAAGGGTTTAGCAACTATTTAGAACTTTTGTTCTTCTCTTACAGGGACTCTGCAAACATCAAAGCTGGATTAGAACATCTGGTAAGTTTTAATTTTCTCTTGAACATTTGCATCATCTTTGATATCTGCATTCCAAATGAACACTTTTGAATGAGCTTTGAATACCTTGAATTGAGAAAGTCAACCATTTCCCAGAGGGTCAGGCTACTGTTATTATGTGAAGGCACTCACATTTTCATTTATCTCCCCATTTCAAGGGAATTTTAATTTTTTTAAATTACTTTTTTTTGATGTCGAGATGAAATAAACTGGACTACAATCCTTGGATTGATGATTGCCTTAATTATAAACAAAAATTGTTTGGTGTTGGATTTTTGGCATATCCTGATCTGAAAACAACAAACTTGTGATTAAAAAAAAAGTGAAAAAAAAAAAAAGAGCCAGGGACACAATCAAATATTGCATGCATAAATATGGTGTGTTTGAGTCATTTGGAGGCTTTGAAAGAAGTGCACAGCTTTGTGTTTTCTCTTGTCTTTGCTTTATGAATAATGGATCGACTTAAATTCCATTCAGGGCTGCAGTAGGAAATAATAATTGAGGTGCAAAATATTTCTGGTTTAAGTAAACATATTAAACCCACAAGTGATGGCAAGCCAGGCTTAGCAATAAAAACTCATCAGTTGATCAAAACTGGGAAAAATAAAATCTTGTCACAAGTCAGAAGCTGGTTGAGCCTCACATGTTGGTACCAGCAGTCAGTGGAACATTAAATAGTTGATGTAAAGTGATTATTAAATCCCATTAAATGAAAATATTCACTATTAATGGCACATCCATCCTGAGAAGGGTTTAATTTTTTCATGGAATATCTAAATAATCCCTGCTGTTCCACAGTGCTGTGAAAAACTTGGTGTGTCTCTTTGGACAGAGCTGCTTTCCTCTGGTTGCTTCCCATTCTGGGAATCACCTGGGAAGGATTTGGAGGAGCTTGGGCACCAGGATCTCCTTGGAGGGCCAGAGGGGTGGGGAGG
>JAWWEX010000017.1:1349538-1359863 GCA_035583215.1 Arremon brunneinucha
CCACAGCCTCCTGCCTTTGATTTGCTTCCAGCAATCCATTGTTGCTTATTCCTGACATTTTGGGTTGGTTTTAGAGGAAACAAGATGGGATTTTCCACCCACCTGGTGTGGCAGGGCTCTCTGGAGATCCCAGGTTAAATTCACCTCACTCTGGGAAGTGGCTCCTGCTGAATGGAGTGAAATGGAAAATCCGCAAATAAAGTAATAAATCCAAAATTAAAGTTAACAAATCCACAATTAAAGTTAACAAATACAAATGTTTTAGTGGCCATGTGTGTCCTGGGTGAGAGGAGGGAGAGGATTTGTGGAATCCTCAGCTCTCAGCTCAAAATGCTGCTGATGTTTGGGGGTAGTTTCAGGTTTTGTCCCTCTGATCCCAAATTTGAGTGAAAATTTCCTCAGATGGAAAACTGATGGAGTCTGAATATCCTGTGGTGTTTTAGCAGGAAATTTGGGCATTCCATTCAGAGCTGGGATTTTATGGTTCTGCCTCATTTAGTTCCTCACTGGGCTCTGAATTTCAGGATTGGGCATTGCCATTGTTGGCTCCCTCCTTCCCAGGTTTGGTAAATTGGCAATCTTGGAGGAGAGCTCTAGGAAAGTTTTGTGTCCTTTCCGTCAGTGTTCCAATGGTTTTCCTGGCTCTGGCTGGAGGAGCACATTCCATAGCCAGGACTTCCCTTCACTGTGGTGTTGGTGTCCAGTTATGATGGATCCTTCCCTTCATCACTGGTCATATTTTTGGTGGCCTTTACACAAATTAAAATTTCAGCTTTTCTGCCCATTTTTTTGGTTAATGATTTCCCTTTCCCAATTAGTCCATCCCTTATGCTGGATTCTTTATTTCTGTTGATATACAAAGAGCATCTTTGAATTCCATGCACAAAAATTGCCATTATTCCATGTTTTACATGATTTTTCTCCACTTACAGTTAATTTTGAGAAATTTAAGTTTATTTTTTGGGAGGAGGTGGATCTGTATCCAGTCAGGACACTCCTACTATAGCCTATTCCTGAGTAGTGTTGTTGATTAATTGTATCAGAGGAAAAACTCAGGCATAAATACAATTTTACCATCCAATCTTTTCAACAGATTTATGTCTGAAAATGCAGGGGTTTAATTCAAATAGTGCCAGATGTGCTTATTATATTTCTGTGCTATTAATTCAGATTAGGGATTCTTCTGTGGGATTTTATTTTTATGTTTTTATTGTGAAAACCATTCCTTTGTCAATCTGGAATTTGCCACCCTCAAAGACTTATATAAGGAAAATATGACAATTGCAAATTCCCAATCTCCTTTGGTTTTATTTTTATTTTAGTATTTTATTCTCTCATGAAGAGAGATTATTTTATTCTCTTATGTCTTCTTATACAAATAAGTATTTTCAGTTTCTTTGGTAATTATTTTTTTTAATCACCCAAAGAGGAGTAAATGGCAGGAAAGGAATACAGCATTTCTATGATAAACCTGTCCCACAATATTTTCCATAATTTGATCAAAATCTGTTTAAAAGCTGGCTGGGCTTAGGCTCCTTTGTTGCTCTCTCCTGTTGGGATTTGCTGGGAGTGGGATGGATAATATTGCAGGTGGAGGCAGGTCCCAGATTTACAGAATAAATTCAAATGTAATTTTAGGTGCATCCCTTATGTTTGATTTCTTCCTTGGCTCTTCCCCTCACTGACTCTTGGGATCTCTTTCTGCCGCCCACAGCCCCAAACTGGGATTTCTCTGCAGTCAAACATGGAATTCTGGTTTCAGGTACAGATTTTCCTGGCAGTGGTGAGGGCTGGATTTGTCTTTATCAAATATAAAGAGAAAATATTTGTGTAAAACCCCCCAAAATGGATCACCATCACCAGGAGTTTGTTGGGCTTTTATCCAGATGGTCTGAGACAGAAAAGTCCTGCAGGTGAATTTTACCCCAGCAGTGTCAGGGATGAGCAGGAGGAGTGGAACCTGCCCAGTTTTAGCACATCTCAGCCATTTTCCATATGAAATTCCATAATGATAAAAATTCAGAAAGGCAACATTGCAGCTCGAAATGCTGCAGCCTCATGGCCTGCTGGAATCCTGGGATAAACATTTTCCAGGGCTGCCAAGAGCCACATTCTCTGCTCCACAAAATTCCCACTGGCTCCAGCAGAAACTTGGACTCTCTTTATAAACTTCATGTTTCTCAGATTTTTTTCCTCAGTGTTCTCAAATTTTCACTTTAATATTGTGTCCTCTGTCAAGAACATTTACCATTCATCCCAAATAGCAGGAATAATTTCAAAAATACATTCTAAAGCTGAATTAAAGTGTTTGTTCCAATCAATTAATTGAGAAGCTACGTCTCCCTTGAAATGGAATATTTGGGAAGCCAACCATGGCTCTCCTGCCCATCACACTCAGCACTTGTTTCCTGGAGCTGTGAGTGACAACCAAATTATGTGGGGATTTTTACACAAAACCCACCAAATTTAAAGTTGTGAGTCTGTTTTAGTGTAGTTTTATTAAAATAACTTTTTATGAAAGGAATAGTGATGGAATGCAGTGGATGAACTGCAAAGAAATACAAGTCAAGGGTTGTGCTGCATCTTCATAAATCAGCTGCCATTAAAAATTGAATGATCTAATCCAATTTTTGCTTGAAATATTAAAAGCTGTTATTAATCACAGGGGTGTTGCTGGTGTCCTATGGAATCCCATCCTTTTCTGAGCTGGGATTCCAGTGTGTCACCAGACACTTTGGGTCATGTGTAAAATTCATTGCTGGGGATGGCCTCAGGTCATTTTACAGTGTGCTTGTTAAGGAATTTTAGGGAATTCCTCTCCTGCTTTTACAGTTAGTGGGCTCCTTCACCAGCTGCCACGAGAAATACTTTTATTTTTCCTTTAACTCTCTTTGAATTCTTTTCCTGCTTAAGACCATAAGAAAAGTACAAGGGTTTATTTTGCTCAACATCACTCTTGGTAATGCTTCTTCCACCAATCATTTCACCATTTTGAAGTTTCCTGAGGCTCTTGCTGAATTTTTTCACTTAATGGTCCCCAAATCAATACTGACCTGGGGTAGCTGCTTGTTCTCACACATTGCTCCTGGCTTGTTTGAGGCTCTAATTGTGGTTTTCAGCCGAAATCCCCTCTGTCCTTTTTTCTCCGAGTGCTGGCCCCATCCACCAGTTGGAGAGATGTTTTCTGGGGCCAAGGCAGTCACCTTTATTCAGAATCCTGCTTTCACTCCTTGGTTAGGGCTTATTGATTGATGAAGAGGTGGCTGTGCTGAGTTCTCCCCTGGAGTAATTAACACCTGGGGCCAGGGCAGAGGGGAAGATGCCTCAGAGCAGCTGCCTGGGCTGCTCCCAGTGGGAAACTGCTGGGTAAAATAAGGATTTGAGTCTTCCCTCCCTTACACCAACAAGGCACATCCATAACTCCGTGGGAGGAGTGGGGAAAGGTGTTTGGAGCTCCTCAGAGCAGCGGGATCAGTTGTGGAACTCCGTGTTTAGTGCTGGGAGTGAATCTGTGCAGCTGCTGCCGCTCCCTTCTCCTCCTCTGGAGCCTGCTTGGGGTTTGCTCTTTCGTGGAGTTCTTGTGGGAGTGGTGGTGCTGGACACAAATATCCTAAAGCTGCTGGGGGAACCTCTTTCTCCAGTCAGTGGTGCTGGACACAAATATCCTAAAGGTGCAGGTGGAACCTCTTTCTCCAGTCAGTGGTGCTGGACAGTGCTGGTTGTGTGGCCACAAGGGATCAAAGGCCAAGGTCAAGGTGGTTGTGTGGCCAGCAAGAAGGGATCCAAGAATGTGAGAGATCCAGGGATTTTTTGGGTAAATATTTGATCCAGGGATTTTTTTGGTAAATATTTGAACTGGATATGCTGTAGGAATATGAAATTGTATTTTGGGATGCCAGAGCCCACCTGATGCATGAGGTGCACAAAGACTTGTGCTGTTCACGTGCAGACATGAGCATGGTGGTGTTTGACACCAAATGCTTTTCCTTCTCTGCTTGTCCAGCAAAATTTTGCCAAACTCAACTAATGCTGGTGGGATTTTTTAAATTTACAGTTGTCATGGAATGGAGAAACCACAAACCCAAGTAAAGCTTCTCTGAAACTGAAGCTGGGCAAGTTGGTTCTGGATGAAAAGCAGATCTTTCCTCTCCTGCCTCTCCTCCCATGACATATCAAAGATGCCAGAACAGATTGCAATGATTAGTTCATGGCAAGAAGAAGAAATGGGAAGATAATTTATGATAAATTTCAAGATGTTTCTTGCTGCCACCAGGATTAGTGGTCAGGTCTGATGGCAGGATTGATATTGCAGCTGTAATAATAAATTCTGTCCAGTAATTCTGGGTTTATGCAAACAGCAAAAATCTGAACTAAAAACAATAGAACTCTGTACAACCAAAGTCTGGATCTTCATTTAAATTTCATTTTAATGCAGCATCTCTCCTATTGGAAGGAGCAGTCTGTAAATTCTTGGAGTAGACATGGAATTGTTCTGTCACTGTCAGCCTCTCCTCGTGGGTGTGGATGAGGGTGGTGAGGCCATGCAGAGCATCACCAGTTGGGACATTCATGGCAAAGAGCTCTATCTAATTAATATCATGGAATCATGGCATGGCTTGGGTTGGAAGAGATCTTGAATCCCATATCCTGCTGTGGGCAGGGACACCTTGCACTGTCCCAGGCTGCTCCAAGCCCCAGTGTCCAACCTGGCCTTGGACACTGCCAGGGATCCAGGGGCAGCCCCAGCTGCTCTTGTCTATATTTTCCTATTTAATTTTCCCTTTTGCAGCCATTTAGATAAACTCTTGAGAAGAATTTCCTAAGCTGCAAAACGCCACCAAAAATTCCCGTCAGGTTTTGTTTTTAGTGCAGAGCAGAAACCTCCCAAACTTGTCCGACGCTTCCAGAAATAATCAACTTCTGAACCCCGTGACAAATAGGGTTTGTGTATCAATTTAGCTGTGGCAACGTTTGAGTGGCTTCACATTTGGAGGGATGGCAAACACATTGGACACAGTGCAACATCACTGGGATGATTAGCATAGTGGGGCCACGGCCAACAGTGTGCTCCTCGAGCCAACAGATGTGCAGCAATACCTTCAGGAGAGGGAAAAATCAACCCAGATAAGAGAAAAGTGTGAACAACTCGCCACATTAATCATGTTAAACCCAGTTCTGGAGCGTTTTGTGGAGCTGTGTGTTTGTGTGGAGCGGGGTCACCCAGGAGCCAGGCAGGGTTTGGGGTGGGAGGGCTGGGAGAGGAGCTGGGTGTGTGATGGTCATGGTGGGGATGGTGCTTTGGGTCAGCTCTGGAGATGTCCTTGGTGGTTCCTCCCTCGGTGACTCCAGCCTGGGAGTTCCTCTGTGGGTATGGAGTGGCTGGAGGAGGCAGGAGCTCTCTGGGGTGGGAATGTCCCGTGGAGTGTCCAATGTCCCATGGGTGGGAATGTCCCATGGAGTGCCCAGTGTCCCGGCAGGTGTGAGCTGATCCTCCTCTCTTGCAGACTCCTGCTGAACAGGCCAAGGCCAGGCTGCAGCTGGTTCTGGAGGCAGCTGGTGAGTAAATGACAATCTTCAAAACCTTGCTTCATTTTTGTGCAGTCAGGTGAGATTTTATCCCTTTGTGTTTGGCAGCTGCTGATCCTTCTCTGTAGCTCACTTGAATTTCAGGTTAAGATTAAATTGGTTTGCATCATCACTGGCACTTAGTAAAGCCCTTTAAGGAAATAAAAATGAGGCTTTTTCTACACTAAAACCTCATGTTTATCCTCTGGCTCTTGCTGCTACTGAGACATGATTCTGTGTTCTCAAAAATTTGGTTTTGTTTATTTTTTTGCAATTTTCTTTATTTTTTAGTATTGCTCTAAATCAGTCCAAGTATATATATATAGTGTGTGTGTGTCTATATATATATATATATAAAAAATTATTTTTCCCCTTTTGGAAACCCTCTCTTTAGAGGAATCTCCTCACATTGCTGATGTACTTCATTTTCCAAAATCCATCCAGCCTTTTGCTTTGTCTCTCTTCCAATACATTCCTTGTTCTCCAGAACTTTTAATAAATCTTTGAAGCATGTAATTATGAAATGGATGTGACAGCCCTGACCTCAAAAGCACAATTTGTGTATTCTGCTGCCATCGATCACATCTCATTTTTTAATTTCACACCTGGGAGATGTACAAAAGATAACTGGGGGTTGTATATCATCGTGACCTGGGCTCCAAAATTTTCCAAAGCTTATCAGAGGTCTGTGACATTATTAAATTTAAATATCCACCATTGAGGGCTGGATCTTAGATTGAAGCTGCAGGTTGTTCATAAGGAACAGAAGAGATTTAATATCTTTGTGTCTCTTACAATCCAAAATACAGAATCAAGTTCCTTCCTGGCTTTATTTAAGTCTTGGTCATCCCAGGCATTTATGGGATCGTCACCCTCCTTCTTCCCCAAGTGATGCGTTCAGTCAATTAAATTTAATTTTTATTTAATTGCTGTGAGAAGGGGTTGGAAACATTGATAAATGTTGTTTCAATGTATTTTTGTGTGTTTATTTTTTGCAAAATCAGCACCTTTTATTCTTCAAACTTAAAAATGAATTTCTGCTGAGCCATTACCCTGCAGATTTTGAGGCGCTGAGGCTCAGCAGGTTCATTGCTGTTGCTGCTGTGGTGATGTTCTGTTTGAATATAACTGAAATTAATTCTGTACTTCAGTGATGGTGAGTGGAGCTGCTGTTGGTGTGCACAGGGCTCCATCCCAAGCTTGGGAATGAGCTCATGGAATATCTCTGCAGGTTATGGGGATTGCTCCAAGCCCACTGAGTGGGAATGGGAAGCTGTGCTGTGTTCCCAGTGGATTGTCATGGATCTGGTGTTGATGCTGCTCCTCCCTGGCTGGGACAGACAAAGCAGGGGCTCCAGATCACCTGCAGGGCTTGTAGGGACACTGGGGACAGTCCCTTCATGGTTCATCCCTGCTGAGATTGTGGCATCATGGAATGGTTTGGGCTGGAAGGACCTTAGATCCCATCCGTCCCACCCAGCCATGGCAGGGACACCTCCCACTGCCCCAGTGTCCAACCTGGCCTGGGCACTGCCAGGGACCCAGGGGCAGCCACAGCTGCTCTCCAATTCCCTCTTTGTACTTCCCTATCTAAACTGCCCTTGTGGAGATATTTAGGATCTTGAGAAAACCTGCTTTTAGAATTTAACCTAGATATTATTTTAGGAAATAGCAGCTGCTCTCTCTGAGAGGCAGAAATCAGCAAGTAGTAAATCAGGCTCTTACTATTGAGATTTTCTTTTCCCTGCTGTATTTGGAGATGGGAATTGTGACTCTGGTCTCTCATTAGGAGAGCAGGTAAAATAAAAAATACTCACCTGTGTCTGTGTGGGAGGAGGGTAAGATGGCCATTTTTATATTTAGATTATACAGTGCTGAGAGGTTTTTCTCCAAGTCCTGCATTCATGCTGACTGTATTAAATTTTTTTTTTTTTATTTTTAAGTGTAGATTAATGTCAGTGTTTTGTTCTCATTAAGCAGGGCAATACTGGGAGGTACCCAAACACTTTAATTCTCGAGACAACTGAGTTTTGAGTTATAAAACCCTTCATTCCTCAGAAGTTGTCGGTCCCAGCTATAAATTCATATTTCCATGATTTATTGAATTGGATTTCTTAATATTGAGGTGCCAGGGAGCCTTTTGAGGCTCCTCTGACAGCCTCCCACAAGTCGCCGTGCCCGAGCAGATGTTAAGCAGGCAGTAGTTGAATGTTAATTTGGAGAGGGTGGGATGTTTAAGCCCATCTGAAGTATGTTCCATGTGGGCCTTCCAGACTGAGCCACAATGCTTTGTCTCTTGGGAGAATTTCCAAGCTAAACCTCTTTCTTTTCCTCGCTCTATATGGACTCTCTCAAGTCAGTATAAAGCAGATCATCCCTGGGCTAAAGCTCTCCAGCTTTTGTTAGCGGGCTCTGTAGGGCTGTAATTAGGCCTCCTGGCAGGCCCTGCCGGCCAGTTAATGGTCATATGGAGTTTTTCTGAGGCAGACTGGCTTTGTGTAAATCCTTGCTCGCCATCTCCTTCTGGGTCACTTCCTACCAGGCCGGGGCTTTGTGCCCTGCCCCACGGGCGGACGGGGAGCAGCGTCCCCTGACCAGCGCCGGCTCCGGGAGCGCCGCGCAATCCACCCGGATAATCCCCAGTGTAAACAGAGGATTTAGCTCAGCTTCTGTCACTTACAGTTGCCAAACCACTTGGGTGTCTGTGATTTCTTTCCCAGACTTCATTACCGAGGGACGCGGAGGATCCAGGCTGGGGGTTTGTGCCGAGCGTGGCTCCCGGCGCCGCTTTTCAGGGAGAGGTTGCAAATGTGAAATCCCGAGCTCAGGGCAAACCTCAGAACCTGAAAGCTGCTTAGTGCGTGCTGTAAATTATATGGGCACCTGTGCTTTCTCATAAAGATTCAGATATGGATGGATATTCCCAAAATGTCAATAAATTCCCGTGAAATAGCGCACGGGTGTCTCGAACTATCGATGCTGCCGCCTCTTCCAAAGGGCTCTGGGAGCTTTTCCATGGTGCTAAGCAGAAATTTCTTACTCTCCATATAAAGGCGATGACAAAAGGCAATTGATCTGGATTTTCAAAGGTCTAGAGTTGAAATAAGTGACTGATGTATTTTTGGGATCTGCATTTCAATCTCTGGCTGAAAGAGCAGTCAAGAATAGGGCGTTTTGTGCAAAGAATTCGCTGGAGTTTATTTAAAGGAAACTTCGGGACCGAGGCTCTAAATGTGAGAAAATGGGGGAATACAAATCCCAAACATTTACCATTTGTCAGATCCAATTCTGGATATTGGGTATTTAACTCATCATCTTTGAATTATGCTATCAGATCGCTGCCTTTAATTTTGTAGCCTGCATCTTTATTGTGTTTTACATATTCCTCAAAGGGAAAATGATGGAATACGATGAGTACTTCAGCCTTAACTGTGGTAAATACAAATATTTTATAATTCTTACAGCCTTTTTTTTATTAATCTACCCATTCTACCAGGAATTATTGAGGAGAAAAAGCCTGATTTGCACTCAGTGCCTGATAAATATAGGCAAATATTCTCAGCTTTTGGGTATCAAAATGGCTCATAACAGATGTGGCTGAAAGGACCACATACGTAGACTGTATGATTTTAGTCTGGTGGAACTAATAGGATCACTTGCTACTTTATAGATTCTTGCTTTTCTTTTACTTTAATAAAAACTGTTTAGTTAAATAGGTTGGCCTCTGTTTTGCTCTTTTCTAGCTATGCAAAGCAGTCGGGCAGGCAGGTGGCAACAAGTATGAAAAATTTCCTTTTATTGGGGCTTCTTTTCAACTGCCAAATTTATCAAATGTTTATGGATTTCTCGTTTTGATGGTGGTTTTCTTTCAGTTTTCTTATTTGTGCTCTTTCCACTGAGAACTCTCTGGCTTTAATTTAAATTTCTAATTATGCAATGAATTTTAGGAGGGTGGATAACATGTGCTGTTATATACACACAAAGGATGAAATAATACTTAAAATATTTTACTTGTTCTGTGGAAATTTAAAGCAGGCTTTAAAAATAATTCTTGCCCCAGAAATGGCAAGAATTTCAACTATTAGCAAGCTTAAAAGTTCTGAATATTGAGAAAAAGATTAATTCGGTTGCTGTGTAGGTTTGATTTAATATAAAATTCTAATTTTATCAATTTCAAATATTTGTCTTGAATAGTGGCTGTTGACACTTTAAATAATTGAATTTTACCTCTGTTTATATAAAAATCTCTATTTGGAGAGCAAAGGTATCTTTCTTGAATCATGTTTTCTTTTTTGAATCATGTTTGAATCATCAAATTCTTCCTTGAGTCATGTTTTCTCTTTGTGACAAATGTGGATGGAGGTGCTACAAAGGGTTTTGAGGGTGTTTTGTGGAGCATTTCCTGAACCCCCAGCAAGGAGAGGAATTTTCATCCCTCGTGAGTCTTCACCAGTCTGGGAAGGTTGTTCTGTTCCCTGTGTTAAAGGAAAATAAACTGGAATTACCTTGGGAAGAGCCTCAGCAGTGGTGGCTCAAACACCTTCCCTTCATGTCCTGCTCCAGGGGCACCTGAGATTCCAGAATTAGGGAATGGTTTGGGTTGGAAGGAACCTTAAATCCCATCCATTCCCAGCCCAGCCATGGCAGGGACACCTCCCATTGCCCCAGGTGCTCCAGCCCCCGTGTCCAGCCTGGCCTTGGGCACTGCCAGGGATCCAGGGCAGCCACAGCTGCTCTGGGAATCCCATCCCAGCCAGGAA
>JAWWEX010000017.1:1359894-1381512 GCA_035583215.1 Arremon brunneinucha
TGGGAGCCATTCCCTGTGTCCTGTCCCTCCATCCCTGTCCCCAGTCCCTCTGCAGCTCTCCTGGAGCCCCTGCAGGCTCTGAGCTCTCCCTGGATCCTTCTCCTCTCCTGGCTCCATAGGGGAGGTTTATCCTGCTCTTGGACCCCAGCTAATTTAGGAAATCCATCTAATTATGGAGTTAATGAACCCAGATTTTAGGTCAGCTGCTGATTCCTACTCAGCAGATTTTGGTGTCAAAACCGATTTCAGTGACAGCATCGGGAGAAAGAACATTTGAAAAAGCTCTGAGCTATAGAATAATTAAACAATTAGTTTAAAAATCAAGAAGGTGTGCAATAGAAGTAGCAGCTACTTTTTATATTATGTGTTTGATGGGGATTTCAGGTGTTTTAAGACTGAATTTCAGAAAATTCAGGACGTTTTTGAGCTCACGTGGGTGCTCCACACCAATGAGCTTCACAGCCAAGCTGGACAGAGACACATCTCCTCAGCCATTCCTTGCCCCTGAGCTCCTGGCAGAGCTTCATAATCTCATTAGAGTTCTAAAAAAAAGTGAGAATTTCTGCACACAAAGTGACAACTGTAGAAAAAAGAGTCTTTTCCCAATTAATTGCTTTTTTAACATATTAACGATGTTGTGTTTACAAAATTTGTGATTTCTGAAGTGCAGCTGGTTTGTGGCATTGGTAAAGAAAGTAAACACTTGGATAATAGTAATTAATAAAATAATTTAAATTAATTTGCAGGATTGCTGAAAAAATACAGGGTTTTAATTGAGTGTAGGTAGAGAATAAATGTGTTTGAAATGAAATAATTCACTTTTGCAATGTATAATATCATTCTGTTGGTGTCTAAAAGCTGTTCACTTCAGGGACCTCTTTTAGGTTCTTACAAGAAACTAAAAAAATTGCTTTGAACCATTTTTGTAGAATATCAATTTGTTTTTAGAGTAAGAAGCCAATGAGGAATTGTAGGGATGCCATAATATAAACCAGAGCCTATAAGTAGAATTTAGAGGAACTTTATTAGTTAATGAGCATTTATTGCCTTCAGAAATCATTCTAAAGCTTTTAGAATTTCTAATTTTTTTGTTAGATTTTTATCCAAGGTCTTTTTTTTTTTTTTGTGGCACCAAAAGTATCTCAGGCTTACATGGTGCCTAATGGGTTTCTGTAATATTGCAGCATATGGGATCCAGGATTTTGATGCAAATCTCTGTGCTAATTATGTGCAGATGAATCTTGCAGGCCTGCTATTGATCTGCAGTCAAAGACAATTTTTCAGTTAGCTGAAGTTTTATATCAATTCATATTTAGCAACTTTGCTGTAATTTAATTATCCACTGGTTTGGCTGTGCAAACAATATGTGGTCGTGGGGCTCATTTGTTTTTAGCAAGTCTTTTGGGAGATGTTATTTCTTAATATTGATGGGCAAATATTTAGTTCTGGTGTTTCACATGGTCTGCCACAGGCTCCTCTCTGTGCAGCTGCCCTGTGTGGGCTCTGGCCATCCAGGCATCCCCAGGAATGTGTGTCCTGAGCTTTGTGCTGGCAGCTTCCCTTGTAACATCTTTGGATCTTTAGATTTTCTGCAAGTGAAAGTGCAGAGTGTTTTTATCCACAGATATAAATTCCAGTGGTGGATTTTACAGCCTGAATGCCCAGGAAAAGGTTTTCAGTTGCCCCATCTGCTCTGGCTGGTGCTGTTCTGGTGTTGGGGGCCCCCCTAATTTCCACGTGGGAAGTGTGCTGGAATCATCTTGCTGAAAGGAACCTATGGGTTAGATTAAATTAAATTAATTACAAATCCCAGTGAGGGTGGGCAGGCCCAGGCTGCCCAGGGAAGCTGTGGCTGCCTCTGGATCCCTGGAAGTGTCCAGGGCCAGGTTGGACATTGGGATTTGGAGCTACCTGGGACAGTGGGAGGTGTCTCTGCCATGGCAGGGGTGGCACTGGCTCAGCTTTAGAGTCCCTTCCAACCCAGAAAACTTCATCATTTTCCTAAAGTATTTCACAGGAAGTAGAAATAAATCCCTGCTGGTTTTGTGCTTTTCCCATCCATCCTTTCAGGGAAAGCTGGAATGCCAGCACAGGAGTTCAGCACTCATCCAGCACCTTGTTGTGTGCCTGCACCCTCTCCTTGTAACTCCTGGATATTAATTTTCTCAGGGACAGTATTTAATATGGGTAATAACCTCCTTGTTTTAGTTATTGAAAGCCCATTTATCACAACTTTATTAAACATGGAGAACTAAGTGTGCCATTTTGGCCAAGTGCTTTCGCTCGCTCGTGTTCTCTTTGTTGCCCCAAATGAATGAAATTAGAACAAACAATCTCCGAGTCATTTGTAATCAAGCCCTGATTAATGGACTTTGGTTTCACAGCCATTATTCATTCAAGAACACCTGATATCTTTCCCATAAACAAATCGTGTTTGTCCAAATTAAGAAATTAAATGAAGCATTTGATGAGTTTATGATTGACCCTTCCAACTCGGAGCCCATTAGTCAACGTCGTTATCATGCAAAAGCGTCTGACTAATGTGCTGCCTGAGTGTGCTGTGTGGATTTATTATGATTTCTGATTAATGCCTGCTGCAAGCCAGACCACGGTATTGTAATAATTCCTTGATTTCCATTTGAGCAGCGCTGAAGATTTTCATCTGTGATGAAATGCATTTGTGTCCCATTAGATTTAGAGATGATTATGAGGTGTCGGCTGAATAAATCTTAGCGTGGAGCAGAGGGTGCTTGGCAAGGACTCTTCAGTCCTGGTGGGCTTTTCCCTGTCATTGGCAGGGATTTTAGGGTGGTTTAAGGGCAGTTCTCATACTTAGGCTCTTGCAAATGTGGGGGGTCATAGAGATGGATAGAAACAAGATCCCCAACATATTTTTATATGTGAAACATTTCTCCTCATACCTAAGAGGCTGATAAGAAAATTTTCTTTTATTTTCTTTTTGTTGTTTACGCTCCTTTATTCTATGAATATTTCATATCTGTATTTTCTTGGGGGTGTTTGGTAACTTTAGTGACTTGGACAAGATTTTATACAACATTTTCTGCTGAAATAATGCTCTTGAGAAGCAGATGTCAAACTGCTGTAATAGTAGGTTTTACCACTCCTCCAAATGTGAAGAAAGGCAAGCTCACACTGAGTTAAACCTGCATCAGGTGGTTTGAGCCCTGTTGCCCCAAGCCCATGAAAGAATCCATTGGAAAGGGCAGAACAGTGTCGTCAGTAAAAGGCAACAGTAATGGAAACTCGTATCCTTTGCCAGTCTCTCATCTTGACCACCCCAGCAAGGAAAAAAGAAGTGTTTCAAAACACAGCTTATGTGAAAAATCAAATTAGGTGCCTTTTTTTGCAGATCCTCCCTTTAATTCCAGTTCTGTTTCTCTTCTCTGTGGCTGCACTGTGATTTATTATTGAAGATTTCTGAGCTGCTTTGTTTAAGCCACCGTGTATCCCCTTATGTTCTTTAAATACCCACTAAAACTATTTAATCAGTAGTTTCTTAAAGGTTTTGAGCGTTTTGTGCTGCTGATCTGAAGCCCTTGGAGAGTTTTCTCTGAGAAATGTGAATGATTTTATAGTGATGAGTCTCTCTGAGCAAGAGGAAATTGTGGATCCATTGGCAGGGCTTGGAGCAGCCTGGGACAGTGGGAGGTGTCCCTGCCCCTGGAAGGGGATGGAACTGGAGGGGCTGTGAGGTCCCTTCCAACCCAAACCACCCTGGGGTTCTCACTCTGCAGCTCTACCTTTGCCTCCTGTACATTCCTAACTTGCAGCAGCTCTGGATTAGTGTTTCCATTTTCTGATCTGACGTCTGGGGCAAAGCTAAGGGGGAAAGGAAATAAGTTGTGGGAGAGTACATGGAATTCCAGACTGGGTTGGGTTGGAAGGGACCTTAAAGCCCATCTCATTCCAGCCCTGCCATGTCCCTGGGCCAGGGTCCCTTTCCATGAACCAGGCTCCCCTTCCCTGGGCCAGGCTGCTCCTTGGCCTGCTCCAGGCCTGGGACACTGTGTGCCAGTTGAATTAGAAATACATTATTTTAAATCAATCTCAGCATTACCATTTGGCCTGTTTTCCCAGGTTTCCCTACAGTGGAGACTGAGTTCTAAAAGTTCATTTTCCAGCCTTATTCCCAATATTTTTGTGCCCTCCTCAGCGTGGCCGTCCCCCGTTGGCGCAGGCCCTGCCTGGCTGTGCCTCTCTGCCCTTTCAGCTGGCCATTATTGACATTTTATTCCCAGGCTCAGCAGATAAACGTCCACATTCAGCTGGGGGAGGTGATTATGTGGGGCTGCCACCAGAGAAACCCTAAAGCATCCTATTAGCAGGGCCTGGGCCTGGGAATAAAGGCCCCAATTACGGAGCGCTGGCGAGGCCCTCCCGTGACATTAATGGTGTCTTTATAACCTTTTTCACTTCTGCTGCCTCTGACAGAGCCACAGTCACTGCCATGGCTTTGCCCTTGGCAAGCAAAACCTCATTTGGAGAGGATAATAAGTATTTACTATTTAGATGGCTGGCAATAAAATTTCTCTGAATGAGATTTTACGGAGAAAACGCAAACTGATTCAATTACTTCCTTTAATGGACTGGGGAGACCTGAGATAACAGTTTGTGGAAGCTTCAAGTCTCATGCTTAGCTTTTTTCTTCCCTTTTTATTTATTTATTTTATTTTTTGAATGTGTGAAAATACAAACTGATTCTTTTTCCAAGTAGAAATTATATCATGGAATCATTAAGGTCGGAAAATACCCAGCATTGCCACATTCACTATTTTCACTGGAAAACTTAATCCAACTTTTCCCTGCCCATCCCACGATATTTTTCTCATCTTAAAAGTGAATAAATGTCTCAAATACTGACAGTGTTATAGCAGCAAAGAGTGTTGGGAATCCCTAAATATTTTTGCAGAGAATTCCTATCATCTGGCCTTAGGGTGGAATGGGGATGTCAGTTGTGTCTTAAAAATAGAAATTTCTTGTAAAGCCATGGAGCAGAACTGCTTTAACAGCTGGATGTGTGCCTGCAGAAGGGATTCCCCAGGTGATGTGGAATGTTTATGGGATTTAGGAAAAACTCCTTTTAAGGACAGGGATGAGAAACAGCTACTGAAAGTTTTTGGGTTTCTTTTATTTCTAAGCAAAAAAGCAGCTTGTGAAACTGATCTGCAAACATTTATTTATTCTCTACTTTATCCTAAAACCAGCTGTATATTAAATAAGTAAAATCACCTTGATCCATGTTTTAAGGAATACTTCATTTTATGTCTGGATCCAGGATAGATCTTGGTGAGACAAATAGGAATTTTGGAAATCCCTGAATGTGTGCCTGTACCAGACCACCAATTCCATTATTTTCATTCATTCAGAGAATTCCATGTTGTTGGTGGGATAAAATTAATTGAAATTGAATGAATTAAAATGTTTACAGAAACATTAAAATGTTTCTGTACATGCGTATGTCACAATTTACCAATTTCACTGATTTACCCCTTTTATCCCCTGGCATCGATGTGGATTTTTCTCTCTCTTTTTTTGGGAGTTTTTAATAATTTCAGGAAATCTGTGTTTGTGGCATTAGGGAGCACCAGGGACAGCACCAAACGTGGTTAGTGCAGCTCTGGAAGAAGACACAGGATAATATTTCCTTCCCTTTTTTAACCATCAGTCACTGTACGGAGCCACTGCGCCAACAAATTCATAACCTCCTCTGTATTTGATTTTAAAAAAATAAACCCAACCAACTTTTGCTTTCCCCAGTTCAATAACTCCCTAGAAATGTGCTTTTATACAGTGTAACTCATACAATCCTGCACGGGCTTATAAATTGAAATCCCACTTTTTTCGGACGTTGCTGCCTGGATGACTGATGGCTGTGTGTATTTGCCATAAAATTTTAATTATGACAGAGTTATGAATCACTGCTCTCGCTGGTTAAAGTGTTAAAAAATGATGGGTTTGTTGTTTATTAAACTTGGGAGCGTGGAGGAAGGAAATGGAAGAGCCTTGGAGTTGTGTGGGCTGGATCCCGAGCTCGGGTGTTTCCTCAGGAGCAGATTTTGGATGTGCCCTTCCCTCCCTGGGCTCTGCTGCTGCCCAGGGGGACAAATGCCATTAATTTGATTGCTTTGAGCATCCCTGGGTGTGCTGGGTGGGGTTTGTGCCCTCCCATCCCTCGGGATCAGGGCTTTGGCTGCAGGAATAGCAGAGCAGCCCTGCTCCTTCCCCATGTGAGCATGGGGATAAAACCAAGGGGTTCACTCAGAAACACCAAATATTGAACAAATACCGAGGGGCTAGAACCAGAGCTGTGCAGAACTTTCAGTGTGAGGTGGTTTTTATTGAAAGTGTCAGGTTTTGTTACCAATATCAGTGTGTTTCAACACAAGTTCCCTTAGAACATCACAGCACTTGGCATTTCCCAATTTTTTCCCCAAATTTTAGGCAGCAAACGCGTGCAGCAGCACCTGATGTATTCGGCACATGAGGGATTGCTTTGAAGGACCCCGCTTTGACTTTTTCTGCCTTAAAATCAGCTTTATTTGCCTTCCTCTTTGGCCTGGCAGGGCAGGGCTTTTCCACAGAGCCAGAGGAACAGCTTGGAGTGGTTGCAGGGTTTCCATCCCTGGGGATGCTCCGGGCTGGGCCTTTCAGGGATGTGCTGCACAACAGGTCGGTGCCATTTGGGCACGAGCAGGGAGAGCACCTGGGGGAATTGGGGATGAATGGGGGGAGCTGGGGCCCATTAGTGCTGCCCACTCCTGCCACAGCCTGCGACAGGGCTGAATGAGTTTTAAAGGACAAAGCTGGGGGATTAGAAAGTCCTTTATGGTTTGATCCATGAGGAATTGGGCCTGGTAATAAGGAACAGCCCTGTTGCACTGTAAACTAAGGGGAAAAAGTCCAAAATTTGAAATACTTGTCATTTGTATTGTAATTTCAGGAATAGCATCTCATTTTTCTTTGTCGTGGATATGAAATGTTGTTTGACAGCAAATTCTATTTGCAATTATTCATATTTAAATGATTTAGTCACCTGCTATGGAAAGAAACTTTGAACAATATAAATAATTCTTGGAAGTTGGACTGGATGGCCTTGAAGGTCTTTTCCAACCTTAATGATTCTATTAGTTTATTTTAGTAAATTAAGTTAAAAATCAAAGCTCAGCTTCATCATTCATTTTAACTTACTTAATGTTTTTGTTAGTCTCAGTGAAAATAATGGATGTGTGTGTTCATGATATTTTTTAATTGATTTGGCTGGTAACAAAGTTGTGAATGTTACCGTAACAAAGGAAAATACAAAAATATGAAATAATAACTATTAAATACTAAAAAAACAATCCAGTTTGCTGGTGTAAGGAATCAGTGGCACTTGGAGGAAACCCATCCCAAAGCTGGGGTAGGATTAAAACCATTAACCTCGCTTGCCTCCACTCCCTCCCTGCGAGCTCGGGATTTTCCATGAGAAAGGAGGGTGAGGGATCAATATGAAGATCTGTTGATAAAGTTATATTAATTAGAGTAATCAAACCCACGCTTGGAGCATGCCAGCTGCCAGGGAGAGGGAGCAGAGCTCTCCCTGTGCTGTCCATGGCTCTGAGCTGGACAATTCCCAGCTGGAGCTGCCGGACCTTGGGGACAGCAGAGTCTCCCAGCCCTGCTGGGGCTGGGCAGCCATTCCCTGCCTGCAGAGCTGGGATGGAGGCTCCAGCCCTGGGGGCTGCCTGGGCAGTGATCAGCCCAGAGATGGGGGGATCCATCCATGGGGGGATGCAGGACGGGGCCCCGAGAGCGCCCAGAGTGCTCAGAACGCGGCTCCGGACACAGCGGGGCTGGAGATGGAGCTGGCATAATCCTAATCCTAACCCTAATCCTAACCCTAATCTGTAGAAGTGACAGGGGATAGGGCAGTTGGGATGGACGGAGGTGAGAGATCTCTGAAGCCAGGTCATTGAATTTGTGGTTTATTGCAAAGGGCCTTGCATTGGCTGGGGGCTCTTCGGAGGAGTGGAAATCCAATATTGGCAGAATATAGAGATGAAAGCAGTTCAGTGGGTTTTTGGAGATAGTTATTAACCTGCTTGCAGTATTTGTACAAATTGTAAAAATAAAAATTGTAAAAATAATATTTTAATATTATGACATTTTATTATAATATTATAATGTTATACATAATATTATAACATTTTCCAAAAATGTTATGATGGAAGTTATCTGAAAAAAGGGGTGATTTTCTTTAAGAATTTTTTTATAGATTCCCTGAATGGTTTGGGTTGGATGGAACCTTAGAGGCCATCCAGTTTAACCCTCTGTCACCTTCTGATGGACACCCATCTCTGGAAGTGTCCAAGGCCAGGTTGGACAGGGCTTGGAGCACCCTGGGACAGTGGCAGCTGTCCCTGCCATGGCTGGGGTGGCACTGGATGGGATTTAAGGTCCCTCCCAACCCAAACCATTCCATGATCTATAGGCGACTGAGCAGTGCAATTAAAAGTGTGATTAACACAATTATCTTCATTAAAAAGCACAAATTCCATATAAAGGGGACCCAGACATCCTGTGGGTGCACGTGCAGGTTCAGAGCCAGGTTCCTGCTGATGGATGAAGGATGGGGCCTCAGTGGTGGCTCTGCTGCCAGTCCCACACAGGGATGTGCATTCCCTTTCCTCATGGGTAAAACCCTTAAACACCCAATGACATTTTAATATTTCAGATTATTTCTGTTCTCTAAGAATGAGAGAAACACCCTCCAGAAGTACCTGGCAGAGCTCTCCCATCCACAGTTAAAGCTGGCTGGAAATGAAACCTAATTGGAGAAAGTTTATGGAAGTTCTGGTGTTGAATAAGGCTGCTTATTTATTACTTTGCTACAGCTTTATACAAATATATGGATGCACATGTGTCTGAGGGAAAATGATGCTGTCCAGACTTATGAGAGCCAGTTGGAATCTCTCAAGGCTGCAGATGAGCAGTGGGAATGCATGTGTATATTATCAGCTCCGTGCCCTTGGCGGTGACTTCCTCCCTGATGACAAATCTTCCTTCACTGCTCTCCTGGAAATCGCTGCTTTGGTGGTTTTCTCTCTTGGATTTGTCTGTTTTCCCACTTGCTCTAATGGGCTCTACTCGAACTTTTAAAAACAAGCGTTTATTTGAAATACATTAAGCCACACAGTACTTCAGAAAAAATGTTTGCTACCCCAAATTCCTTCCTGAATTATTTAAGCGCCGCTGCAGCAAGCTGTTTACTCAGGGATGTTCAGCCTGGTGTGTAGTAGGGGTGTAGTTTTCTTTTAATGCAGTTATTGAATTCCAGCCCACAGAGCTTCTGGCGGGGATCCAGGAGCGCTCTGCTGCGCCGAGTGAAGATAAATTGTTTGTTTTCAGCAGCATTTCTTCATCTTCATCACTTAATCTGCAATGAAATTTTACAGCCAGCCGCTGAATATTTAAGCAATATATTTACCTCTTTTATCCTGGGGGAGTATTTAATGAGGCCGAGTACAGTGAATGGTTATGGGAGTTGAGGGTGCAGGCTGGGAACGTGGAGTTTCCCATCCCTTCTCCGCCGGGATGTTCCCAAGGCTGCGATCGAGTGTGTGCTGGCATCGCCGCGAGTGCTCCCCACCGATCTTCCCTTGACACACGCTCCCCCTTTTGGTGCCAGATGTCAGGTTCCTGTCCCTGCCTGGCTCCTGATTCCACAGCTCCAGCTCGGTGAACCCTGGCGCTTTGCTGCGCCTCCACCCCGAAGTTTTCCAGCTCTGAGTTTTCCACCTCGTCCTCTCCTGATTTTCCAGTGCCCTGTTCAGTATCTCTGTGAGTTAACACTCCTTGCTGCTGATATTCTTTTTCTTTAACACTGTCTCGGTGTTTATGCACTTACAGGGTTTTACAAAAAAACTTTAAAAAGTGTTTTTTGATATTTTTTGTGTTTTGTTGCTTCATGAAGGTTTTTTATTAACATCGTGGTCAAAGTGGGAAAGGGTCATACATAGGGTGCACAAATTTCCTTCTTTCTTCAAAAAATCCTCAAAAATGCTTCCTTGCAGCACAATTTGAATATTAATTATGCTCCATTCTTGATTAAGTATGTTCCACTGACACAGCTTTATTCCTTATGTTTCCACTCCTGATGATTTTATCGGGTTGGAAAGCAGGAGCTGGAAATTCCCGGAGCCCTCCGAGGTGCTGGGGCCCTTTGGCTCCTCTCGGAGCTGCTCTGCCCTCAGCTGTGTGTGCTCTGTGCTCTATTGCTCCCTCCCCACAGCCACAGGAGTTGTCATCTCCTTGATTTTCACTTACCGTGGCCGTTCCTGACGTTGGGAAATTGGCAGATGAAAGAAGGGCTCCTTTGGAATCGAAGTTTTGGGAGTGAATTTTTCAAGTTTGCTGACAAGCTGTCAGGCTGAATTCTGCCCTTACCTCAGAAAGAAAAGCTGACTGTCATTGCCAATCTACAGCCTGTAATGACAATTGTATTTGAGGCACGGTGCCATTTTTTTTCCTCCAGAAATCATTTAAGTAATTTGTCTTTGTGGTTATATTTTAAGCAAGGAAGTGTTTTTTGAATTAAAATTATTTCTTTGTGGAATTAAATGGGAGAGCTGGTAGGTTTTCATGTGAAGGTGGGTGGGTAGTACAAGATCAGGGTGATTTCTCATGGGTGGTGGAGCTGGTGGCTGGCAGATCCCATGAAAAATGAGTGTTTTTTGGGATGTGGGGTGGGACACAGTCTGTGGAGCTGCAGGGCTTGGCTGAGCTCTGCTTACAACAGGGTGATGGTTTGGGCTGAGATCCTCACAGGAAAGGGAGCAGTGAAGTCACTGAGGAGGAAAAAACCAGCCTGAGTTTGTCCTTCAGAGTTTGTGTGATGGCTCTGACAGCATTTCCATGGGGGCTGCAGGGCCTGGGCAGGGACACCTCCCACCAGCCCAGGTGCCTCCAAGCCCTTCCAGCCTGGCTTCCTGCTCTCACCTGCTCACCAGATCCATGGCAGCCCCGTCCATTGTCCTCTCCCTTCTCCACCCAGGGTGGGCCAGGGGGAAACAAACAGCTCTGGAGCAAATACTGCCTGAAGGACAATTTAAATAAATTTAATTAAATCGGAGTTTTTCATAGGGGGTTGATTCTTGGGGATTATTCCTGAAGGATATAGCAATAACAGCATTCTTTACTCCATCAACTTTTATATATGGCATTTAATTTTTTGCTCCTAAATGTTGCTGCTTCTTTTGTCTCAGTAGTTTAGGGGCAGGTTTAACTCCAGGCCATCCTTTTACATTCTGCAGCTCTTCATTCCTTGAGGAAGAGGAAGCTCTTCCTTTCTCATCAGGTAGAGGAAATGGCCTCAAGTTGCACTGGGGGAAGTCTGGATTAGATTTGAGGAACAATTTCTTCCTGGAGGAGGTGGTTTGACTTTGGAACGAGCTGCCCAGGGAAGTGGTGGAGCCTCCATCCCTGGAAGTGTTCAGGAAAGGTGTGGATGTGGCACCTGGGGACAGCGTTAGTGCTGGATCAACAGCTGGACTTGATGATCTTAGAGGGCTTTTCCAGCCTTAACCATCTCCTGATTCCATGATTCCCCTTCTCCCCTTAAAGAAACTCCCCTGGAAGGTGCATTTGAGCAGTCCCTTGGGATCCCTGAGCTGTTCTGAGCACTGGTGTCCTCCCCAGGGCTGAGCAGGAGGTGGCAGTTCCACATCCAGTTCTGCTCTTTCCCTGAGCTGGGCTGCAGATCCCCCCTGAACCATTGCTGGGTTAGGAGATGTCCAGGTGGACAATGTACAGCCTTTTCTGGGATGGACACAAACCCTTGCAATATTTAACAGCAGCCCCTACAATCAGAAGCCAATTAATCCTGAGTGTTAAACCCTATTTAAGGTTGGATTTTTCCTCCAACGTATGTTTGGGGGGGAAACTGTGGGAGAAAAAAAAGAAAGAAATTAGGGATGCACTAAATAATGGATGAATGTACCTAGCCAAGAGCTGCTGATTAAGTCTTCTTTAGGATTATTATTATAAATAGGGAGTGCCAGATCCTCAGCTGGAGTAAATGGGCTTGGCTCAGCTCAAGCCAGTGGAATTGTGCCAGCTTGAACTCACTGAGGATCTGGCCCTTAATTCTGGAAAAGGAGGATATTTGGGGAGGAGGATGATGGGGGCTGTGGGAAGTTTGGTGATGAGAACACTGTTTTCCTGGTAATATCAGGGACAAAAATGTAAATGACTATTCTTTTGAATTTCGTAATGAGATTCAAGGAACTACCTGATGTGATTTCATTAGATGGAAATGACTTTTTCCCCAAGTAGCTACATCTTAACCCCCTGCATGTAGGAAGGGAATATGCATGGAAAATGTGGTGGTTTATTTAATTTTGTGGCTGATTGTCTCTTGCACCAGCATTTCTGCCATTCCTACCTCAAAAATGCCTGGATGGCCCTCACGTGTTCCTTGGAAGGGAATAGGAATAACCAGAGTTGATTGTGGAAATCTGTTTCCCACTCTGCTTTCCCACCAGGAGTGAGGTGGGCTGGAATTTCAGATGGCAGTGATTTCAAATCCAACGTGGGGACTCATTTTGCTTCATTTTAGAAAGGTATCAACAAATCAGATTGCAAAGCTGCTGATTTGGTAATTGCTGAAAAATACCCAACCAAAAATCTATTTCCATAGCAAAGGAAATGCACATTGTTCAGCAATACCTTAAAATACAGTGTTTGACCCACTAGAGTGGACTCAAAAAAAATCCAGTTCTGAAGTAACACTTTAAAAAGTGGAATATCTTGGAAGGACTAAAAATAACAACACAAAACAAGTTTTCTGTATTCCTAATTGTTCTGACCATAGAATTAATTTCTCAGAGGGGGGCACAGCTTCTTCATCATTCCAATACCATAAAATCCAGTGTTTGACCATTTGGAGTGGCCACATTTATGTCTAAAACCCAAAAATCCCACCTTTCTGAGGAGAATATCTCAGCCTAAAAATAACACCACGGAGGAAGTTTGTTATATTGCTAATTGTTCTGACCACAGAATTAATTTCCCAGCCAAAGGGGGGCATGGCTTTTTCATCCCTGCCAGCCTGGAATATTCAGCGTGTCACAGATGTTCATGAATAATGTCCATTTAGAAGCGTTGGCAGCGAGCGGGCGAGATGAATGAAATGTTGGGGGGATCTGACAGGCAGCACGCTGCTTTGTGATCATTCCAAAGTTCTAATAATCTCCCTCACCTTCCCTGCCTGCCTCTAATGAAAGAGAATAGGTGATTGCACCTCGGGCTATGTTCTGCGCCTAATGACTCCTCCAAAGGCGGATTTATGGAGAAAAAATTAACTTTGAATGAGGATTGAATTGGCCCTGACAGCCTGATAGACTGTGACACAGATTCTGTGGCAAAACAGACGTAGCCCTAATTGATTATCAATATTTTAAGCAAAGTGATGAAAATAAGCATTAAGTGATGAGAAAGGCAGTCTTAATACAGGAGGCAGTCACCGGGATCGGGGAGGCCTTTGGGGAGCTGGGCCCCGCTCAGCAGAGCAGGATTCCAGCTCTCAGTTCTTCCTTCCCTGCCCAGCACCCCGTGGCCCTCCCAGATATCTGCCCTGCACCTTGATATTCCAGCCAGGGATGAGCCTGCCTCTGTCCCTGCACAGAGCTGGTTCCATGTCTCACCCCTGAGCCTGCCTCTCTGCACAGAGCTGGTCTCATGTCTCATCCCTTGAGCCTGCCTCTCTGCACAAAGCTGGTTCCATGTCTCATCCCTGGAGCCTCCCTCTCTGCACAGAGTGGGTTCCATGTCTCACCCCTGAGCCTCCCTCTCTGCACAAAGCTGGTTCCATGTCTCATCCCTTGAGCCTCCCTCTCTCTCTGCACAAAGCTGGTTCCATGTCTCACCCCTGGAGCCTCCCTCTCTCTCTGCACAGAGTTGGTTCCATGTCTCACCCCTCTGCACTGTTCAGCAGGTTTTTGGATATTCTCTCTTTGCTGCTGGGCTCTCTCCCAGCCCCGTGCTGTTCCTAGCCAGCAGGTGAGCCACAGACTGCTTCCTGAAAATGGAAACAATGGATGAAACAGGGGGAAAATTGCCTGCTTGGTGGGAAAGGGTTTATCTTGGTTATTATCTTGGTTATACTCAATATAAACAAATACCAAATAACTACAAATATCTCAGTTATCCTTTGGAACAAGACAATGTTTGGGGTTTGCCTGTGTTTTTTCAGTTGGGTTGCACATGACTGCATTTACCTTCTACCAAAAATCAAGTTAATATTTGGGAAAACCCTCGTGGCTGTGAGCCAGATGCTCAGCTGTGCCATCATGGGACAATTATCCCAAAATAAGGAATATTTTCTGAAATGACAAAGGGAAGGGAACCAATGCTGAAGAGGTGAGGAATAGCAGCAGGAGGAATCAGTGGGATAACATCTCCCTTCCAAACACTGGGAGTGTTCCCTTGGGAGCTCAGAGAAGTTTAAAATAACCAGATTTGGGTTTCTGGGGAGTTTCTAAGTGTGACTGGCAGAGCAGGGGAGGGGCATGAGCTCCTCCCTCACGCTCAGGGCTCTCCAGTATCCATAATTAGGGTCTGGTGTAATTAAATTACATGGCAACAAGGGCAGAACTCCCGTGTTTGGGAATTGGGTGTTCCAGGTGTAATCAGGGAGGGCAGGGAGACGATGGACTGGGCAAGTGAGCCCCCAAAACATGGATTTATGGAATCACAGAGCCCCGTGGAGTTATGGGGTCATGGATTAATAGAATCATACTCTCATTTAGGCTGGAAAAGCCTTCTAAGGCATCCAAGTATGTTGGTGGTGTTTAAATGTTGGGTGAAATGTTACAAAAGGGAAAAATACAGAAAACTTAAATCTGGGGTGATAAGAATGTGTGTGGTGGTGTCACTTTTCCTCTGGAAATCAGAATTCCTGGGTGCTGCTCCTGGTGCTGCTGTCAGAGGAATGCTCTGAGCAAGTGGTTGTTTGGAGTTTGTGCTGGAATCTGTCAGATGGATAACAGATAATTTTACACGTCAGCCCATGAATATTCAGCGGAGAGGATTTCCACAAGCCTTGATAAATTTAATATACCAGAGAAAAATAGCATGTAAATTAAACAGGGCCTTGTAAATTAATAATGGATTCCACTTGTATTTTTATATGTGAGCTGACTGAATATTTTATAAGTGCAAAAATGTTTGTGTTTAAAAAAAAAAGGTGAAGTCTTTCTGATGAGCACCATGGATGGTTGGCTGCATTTTAAATGAGATGTCCATGTGTTTTTACAGTTTCTTGGCTTTCTTTTCCTCAGACACATCTTGTATTTTCAACTCTGAGCAGTTGGAAAGTCCACAATTATGTTGAATTAATTTATTTTTCCAGACCTGTGGTGGTTTGCAGTTGTGGGTGTTCTGACACTCCTCCCTTTTTAATTTTGATAGGAAAATGAAATCTCCTTAGTGAGGGGCTGAGTGTTTTCCATGCACCTTCCCTGCTGCTCCCATGCCCTGGGAGAGGGCTCTGCTGCAGAGACTCCTCCATGGCCACACTCTCCAAAATGCCCTTTCCAGCCCCAAAACATCCCCTGCCCTGTTCTACCTTGGTGTAATTCACAGTTTTCCTGGCTTCTCTTAATCAGCAGCTTTGCTTGGAATAATTTCACCTTGGCACAGTGTGAGGCTGGTTGGGATTAAAGCATCAGGGAATGACTCTGCTTCCCAAACCTTGAGCATTTCTAGGGGTTCCATGGAATTGTTTAGGCTGGAAAAGCCCTCCCAGACCATCAAATCCAACCCTCAAGTTGTGAAGATCTTTTAATGTTGTTTGATTGCAGCTTGGTTTGAGAAAAGTGAATTTCTTTTAGTGCTTTTGATGGCCCTTGGGCAGTGAACAACAGTATATTCACTAAATAATAATAATAATAATAACAGCATTGAGGAGGAGGAGAAAAGAAGAAGAGGAGGAAGGAGAAGGAGAAAAGAAGAGGACGGAGAAGAAAAGGAGAGGGAGAAGAGAAGGAGGAGGAGAAGAAAAGGAGAAGAGAAAGGAGAAAGAGGAGAAGAGGAAGAGGAAGGAGAAGAAGGCGAAGAAAAGGAGAAGGAAGAGGAGAAGAAAAGGAGGAAGAAGAAGAAGAGTGGACACAATCCTGTGCCATATTCTCCAGAATGATCCTCGCAGCCTGGCCCATTCTGGGATTCTGTTAAAAATGACAGAAATGGGAAATGTTTGAGGAGAACCTTTGATGTTAAATCCTGAAAGTAACTCCGAGTTTCAGTGCCTGTGGTGGACAGAGCCCTGTGAGCTCCAGGACTGCTCTGGAGATTTATGGGCTAAGTTAAATTGTTGTTAATGAGCGATTTTGTGTGGAGAATTGTCCTCGTGATACTTCCTAAATTGCCCCATTGTCCCTCTAATTAACCAGGACTTGAAAGGCCAAGCTCTGCCTGGGCAGCAGTTTTAACTTGGCTTACAAGGGCTGGAAATCAGCGATTTAAAGTTAACAAAGACAAGCTGAAAATGTATTCATTGACCAGCAGCATCTTTGCTGTGTGTTTTAATATCTTTTTGCCACTGAGATACCCAATGAATTGTTCCTGTGCAGCAACAAATCGGGCAGGAAGAACAAAGTAGCTCAGTGGAATAGATAAATCAAATTTAGGCCTGGTAGTTTATTGAATCTAAATTGTGCCCAGTTGGCCCACGAGCTATATGAGCAATCCATCTTGTGCTGATAATGGAGGGTCTTGAAATCCACCTGATGTTTGCATTATTAAATTCCAGCCTAATGAGCTCTGCTAATACATATTGAAGACAGTTGTAAGGAGCAGAATGGGAATGGGAGCGGGATAATTTGAAAGAAACATAAGCTGAGCATTTTACATGACTCAAGGGGTATATCTACAATTACACATATCACCAAAATTGAATTTAAATGGAATTTCTATTATCCCTGTCCTTTTACCAAGGAGAATAAAGTGTAAATGAAGTAAAAGTCTTTAGAGTTACTCGTGGTTTGGTTTTATTATGGGATTTAATAGATTCTTGTAATGATCTTCAGTGGCAGAAAAAGTTTTAATATTTCATGGCTTTAAGTGTTGTCTAAATCTGTATAAAACTGTGGAGATGGGAGCAGCTGTCAGTGCAGTGATGGGATCACTTTGTGACACCCTGGCCAGGTTGTGCATTTTAAGGTGGAGCTGGTGGCTCCAAAAAGGAACGAGCCCTTCACCCCCTCCTGAGCTGAATTTGGTTTTCATTAATTCTTGCTTAATTCAGGAGGTGCTGGGATTAAATATTTGCAAATCTGACTCAGCTCTTACCATCCAGAGCACAGTTTATAGTGATTTTCCTCCCTGAGAGGGCCTGGTGTAAATGCTGGAGTCCTGGTCCTTGTTGGTTCTTCTCTTTCTGGCCTGGTGATACTTTTCAAAACTTAATATTTCATCAAGTATAATGTTATTAGAGACTTATTCTCACTTAGTTCACTCATCAGGCAGTGAGATGGCAATAAAAGAGAATGGCTCCTTTGAGACATTAATGCTTTGGAATAAATGATGTGCTAGAACAGAAATTTAATTAATTTACAGAGTGTATTGATAGTCCCTTGTTACTGTGCTGTATATTTTTAATCTTCTTTAACATCTGTAGGAAAGTGTTTGAAAACCCCTGCAGTTGAGCAACTGGTAGATAATTAAGTAATAAGGGAAGAGGTTTCTAGAGGGAAAAAATTCTTTTAAAAGAAGATTGTTGTAACATGGATTAAGTACTGCTGCTGTGATTTGGAGTGAAGAGGAAATTGTGTACTACCTAATAAAGTCCTGAGGAAGAGCTGTCTGATTCCCACTCTGAACAGTGTCTGCAGCCCTGGAAATATTGATTTGTTTCTGTTTTAGCCTCAAAATAGCTCTGCTGGGTTACTCACTATGGCAGCAAATCTGCCCCTTCGTGGGTGCCCCACGTTTGGTGCAGTTTGGGCTGGGCTGATAGGGGTTTAAAGCAAGAAAACCTCCTAAAAGTCTCTCAAGGGCTTTGCTTACCCCAAAATGCATGTGGGGATTTGTATTGAATTAATATTGCCACTAATATTGATCTGATACTACCCTCCACAATCCCATTTATGCCATTCCTTAACTGTGGGGATGACTTTAAATATAATAAATGAAGAACCAAGCTCTGGTCTGTCAGGCACGTGGATTTCATTGTGGGGCCTGCAGGAAGGAACATGAAATTGGGTTTAAAGCCCAGAAAATCTTGTTTGGCAGGGAGTTGTTGACAGCCCATCCCTGGCAGTGTCCCAGGCCAGGTTGGACATTGGGTTTGGAGCACCTGGGACAGTGGGAGGTGTCCCTGCCATGGCTGGGGTGGCACTGGGTGGGATTTAAGGTCCTTCCAACCCAAACCATTCCATGATTCCATGATTTGATAGGATAAATTTAATTAATTCCAACTCATTTTCTTCTTTTTAGCCAAAGCAGACGAAGCGTTGAAGGCCAAGGAGAGAAGTGAAGAAGAAGCCAAGAGGAGAAAGGAAGAAGGTGAGGAATTTTCTTTCATTTCATAACAAACTAAAGCCCAGGAAGTCAGAAATGATTATTTTTAAGTGTCCAGGCTCCAGTGGGGCCGTGGGATTTTCCTGCCTGGGCTGATGATGGAATTTGGTGCCCTGAGCTGCTGCTTTGCAGGTGGAATAATGGAACCACAGGGATGGAAATGTCAGGGAGTGATGGGAAGAGACAAATCCAACATCGTGAGGGAGCCAATCCAAACAATCCAGGAGCCTCAAATCCTCACTGGAGCTCTGTGGAACTGGGTGGGCTTTAAGGTCCCTTCAACCCAAACCATTCTGGGATTCCATCATTTACTTCCAAGAGGGAACTCAGGAAAATTCCCCATTTTTGGAACAGCAGCTGCTGAGAATTTCACTCCAAATCAAAATGTTCTGATCTTTAGTTTGTTTTACTTGGGGACTGTGGGATGCTGAGAGGAATTCATTGGTGCTCCCAGTTAATCCTGCATGGAGAAGGTTCTTGTGGTTCCAAAGGAGGAAATTCAAGTGGAAAAGTGGGATAGCTCAGACATGGCAGGAGGGGGAAAACCCAAATCTGGCAGGAAAAGGGACCAAACCAAGGAGCTGTGCCCTCTCCCCGTTGTGATTCCTGGATTTTGGAGCCAGTGGCCCAGGGGAGCTTTTCCAAGAGGAGTCCCACGGGCACAGGGATTTTGGGATGAGCTGCTTGGGTCCCACCAGCACCAGTTTGCAGGGAAGGTTTGGAACAATGCAGGATTTATTTTGTTTGTGCTTCCATCCCATTGTGATGGCAGATGTGCTGGCAGAGGCTGTGCCAGCAGGGATTGGGAAGGGTGAGTGGGGAAAGGCAGGGGGAGGAAAAAAGGGGAATTCATTACTTGGGAACAATGGAATTTCCAGGGAAATGGGGAGGAAAACTTCTCTAAAATTTATTCATAAGCCATGAAAACTGTCCTGGGGTGGCTTTGAAGGGTTGTGAGGATGTCACAGTGTTGGAAAATGAAGAGAAGATTTTTCTCTGAATAACTCAAATCCATCCATTTGCTGAATTGGCTCCCAGTTAGGAATGGAAGATTCTGCCTGGAAAATACAAACTTTTATTAAACTGTGTATGAAGCATTGAAGCATTCCAAAACATCCATGGGAATTGCACACTGGGAAACTCAGTTTTTGTTAAGTTTGTGTCCCATATGGATTCAGAATTCCAGTTTTGGGTAGGTTTATGCCCCATATGGGTTTGCAAACAAGACATTTATCCAGGGCTTGGACTGTGTTCCCTTCCCTGTCCCAGGCTCCACTGGCAACTTTTGCTTGGAAAAAGAGCATTTTGCATTTTTTCTTCATTCTTCCTTCCTCACACAACATCTCTGGGTGGTTTTTAACCCTCTTTGATCCCTCATGGGATCCCTGAGGTTGGGAAAAACTTTCCAGACCATTGATTCCAAACTGTGACTGGTCCCCACCAGAACACTGAGTGCTACATGCAGTTATTGAAATCAAATAAGATAAAGCAAAATTATATTAAATTAAATATTTTAAAAAATTTCTAAATTACTATTTTAAAGGAATTTTTATTTCTCTAGTATTCCATATTTTATTTCTCGAACTAGAACCCTCCAAAAGGAAATTCCAGCCTGTGTAGACAGCCTGTGACTCCGTTACTCAGGAGCTGCAATAAAAATAATTCTACAAACAAACCTATCCTCTCCCAACTCATAAAACCTGGTTATTGCCCACCCCACAGCGAGGGTGTCTTAACATTCCTTTTATTGTCATTTTATTGCCAAATCAGGTGTGAGATTAGACGTTGGATGTTCCATGTAATCTGCTCGGAAATCAAATTATTTGACCTCCAAGCCCAGCTCTGCCCCTTCCCGCTGGTTTCCTGCTCAATATGCAGCATTTCCCCAGCATGAATAAAAAATTGAGGACAAATTAGAATCTACAGACAGCTGACCCCAGCTCCAGATTAGAGACTGGGGGCTTGTGCTGGTTTAAATGTTTTAATTACCACAGTCCCTCCAGCCTGGGGAAGGACACACAGCAAAATGCTGATTTTTTTTTTTTTTTAAGTGACTAAAAAGCAAAGAGAAAAAGGAAAAGGCTTCCCCCGCCTCATTTGAATTTTTCAGTTTGATTACATTTGCACTTCCATTGCAGCTATGCTAATTTGCTGCATGAAATTAGGTCTATTAGCAAAACCCACCACTTTTCCAGGAGAATTTTCAGTGCTTGGGTTTTCCTGCTTTGGTTTTTGTTTACTTGCTTTGGGGCTGCCTGAACAGTGACAAAACCCAAAGGGGATTTTGCCACCCAGCTGGGTTTTACTCCAGACAGATTCCAAATACGTGACGTGGACAAGAGGAAAATTGAAAACAAAAAATGCAAGGGAAAAATTGGAACACGTTGGATGATGTTAGGGAGAGGTTTTGGGCTCGTTTTGCTTAATCTACCACAAATAATAATATTTTTAAATATTGAGTTTAAAATACAACACGGCAGGGCCACATGTGGGGAGGAGGAGCTGAGGGTGCATCAGAAAACCAGGAAAAGAAATTGTTCTGGAACACAGCAGAATAGAAAAGAAGCATTTTTGGCAGTCAGTCATTCCATAGGTGGATGGATGGGAGGGTGGTGCTGGATGGGGCAGGTGCTATCCCAGAATTTGCATTTCCTGGTGCCTTTATCCCAGTGCCTTTATTCTGTGATTTGCATTTCCCAGTCCCTTTTTATTCTGTGATTTGCATTTCCTGGTGCCCTTATCCTGGAATTTGCATTTCCCAGTGCTTTAAACTCAGGATTTGCATTTCCTGGTGCCTTTATCCTGTGATTTGCATTTCCCATTGCCTTTATCCTGTGATTTGCATTTCCTTGTCCCTTTATCCTGGAATTTGCATTTCCTGGTGCCTTTACCCCAGAATTTGCATTTCCTGGTGCCTTTACCCCAGAATTTGCATTTCCTTGTCCCTTTATCCTGGAATTTGCATTTCCTGGTGCCTTTATCCTGGAATTTGCATTTCCCATTGCCTTTATCCTGTGATTTGCATTTCCTTGTCCCTTTATC
>JAWWEX010000017.1:1391615-1401886 GCA_035583215.1 Arremon brunneinucha
CCACAAATCCCACAAATCCCACTTTCTGTGCAGACCAAGCCACCCTCCTGGACCAGGTGAAGCGAGTGAAGGAGATCGAAGCCATCGAGAGCGACGCCTTCGTCCCACAGACCTTCAGGTCCAGCAAAGAGGTCAAAAAGGTACATTTTCCTTCCAAAAGGGGCATTTTCCTTCCAAAAGGGGCATTTTCCTTCCAAAAGGGGCATTTCCCTTCCAAAAGGGACATTTTCCTTCCAAAAGGGGCATTTTTCTTCCAAAAGGGACATTTTCAGTCCCTTTCTTGCTGCATTATCCTCTCAGAGCCAGGAGGAAGCTGCCCTATTAAGATTTTCCATCAATGAAGGAGCATCAATGTTGAGAACCTTAATTCCACCTGAAATCCCACCAGGGACTCCCTGATGGTCTCAGGAAGGGTTCAGGGAGTTTAAATGTGGCAGAATTTAAGGAAATCACCTGGTTTGAAGACTTTTGTTAGGAGAAGCAGAAGAATGCAAATCCTAAAATTAATCACATTTACTTAGTGATTAAAGTGGAGATGATTTAATGGTGCTTAACTAAAGCCAGACTTTAGGTCTGTATTTATTCCTGAAAAGAAGCAGCTTGGTTTTCAATCAGCTTTCCAGAAACCCAACAGGAGACATGCAGATCCCAGAATTTACCTGAATTTTGGCCAGCAGGTGTTGCAGGGAACTGCTGTGGGATGTGTTCCTTTTCCCACTGGCAGTGAGTGTTTGGAATTATCCTGGCTGTTTCCCCAGGAAGGTGCAATTTGTTTTTCTAGAAATCTCCAAGAATCTGGTGCAGCTTCTTCAGGAAGTGATCCAAAATCCCAGTGGTGCAGTTTTTCCAACTCTCCCCCCACACCTTGGTTTTGTCACTTCGTGTCCTTGCCCAGTGTGTCCCACTGAGGATGCACGAGGATCCTTTCAGGGAACACAGCCAAGTGCTGGGTTAAAATCCTGCCCCAGTGGGAATTTTGGGATGAACCACTCCAGTTTTGTGTGTTTGTTTCTTTTCCAGTCAGCAGAACCTGCTGAGCCCCACCAGGAGCCTGTGAATGTGGGAGCAGGAGCCCCTGAGGCAGCTGCTGCTGAGAAGGAGCCTCCAGCTGCCAACATCCCCACTGCCATCAAGTACCAGGATGACAATTCCTTGGCACACCCAAATGTGAGTGTTCATCCCATCTTTTCAGCCAGGATTTATCCCACCCTTGGCTTTAGAGCAGCCCCTGGGGTGAGAGCAGGGTTGTGGGACCCCACAGCTCCTCACAAAACCCCTGCTCTGGCATGAAGAGATCCCACTCCTCCCACCACCCAGCAGAGCAGTCCCACAGGAGGCTCACCAGGAGTTTTAGAGAATGTTATAATAATTAATGTTACACTGGGGAATTTAAGATAAATAAAAATTCAAGACAAATTGGTTTCTGTAGTTGGAAACCTGGTGGAAAACTCAGAACTTGCCCAATTTGCCAACTTGCAAAGTTGGGACAGACTTCAGCTAATTTTAAATCATTGTGGCTAAGCTTGAGAAAATCTCTTTGGAAGAGCTTTAGAGGGAAATAAAAGGTTTTTTAAGAATTAGCAAGTTAAAAATGACTTGCAGTGAAGAAATCAGTGTGGATTCTGTAGAATGGACACAGAGAACAGATCAGGACATGTCAGTGATGAATTGCACTGGAGCTTTGCCTCTCCAGTGATTATGATCCTCAAGACCCCTCCCCAGCCCAACCATTTTAGGATTCCCTGAACAGTCTCTGCTGTTGTGCATGTTTTGGGCTCCCCTTTGTCTCTGACCCCCTGAGCTTTTCCTGTGTGCCCTGAGGCAGTGCTGGGTGCCCCAGGAGATGATCACAGACCCAGAGGTGCTGACTGTGCCCTTTTCTGCCCTGGCAGCTGTTCATGGAGAAGGCAGAGGCTGAGGAGAAGTGGTTCCAGAGGCTGGTGGCTCTGCGCCAGGAGAGGCTGATGGGGAGCCCCGTGGCCTGACAGCCCCCAGGACATCCCAGGCCCTTCCACACCTTGGGAGCTTCACACTCTGCTCCTCTTCTTGTCTCCTAGAGGAGATTGCAGTGAGCTGGGCAGCCAGGGAGGGTTTCACCTGGAAAACCAGGAATGTCCTGCCCTGCTCCACCTGGATAACTGGGAATGTTCTCTCCTGGTTCCCCTGAATAACCAGGAGTCTTCTGTCTTGGTTCACCTAAATAAGCAGGAATGTTCTGTCCTGGTTTCCCTGAATGACCAGGAATGTCCTGTCCTGCTCCACCTGGAGAATCAAGAATGTTCTCTCCTGCTCCACCTGGGTAACTGGGAATCTTCTGTCCTGGTTCCCCTGGATAACCAGGAATGTTCTCTCCCGCTTCACCTGGATAACTGGGTATGTTCTGTCCTGGTTCCCCTGACTAAACAGAAATCTTCTCTCTTGGTTCCCCTGGATAACCAGGAATATTCTCTCGTTTTTCCCCTGGATAACCAGGAATGTTCTCTCCTGGTTCCCCTGAATAATCAGGGATGTCCTGCCCTGGTTCTCTCCAAGCTCAGTGCTGGAGATGGACAGGGCAATACAGCCAGGGGCATTTCCTTTTTTTGGAGGGAATTCCTCAGGTGAGGAGCACCTGGCAGCCCATGAAATATCATTTTATCCCTCCCAGTGGAATATCATTTAATCCCTCCCATTGAAATATCATTTTATCCCTCCCAATGCAGAAGGTTTCCCAGAGCCAGGTGGGAGCTGGGAGCTGAGGGCTGGGACAGTGAGGGCTGTGTGCAGCCATCCCTGTCCTGCCCCTGCAGAGGATCCAGGCTCCATCCCTGCCATCCCTCCCTCCTGTGCAGTCCTGGGCAGGCTCCTCCAAGGGAATCCTCTCCCTGGATGTGTTCATCCCTCTGCTCCCAGTTCCTCACTCTGGGGGAATGCTCCACGTTTCCTTGAGCATCTGCCACTCCTGCAGCTCCAGATGGGGAATTTTATCAACTCCTCATTTCTGTAATTACCAAATGATGGAATTATCACACAGCTGCTTCTGAGCAGGGGCTGTTCCCAGCCCATGGAGCTCCCTTGGGCCAGGGGGATTTCAGATAATCGAAGTTTAGTCTGAACATCTGAATTTAGCCTGGACAAACTTTCACAAAAATCTGCCCATCATCCATCTGAGTGCAGGAAATCAACCAAATCAAATCAATCAAGTACAAAAGTGTTTCTCCAGCAAGGCTGGGAGGAAATGGTCACATCAGGAGAGGAGAAAGCTGAGCCCCAGCTCTGGGTGTGCTCCCTGGAGCTGCCCTGCACCACCATTCCTTGGGATTTTTGGGGTTATTCCTCCTGGTTCTCACGTCTGTGGTGACAAAAAATGGAGGCTGGCTCTGCAAATGGACTTTGGTTGTTTTATTTTTTATTTTAGATCCTGGATGTGAAAGGAAATGTGTTGAATTTGCATTCTGACATTTTTACTTCCTTTATGAAGTGTTAGTTTGACTTTATCCTGCATCAAAATATTCCAAGACCTTGTCTGCAGGAAAAAGTGGGAAAAATTTGTTTCCCTTGTTTCATTTCAGCATTTTTAAATGGTAATATTTGTCATTGCTGCGTTTTCTCATCACCTTTTATGTTTCTTTCATAGAAAATAAAAACTGTGTGATGTCCATGGAAGGTCCAGGTGTAAATTCCTCTTTTCATGCATTGTGTTGGATAATTTTGGTGCTTTTATTGCCTGCAAAATGATTCTTTTTATTTGCAGCCCTGTAAAATATTAGAAAACGTTACAATAGGCCGTAAATAGATTTAAAGTAGAGTTTGTTTATTTATTTATTGTTTATTAATCAAGATCTAAATTTGCTGGAGGAGAGTTGGGAGCAAGAGTTGGAAAGAAAATGGAAATAATATTTCGATAATTTAGATAATTTAAATAAGTTAAAATCAATAAATTGAATTAATAAATTAAATTAATTTAAATAAGTTAAATTAATAAATTTTTAAATGTTTAGATATCATTTAGGTAATTTAAATAACATTTGGAAAATTTAGCCGAATGGAAAATGTACTGAAATATTCCAGACACCACTGGAAACATGGAGCAAATCAGGATAAAGTTGATTTTTATCGTTCCAGAAGCAGCTCAGTGATCAGACCATCCATGAATTCCTCAGGATTGTGCACTTTTCATGGAATAACAACTGGGGTATTGCCTCAGGGGGGTCACTGGAGGGGATTTTTCTGGTTTCTCACCCTGCCACCCTCCCAGTCCCTCCCAGCACATCCCTGGGGATGATTTTTAACAATAATCTTTGTTATTGGTACATTATTTTAGGAGGATTTTGTGCTCAGAGGATGCTGTCAAAGAAACCCCTCCTGGCCAGGATCAGATGTTGCTCCTCCTGCTGCAGTCACTCCAGCCCTGGGTGATGCCAGGGCCTCTGTGCCAGCTGTAACCCTAAACCAGCCCTCTGCACGTGGCAGTTTTCCATCTGTCAGCTTACAAGGAGGGAGTTATTTTTAGTGGGGATCCTTGAACTCCAGAACCCTCTGTGAGCGGGGATCAGCTGGAGCCTGGGGCTGGACCCGGGGCTGGGGGGACTCCTCAGCTTCAAAGGGATGCAAACCCTAAAGCCACAACGAACCAGGGTTGAAAATACTCCCCTCTTTAGTCTGGGCCCAGGGCAGCGTTGCCTGGTTGGTTTTGCCCGGGTTGGACACAGAGCAGCCCTGGCTGGGAAGGGCTCAGTGCCCTGGGTCCCTCTGGAGCTGCCACACAGGGGCTCAGGTGGCTCCTGTTCCTGGAAGGACACAGAGGAGGAGGAAGGTGCTCCCAGCAGGGTGAGCTGAGCTCCCAGCCCAGCTCCCACATTCCAGGGGCTCTGCTCCCACAAAAGCTCTGGAGCTGCTGGAGAGGGGAGCAGGGAGCTGCTGCAGGGCTGGAGCCCCTCTGGAGCCAGGCTGGGACACCTGGGGGGGCTCACCTGGAGAGGAGCAGCTCCAGGAGAGCTCAGAGCCCCTGCAGGGCCTGAAGGGGCTCCAGGAGAGCTGCAGAGGGACTGGGGACAGGGATGGAGGGACAGGACACAGGGAATGGCTCCCACTGCCAGAGGGCAGGGGTGGGTGGGAGATTGGGAATGGGAATTCCTGGCTGGGATGGGATTCCCAGAGCAGCTGGGGCTGCCCTGGATCCCTGGCAGTGCCCAAGGCCAGGCTGGATGGGACTTGGAGCACCTGGGACAGTGGGATGTCTCCCTGCCATGGATGGGATGAGAATTAAATCATCTTTATGTTCCTTCCCACCCAAAGCATTCCACGGTTCTCTGATTCTGTACCAGTGAATTTAACAGTGTTTTGTTATAAATTCTTGTTGTCTTATTTCAGGCCTCGTACTGTTGCACAAATTCCTGAACTGGGCAACTGGGAGCTGAAGAGATATTTAAATCAAATATTAATTTCCATGTTCTTACACATCTCCCTCCAGTCCTTGCTTTTATGTGACATTTACCAACAGTTCATCACCAGCTGCCTTGGCAGAAGCTGATGTCACCTATGCACTGAAATCAGCTGTGGAACAGCACAGTCTCCCACTAAAATTCCATTTAAACCCCAGGAAAGTGCAGAGCAGCTCTGAGCCCACCTGGAAGGAGCAGCTGCAGGGGTGAGGACGCCTCATTTCTGCCAATCCATGGGAAATGGAAACAGGAGCTGCTGGGGATGGAGCCCTGCTGGGCTCAGGTTTCCTTCAACCTTGCTCCTGACATTGCTGGGCACAGAATGGAGCAGGGCCCCAGGTGCTGCTCCCATTTCTCCCAAAATAGTTGGGAAACCCCTATATTTACTAATTCTGCTGTTTCTCACTAGCTGGGTAAGCAGAGCTAAATGTTTGGAAGTTTGGGGCTGCAAGAAATGCAGTTAAGAAGTAATTGTGTAGTAGAAGCTGGGTGTTTCTCCAGTGAGCAGTGAAACCTCTCCTGGCTGGCAGAACTGACAATTTATCCCTGCCCTGCTGTGCCATCAGCCAGAACCTGAGCTGGGAACTCGATGTTGTGATAGCTTGTACCCTCAGTTTGTCCAGGGCTAATTGGAACATGGGATTAATGGGATCTGCTGAAGTAGCAGGAGGCATTTTTAGCTGCAGCCACAAGCAGCCTGAGGCAGGAGAGCCCTTTGGAACAAACACTGCATGGCCTGAACTGGGCACAGGCTTTAAACTGGGTCTGAAAGTGCCTTCACTGGTGCCAGCCCCAGGAAAACCTGGATTTGGATCCCTCTGGAAAAGGGCTCTTGGAAGCCCCAAATAAATCCAGCAGCTCCTGCTGCCCAGGTGAGATTTCTTGTTCTGTATTTTTGTCTGATTTTCCAGCTTGAGGCTGTGGCCAAACCTGGGCTCAGTTTTGATGATGTTCACCATTAACCTGAGGCAGATTTTCCTGTGACAAACCTCCAGAATCCAGCCCAAATCCCAGATCTCTGCTCCTGGTGCCTCTCCAGCTTTCAGAGGAATCAGGGCTCCCCCGAGGTGCTGCTGTCCCCGAGGTGCTGCTGAGGGAAGCCCCAAAACCCAGTGAGTGCTTTTCCCTCTCCTGCCCCTCTGCTGGGGCCGAGGCTGAGCAGGAATTTGTCCCTCCCTTGCAGGGGCACAGAGACCTTGCCAGGATTAAGGAATAACCCTGAGATCCCACAGAAGTGTTCAAGCACCCTCAGTGGGTATTTTTGGTGACTTGGGAATGCAAACTGAGAGAGAATTCCTTGTGTTTCCAAAGGTTTTTTCCATCCCCAGTGACTGATGGATGGCCCCAGAGCCCATCTGAACAAATCCTTGTTGGGATCAAATCCTGGGGTCAGGGATGGAGCTCCCACTGCTCCTGGTGTTTGGGGAGAATATTTCTGTGCCTCAGTTTTCACTCTGCTAAACAAAACCAAGAGAAAATGAAGTCACAAAATTAGGGCTGATTAAAGAAATGCTGGCTCACAGGATGGGAAATGAAGGTCAGGGATTCATTGAAGCCAAACCTCAGGGACTCTCCACTGGATCATTGCTGTAGAGATGATTTGAAAAGGAACATCCAGAACTTCTCAAAAGCCCCAAAATCTTCTCCTGGCTCTCCTGGGAATGGGCTGGGCTGGCAGTGAGGTGCCAGGCCCTGCTGGCTGTGTCACATCCAGCTCCTGGGGACACTCTGGCAGTTCCAGCCTGGGGAATCCCACAGGGGACACCAAGGATCCATCCCAGCCACTCCAGCCTGGTAAACCCTGCAGGTATTTTGTACCCAGATTTGTGTCTTACTTTGGGTTTTGTACCAATTCTCAGCTTCCTCAAAGGAACCCACCCCAAATCCCATTTCCCACTTTATGGGCAGGGCAGGCTGGAATGGCCCTGGCACACCCCGAGGTCCCTCCTGCTCCCAGAGGGATCTCTGCCCTCCAGCGCTGTTCATTAGCCCATCCCTAATTGCCAGGCTCTCATCAGTGTGGGTGAGGGAGCTGGGCTATAAAAGGGACACCATCAGCAGCAGCACGAGCTGCTGACAGCTCTATTTATAACCCAGCCCGGGCCCCAAAATGTGTTTCTTCCCCTTTTTTGGTGCTGCAAGTTCAGGGTTAGGAGTTCCTGCAGGCAGGAGTGACTCCTTTTATCAGCTGCAGACACACAAGGGCAGTTTTTTAGGGATATTTCCTAATTATACACAAAGAGAGGATATGGGGAGGTTTTCTGTCACAAGTTGTTGGGTGGGAAATGGAAAAAGTTGGAATAATAGTAAAAGAAATTGATTTTTTTTCTGTAGAAAGGAGGAATTGTCTTTCCCTGGCTTGCATCTTCTCTAAAATAGGGTTCAACATATCCAGGTAAGCTGACAGCACAGTTCTGAGCAGGTATTTTATATTTCATCAGAACAAAACCAACCCTGGTCAACACTTGGCTCTGATTGCTTCATTTCCCTCCTTAGGGTAATTAATTACCCAGCTTTTAAACTTGTCAGACCCAGCATCTTTGGAGGAGATCCATTGCAGGATTCAGATTGGATTTCAACAGAAAAATCAGCTGATAATGAGCTGAGGAGAATTAATTCTTTCTTTCCTCTTGGTTTCTTCTCTGTGTGTACAAACCAGGTATTTCCTTTGAAATTTGCTGTTTAATTTCCATCTGCATTTCTGTTTTAAAGAAGGGAACCTTGTCATTTAGTTCTCACAATGAAAGAATTCCAGTGTGGCCAGCAGTGCTGTGTGCAGCCTCAGGGAGGGCTCTGGCTCCAGCTCTCCCAGCCCAGTCTGGCACTTTTCCCACTCAAACACATCTGCAGGAATGCAATTTTCACCTCCAGGTGTTAAAGCTACTTCAAAATAACCCTTTGGATTATTAGAGGAGTTAGAGTGGATGATTTCCCAGAAAGGCAGAAAAATTCCCAGTTTTCAGCAGTTCACCAAGTGTTTCCCACAGATTTTAGTGTGTTTTATACAAACACTTGATCACAATCAGTCTTTTTGGGCATCACCAGAACTGATTTTTACTCTGGAGGGAACAGAAAACACAAACCCAAACTGGTGGGAGGGAAACCTCTCAGCATGAGGAGTGAAGAGGAACTCAGGGCTTGGAAGGAAATGTTTGGGGCAGGAACTAAACAGGGATCTTTGGAATGGAGAGAGAACAAGGGAATTACAAATACCAACAAACATCAATGTGGCAAAATGACCTTTTGTTCTGGCTGAAAGTGCTCAAGGAAGCTCTGAAGTCTGGAGCAGATTTAAATAGTCCTTTCACCAAAATGAATAAGAATTAAGAAGGTAAATTAATTCCTAAGGGAAATCACTGTAGATCTCATTAGCTCAGGAACAAGATACCTTAAAACTTTTAATTAAAGATAATATTTACTGCAAATGAATAAGAGTTGGCAGGTTTCAGCAGAAACCATAATCTCATTTATGCAAAGTTTTCTTCTATTAGGGCGGACATCATTAATCTCATTGGAGATGCCCTCCAGCCTGGCAGAGCTGCAGCACGAGCAGCTCCTCACAGAACTCCTTTAATCTGCACAAAGGAGCTGCAGCTGCAGCAGCCCCAGAGCTGGGGAAGGGCTGGGCAATTAAAGAGATCCCTGTGCAAACACAGCACCCCATAATGAGCTCCTTCCTGCAGCTGCAAAGGGATCAGCTCTGCAGCCTCATCCCCCAAATCCTGCACAGGATCCTGGAAAATGGGAATTAACAACCCCTGCAGCCTCATCCCCCAAATCCTGCACAGGATCCAGGGAAAATGGGAATTAACAACTTCTGCAGCCTCATCCCCCAAATCCTGCACAGGATCCTGGAAAATGGGAAAGGAACAACCGCTGCAGCCTCATTCCTCAGATCCTTACAGGATCCAGGAAAATGTGGAATTAACAACTTCTGCAGCCTCATCCCTGGGTTCTTGCACAGGATCCAGCACTGGAGCTGCTCTGGCTGGCAGAGATTCCATCCCTGGGAGTCAGAGAGGGCACAAGATGAACCAGGGGAGAGTGGAGGGCTGGGAACAGCTGTGGGACAGTTCCACATCTCTGTCCCAGGGGTAGAAATCATTTCTTTTTTCATGGCTGAGTTGAGGGAGTCATGGAATGGTTTGGGTTGGGAGGGATCCTAAAGATCCACCTGGATGGGCAGGGACACCTCCCACTGCCCCAGGTGCTCCAGCCTGGCCTTGGGCACTGCCAGGGATCCAGGGGCAGCCACAGCTGCTCTGGGAATCCCATCCCAGCCCTGCCCACCCTCCAGGGAACAATTCCTGCCCAAAATCCCACCCAAACCTGCCCCTGGCAGTGGGAATTCATTCCCTGTGTCCTGTCCCTCCTCAGATTCCCTAGAGGAAGCAGGTCTGGGATGACCATTGGGATCAGAAGGGCCTGGAGTGTTTCCATGCTGTCAGGAGAGCAGATCCTCGCTCCATCAGGATCCATCCATGCAGGGACATCAGAGGGGAATGAACTGAGGCTGCAGCACTGCTGCAGATCACAGCAACCAGGTGATCCTGCTGGAATTCCCTCAGATCCCAGGGTCTGGGATTCACTCCAGGCTGGGGAGTGACTGGAGGCAGGGAATGCTGCCAGGGAAAGGGTCACCCTGATGCCTTCAGTTTTAGCTTTTATATTTCCAGATTCTGCCCTGCATTCTCACAGTGTGTAACTCTGAACTCCATATAAAGTGTCAGCAGCTCCCCTCACAGCTCAGGCACACAGAACAATCCCTGTCCAGCCCAGAACCAAGGACACCAAGGCTGCAGCTTCAGCCCAAACAGTGCAAACAGAGGGGATGGAGGGGGGAAACTG
>JAWWEX010000017.1:1408209-1422568 GCA_035583215.1 Arremon brunneinucha
CATTCCTGGGGAACAGCCCTGGGTCTGCTCCTGGAACGGGCATTACTGGGGAACAGCCCTGGGTCTGCTCCTGGAACAGGCATTACTGGGGAACAGCCCTGGGTCTGCTCCTGGAACGGGCATTCCTGGGGAACAGCCCTGGGTCTGCTCCTGGAACGGGCATTACTGGGGAACAGCCCTGGGTCTGCTCCTGGAACGGGCATTCCTGGGGAACAGCCCTGGCACTGCCCCTGAACGGGCATTCCTGGGGAACAGCCCTGGGTCTGCTCCTGGAGCCCCCTTTAGCTTTCCATCACTTGGGGAAACAAGGGTTCCTCTGGTGGTTCCCTCCTGGCACATCCCTTATCTGTGCTGTGCATCTGTCGGGGCTGACTGATCACTGAACAGACATTTAATGAACAAACTGATCACTTACCCAGTGCTTGCTTTCATAAATACAATACATTACATGTTTCTGTTAGAGAAAAGCACTTTCCTTTGTTAGAGAAAAGTGTCCCACATTCTCTACATGTATTTCCTTTTCACATTAACTTGACTTTAAAAGGTGCCTGGATGTGGCTGCCCTACCCCTGGAAGTGTTCAAGGCCAGGTTGTTTCCAGGTCCAGCCCAGCCCATTCCATAATTCCATGATGTATTTGTGCATTTCAGTCCCTTGTGTGCAGCTGGTTCAGTTTGATTTCCACAAGCCTGGGTTTCACCACCTCAGGGGATGGATATTCCATCCCCTGTTTCAGCTTTGCAGCTGGGAATAGACACTTCATGCTCTGAATTTGGGCTGTTGTTAATATTCTCTCATAAACGTGTAAGAATTAAAGCTCAGGGAAATTGGTGTGGAATTCAGTATTTCTGTGTGTTACCAAGTGAAACTGATGGTGTGTGTTTAATGGAAGTGTTTTTTCAGCTCTGGCCATGCAGGACCACCATATCTAGCCCTTATCTAGAGCTGTATTTATAGAGGATGGACGTTGGGAGCTGGTTCCTTTCCCTGCAGATTCTCAGCAGCTCCCTCCCTGCTGCTTTCCTGCTTCCCCCTGGATTTGCAGAGGCTGTTGAGGAAAGGCAGGTGACAGGGGCTGGTGGCCAGGCCAGAGCTGGAGCTGAGCCTGCCCCCTGCAGCTCCAGAGGGGCTGGCACATTCCTTCCCCTGCTCATCCAGTGCCTGGCAAATATAGAAACTGCATCTGATTAGGGCATCATCCTCCTCCCTCTGCTGACCCTGAGGCCTGGATCAGGGGTGCCTAAAGCCAGATCAGAGCTTTTCCTTTGGAGACAGAGCCTGCCAGAGCTCAGGGGTTGTGTCCCTGTTGTGCAGTGAGGGGCAGAGGTGAGCCCCAAACCCTTTATCTGTGCCTGCAGCACAGTGACAGCTCCAGGAGCTCTGTGGTGAGAGAATTCCAGAGTGGTGAAAGAATTCCAGGAGCTCTGTGGTGAAAGAATTCCAGGAGCTCTGTGGTGAGAGAATTCCAGAGCTGCCCAACCCTTCCCAGCCCCTCTGATGTTCTTCCTGTTCACTGAAGAGCTGTCAGATGTCACACCACACTCAGCACGGGTTGCTTTGCCTTGTCATCTCAAGCTGCTGCTCCACCAAGGACTGAGACCTTTAAAATTGCATTTTATGTAGGAAAGGTGGAGCTTTGCTGCCATGTCAAAATACACTTCATTCAAATTACTGACACTAATGAGTAGAGTTGTAATTCTGTGTTTAATTAAATTGCAGCACGCCTAAAACTGCTTTAAAAGGAACCAAATCAGCTGGGACAACTCAAGGAGTGCCACTGTAGGATACAAATTTAAAATTGCTTTTCCTTTCTCCAGCAGGCTCAGTTTTTAGGGAAGGAGGAATGAGCTAAAACATATTAAGAGATGCTGTTAATTGGGTTTTGGGGAGGTCTGGTTATCCTGTACATCAAGCAAATGTTTAACAGCTTTTAGTGGCTTTTTAGTGTTATAAAACAGAGTTTATAAGCTTTGTATGCCTAATAACTTTTACTGGTGAGGACTTGATATAGAGAGAAAAAAAAAATTATTATTTATGGCTCTGCCTAATCTGACAGAAACCTGAGGAGTTCCTAAAGCTATTCCAGAACTGGAGAATTCCCTCTTTTCCATTGAAGTTCCTGCCAGGGGTTGGGTCCTTCTGGCACCCCGAGTGTCTGCAGCCCTTGTCTGACTCTCCAGTCTGGCTTTCCTGCAAACACCCCTGTGCTTCCCAGATCTCACTGCCCTGCCATGCAGGAACCCTCAATATCTGTGGGATCATTTGTTGATTTGCTGATTTGAATCAGCTTTCAGTGCTGCCTGACTGGAATGGAGCATTGCAGGGTGGGGCCTGAAGTGTGAAATCAGCACAAAAGTTCTTGTGGGGTTCAGATGTTTGCCAAGCTCCAAGTGTTTTTCACATACTCTTATCACACACTCTTATCAAAATGTGTTAGATGTGGTGGCAATTATCATTTTCTAATATCATCAGTATAAATATATTATTTCCACATACCCAGGGATTAATTCATTACCAAGGCCCTCCTGAGTGATTTTGATTAGATGAGAAAAGTTTCATGTCATCTGCTGCATATAAAATTTCTGCTGTTCTTGATAATAATTCCAGATGTTGCTCCTTTTTTTCCAGGCCACCAGCTTCTCCCTCATGCCCTTTGCAGGTTTTGGGAGAGGGGTTAGTATCCCTGGAGTAGCTCCTGTGTAAGCTGTGTGTAACCAAAGCATGGCAGAGGCTCAGCTCTGTGCTTGCATCCTGCTTTTGGTGCTGTTTGCACTTTGGGAATAAGAAAATCCGGGGGAATAAATCCTTCCTGGGGCACTGAGCTGTGGATGTGGATGGGATAACCCCTGGGGAAGCTGCAAACCTTGAGTGCTGCTGGGGCAGCTTTTGAGGGGTGGCACAAACCACTGCTCCCAGCAGGGCAGGGCAGCCCCTGCAGGTGGGCTTGGGGTTTTCCAGCTGTGCTTTGGGGTCTGCAGTGTCCTGTTCAATATCCATCACCTGCCCAGAGCATTATTCCAATTTCTTGTGCTCAAAAAATGAGTTAAGGATTTTCTGTGCTTTAATTTTACTTCATTTTGGGCTTAAATGCAGCTTTCATTTTGCAACATTGAAATGCATAACTCTGGAAATGAATTTATTGAAATTTAAACCCTGAAGAATCATAGAGGACTTTCAGAGCAGAAGCTGGTGAGATTTATGAACACATTTGTGAAATAATTGGATTGGATACTTGAATATCCAGTGAACATTTTTGTTAAATAAACTCTTTTTGGGGCCAGTTTGACATCTGAGTAATAAATCTTCCACTTTCATCTTCCCAATATTTCCATCTTAATCCAACTCCCTCAATTTCCTTTTGAAAAGGTGCATTTTGGCTTGTCTGTGTGTGAAGTGCATTCTGAAAGGCTTTTTGAGTTAAAATGCATGTGAAAAGCAGCTCCAGGACTGGGAGACTTGAGACTGTGTTAACTGGAGTCTTTTTTTTTCCCTTTTTTTAGTGGGATGCAGATTTTATGGATCCATTTTCAGCAATGGACAGGATGATGTCAAACATGAGGAACAACATGCTGGAAATGCACAGGAAATTTGTGAGTTCTTTAGAAAATCATTCTGGAATTTATTGCACTGGAGAGTGCCAGTCATTGCAAATATTCCTCAGAAAATAATGCCAAGAAAAATGGGATTACTCTCAAGGAGATAGTAAGAATTAAAGGGGTTTTTGCCCAGATTATATTGTGTTTAAAATTTTTCTTTATTCTTTGAAGATAAAACTGAAGTTGAATGTGGTGCCAGGAGGGTTAATTTTGTGCAGGATATTTTCCATAATAAAATCATAAGGAATAGCTCTTACCCACAAGTTTAAGTTCCAGCAGTGAGCCTGCCTTGCTTTGTAGGATGAGCTGTCCATCCAGCCCGAGGGACACAGCTTCAGCTCCTCCTCCATGGTGACCTATTCCAGAGTGGGGGATGAACCTCCCAAGGTGTTCCAGGCCACGACCCAGACGCGCACGGCTCCGGGAGGGGTGAGTGATGCGGGAGCTGGGCCCTGCCCAGGGCCGGCTGCACCAACCACAGCAGGGCCTGCAGCTGCTCTCCCTGCACAGTTACTGCTGGGCTGTACAGAATCCTGGCACCACTGAGCTTGGCTTGAGTCCAGTCTGTGCCCAGTCCCCCCTGGTCACTGAGTGCCACCTCAGGGATGGGCACCCCAAACCTCCGTGCGAGCCCCTTCCAGTGTTTATTCACCCTTTCCATGGGGAAATTCCTGCTGGTGTCCACCCTGAGCCTCCCCTGGCCCAGCCTGAGACTGTTCCCTCTCCTCCTGTCCCTGTTCCCTCAGCAGAGCCTGACCCCCCTTGACTGCACAAAGAAAATTTAGGGATTGAGGAAAACACAGGGCTCTCCAACCCTGCTCTGTATTAAAGGTCTGATATCCTCCTGTAATTTTGTGCTTTAAGTACACCCCAAAATAAATTACAGACCCATCCAAGGCTGGGAAAGCAGAGCACAGAGCAGCAATTTTCCAATGCCCTTCTCTTTGCTGTAATGAATCCTTTTCCTGTCCACTTGAACCCCAGTAGAGGCACTGATTTATGCAAGCCCTGCCTTGCAAGCACCCCTTTGGGCAGACTCTTACATAACCCTGGGCTGCAGCTCCCTTGCAGCTGTTGTGTCTCATCCTGCTGGGAGCTGGGGGTGGGAATGTGAACCTGGCCTGGGCTGTGAAAGCCTAGACAGGATCCCTAAAGGCCGTGGGCAGGATTGGCTGGGAATGTCCCAGCTCCAGCACAGCCCTTATCACAAGGCTGCTAATAATAGCCCAGCACACTGATAAGGGCCAGCCTGCCTTCCAAGCCAGCCAGCACACAGCCCAGTAACTGGGTGTTCCTCACACTGGGAATTTTGGCATCGGGTGTTGCTCTTCTGTTGCCAAGGAGAACGTTGGAACCTGGCTCTGAGGCATTTTTAAACTGAGGGGTTTATCCCCAATAATTAATACCCAGTTAAAAAACTTGAGGTGTTGTTTCATCTTCCTCTCTGGTGGCTGGAGGAAAAGAGGCTTGATTTGTGTTTTGTTGGTGTGTTCACAGCCAACACAGGAAATGAGAATTGGAAAAGCCTGGAAAACTTGACTTTTGTAAAGGAAAGAGATAAAATTATTGGGGGAGGATTTAAAGGATTTAACCCTTTGCCTGGGCCTGGAGTGCCAGGACAAGTGGGAATGACTTCCCACTGCAGAGAGCAGGGTTGGATGGGATATTGGAAGGGAATTCTTCCAGGGAAGCTGTGGCTGCCCCTGCATCCCTGGCAGTGCCCAGGGCCAGGGTGGACACTGGGGACAGTGAGAGATGTCCCTGCTATGGCAGGGGTGGCACTGGGTGGGCTTTAAGGTCCCTTCCAACCCAAACCATCCTGGGATTCTGCAAACTCCTTTTACCTCATTTTTATTTGGAAGGACACTCAGTTCCCTTTTTTTTTTTTTTTAACAGGTTAAAGAAACAAGAAAAGCACTGAAAGACTCTGAAAGTGGCCTGGAGAAAATCTCTGTTGGTCACCACATCCACGACCGGGCTCATGTCATCAGAAGATCCAAGAACGCCAAGACTGGGGATGAGGAGATGAACCAAGAATTCATCAACCTGGATGAATGTAGGTGTTTTTAGGCAGTTAATGAGCTTTACAGCGTTTCACACTCTGATTTGGAAGTTCCAGCTTGAGATATCTTAAAAGGCACCTTTAAATCCAAATTCTCTTTTACATATCCCCAAAAACAGTTGCAGGCCATGTGGAGAATTGTGAGCTACAAAGTTTAAAATCGCTACCCAAACCCCCTAATACTCATTATTTTTTTTCCCCTCTTTATTAACATCTCAAATAAATGTGTCTGTTTTCCAGCTGAGGCTGGCACCTTTGATGAGGAGTGGCAGAGGGAGATCATGAAGTTCAGGCCTTGCCGAAGCAGAGCAGCTGTGCAAGGTTCGAGATCCAGGAGTGCCCATTACAGCCCCAGGGAAGGTGGCTCGAGAAGGTAAGAGCTGTTCCCTGCTCTCCTGCAGGATAAGGGAGTCCAGCAGCAGCAGGAAAATGCAGTTCTGGAGCCATGTTCCAAGGGAACTGCAGGTGTTATTCCTCCTGTTCTCATGGAGATTGTGACCATTGTTGTTCTTCTTGCAGAGAGAAGCCCCTGGGAGCTCCGGGATCCAGGGTGCCCAGGGATTCCCTGGAGGCTCTCAGTGTGAAAGGAACTCCTGCCCCCCTGAAGGGCTCCAGGAATTAACTGTCCCCACTCCCTGGGGACAGAGGGTCCCTGGAGCAGATGAATGGTGCTCAGTGCTCGCATCCATAAAAATACACCTGGATTTGTGACCAATCTCTGCTCTGTGTTGTGCCTTTTCTCCTCCTGCTTCTCAGTGTCCTCAGACCTCAGTGAATTCCAGCCCAGCAACTTTCTGCCTAAAAGCACTTTATGGAACATCTCTAAGCCTGGTAAAACCAGCTTGGATTTGCAGAGCTGTTCTGCTCCAGCTGCACCAATCTCAAGCTTTACTAAGCCTGGAACTGCAGCTCCTCCTTCCCACTCTGAGTCGCACAGAAAGCAAATTTCCTTTATTTTAGGTTGCTGAAATAATTACTGATTTTCTACGTTAATTATTAGAATTTGAATACACTCTAAAACACTACTTTAAAATCATATGATAAATTGTTACAGAACCCCCACACTCACCGTGGTGTAACATAAAATGAGAGGAAATACTGAAATATGACAGTACTTTACATTTATCAGAGTTTTTATGTTAATAAGCTGTGCTTGCACCTCATTTCCTGTGCCTGAACTGTCAACTTTGTATTCCCGATCCTTTGTTTCTGTGGGGTTAGCCCATCATTTTCCATTTTGAGGATTGTCTGTAGTATTTAATTACTGTAATTACTCTGTAGTAATATCAGTGTCCTGAGATCAGCTGCAACTAGGAATTACTCATGGGAAAAATACATGGGAGAAATGAGTTTAACTGGAATGATTTCACCATTTCTTGTCTTGTAAAGAGCCCTGGATACAGGAACCCCTCTCCTTTCTGTGTTCTTTGTGTTTTACTGAGGGTAGAATGACCCTAAATCTACACTTGATAGGAGTTTAGGAGAGCCAGCAGTGCCTGAGAGCAGGAAAATCCTGGGATTCCAGGTGTTCAGTCCCTGTACTGTTCTACCATGCAGAATTATCCCTGTGGTGTAGCAGAAAGAATTTCTGTAAATTAAATAATATAAATTAACAACACTAAAGCTTTATATAAATTCAAGGCTCCATTGTAATGTAGCCTTTAAAAGTACTGTTTGTATGATAAAATAGAGTTTAGTAAGTTAAGAGTAATATTTGTTTGGCCAAAAAGCCTCTAAATCATATTTTATCTTCCTGCTTAAGGTTATTTAATTTTAATTAATTAATGTTTATTAATGTGCAAACCCAATCAGCAGCACTTCTGTTGAGCTCTGAGAAGGGAAGGACAATTATTTGCTTGTGGTCTCTTCGTGAATTGGAGAAGTATCACGGCAATAAGTTGATGTGATCAATATTAATGGCAATAATTGAACCCTTTAATGAGCAGTGGGGATTGGGGGGGTTGGACACCCCTTAAAGTCAGAGCTCAGCCCAGGGACTCGTTTTCCATCCACTGGAGACAACGTGGATTCTGCAATTAATTTATGAGATAATCTCAGTAATTAACAGCAACAATCTTGGAGAGCTGCTGCTGTTAAATTGAAAATTCACCTGATAACTCGGATTTTTGTGTGAAATAAAGCAAGCACATCCTGGGTTTGAAATGACAGTGAGGTGAATGTTCCCTCCAGATCCCTTTGCTACACCAAGACTGTTCTCCAATGTAAGGCACAAGTTCTGCTCTGTAAAAGCATCTGAAAATGCAACTCTTTAATAAAGTTATTTATTATTTATGGGGTTTGTTGGTTTATTCTACACCACAGAGGGATTTGTGCATTATTTAGTTTGGGCTGCCTTGAAACAGTTCAGTGAAGGAAAGCTGGGCTCTGGGAGGTGTCCCTGCCCAGGGAGGGGTGGAATGGGATGGGATTTAGAACCATGCCCAGATCCTCTGGAAATCCCTCCGTTTCCAGAGCTGAGCATGCGTTTTCCACAAAAATTACAGCTTGATGGAACCAGAGTACGGAGAGGGCCTCTTTCTCTGTTTCAGAGCAGCTCCTGGAGCCTTTGCAGGTATGAAAAGCAGCTGCCGGGGAGTAATTTTGTATCAAGAGTAGATTTTAACAGCGTGTTCCAAACGGGTCCCTGTGCTCCATCCCAGCCTTGTGTTCCCCTTTCCCGGCACTTCATCCCCCCCATCCCCGGCTCCAGCTGTTTTTAATTCCCCCTAATTCCCAAACTCCCGGGCTGTGACCCCGCCGCCGATGCCGGCTCCGTCCCGCTCCATGGTTCGGCTGAAATCCGCCCCTTTCAGGCCGCACTCGGAGAATTCCGCACACCGGGAACCCCCACGGCTGGCTCAGGATGGCTCCCGGGAAGGGACCAGCCCGAGGGCGCTCCGTGATGGGCTCGGTGAGAGCCTCCCCTCTCCGTTCCCCCCTAAGGGCTCTCGCCGCTCTGTGAGGGGCCCGTGAGGGGCCGGGCAGTGAGAGCCTCCCCTCTCCATCCGCCCTCGAGGCTCCCGCCGCTCCTTGAGGGGCCGGGGGAACACGGAGAGCCTCCCCTCCCGATGCCGCCCCTGGGGCTCCCACACGGTGCCGCTCCCTGAGGGGCCGGGGGCGCGATGAGAGCCTCCCCTCTCCATTGCCCCCTCAGGGCTCCCGCCGCAGCCGGAGGAGCCCGTGAGGGGCCGGGCGGTGACAGCCTCCCCTCTCCATTCCCCCTCGGGGCTCCCGCCGCAGCCGGAGGAGCCCGTGAGGGACCGGACGGGACCGCGGCGCCTGCGCGAGGCCCCGGAAGAGGCGGGAGCGACCCGGGGCTGGAGCCGGGATTGGAGCCGGGGCCGGAGCCGGGGTTGGAGCCGGCCGCGGGACCGCAGCCGCAGCCGGGGCCATGCTCAGGGTGTTACGGGCCGGGCTGGCCCCCGGCCGCCCGCAGCACATCCAGGTACCGGCGGCGGGACTGTCCCGCGCCCGCATGAGGGGACGGCGCCCCAGGGAGGAGAGGGGGCCGGGAGCAGAAGGGATGGAGGGCGGAGGGACGGCCCGGACGGGCCGCAGCAGCTGCAGGGAACGAGCAGCCCCCGGTCACATGGATGGGGACAGGGGAACCGGGAACGGGCAGCGGAGCAGGGAGGGGCCGCGCGGGGTGCGCGATGCGGTGACAGCTCCGAGGTGACCCTGGAAAGGCCACTCGGCTCGGGGTGACCGGTTCGCCATAGATTGACAGGAGGCCGTGGAGAAGGGTTTGGCAGTTTAGCCATGGGCACAGTGAATCCCAGGATAAATTACCTTGGAAAAGCCCTCCAAGACCATCGAGTCCCAGCTGTGCCCCATGCTCACCTTGTCCCCGGCTGAGAGCTCTGAGTGCCACCTCCAGGAATTCCTGGGACACCTCCAGGGATGGGCACTCCAAACCTCCCTGGGCAGCCCCTGCCAAAGCCTGACCACCCCTTCCATAGAGAAATTCCTGCTGGTGTCCACCCTGAGCCTCTCCTGGCCCAGCCTGAGGCCGTTTCCCCTCGTCCCATTCGTGGTGTCCTGTGAGCTGTGTTGGATCACTCCTGGCTGAGCCGGTGCCCTTGTGTTGCCTTGCAGCTCCTGCTGACCTCGTGCCGGCACTGCTCCTCGGGGGTCCTTCCCAACGAGAGGATCAGGAACATCGGCATCTCCGCTCACATCGACTCCGGCAAGACCACGCTGACGGAGCGGATCCTGTTCTACACGGGCAGGATCGCACAGATGCACGAGGTTGGGCTGAGCTCCCACCGGGATCTTCCTGGGACTCACCTTCACACTGTGTTTTTGTGCATGAGGAAGGATGCTCAGTCCATGCAGCATCACTCCTGCACGTGGATTCACAGTGTCATGGAATGGTTTGGGTGGGAAGAGAGCTTAAAGCTCACCCATCCCACCCCCTGCCATGGGCAGGGACACCCTCCACAGATCAGGTTGCTCCAAGCAACCAGCCTGGCCTCGGACACTTCCAGGGATGGGATATGAATTCTTAGCAAACTCCTTGAGCTAATTTTTTTACTTCTCCTAAGGTAAAAGGTAAGGATGGAGTTGGAGCTGTCATGGACTCCATGGAGCTGGAGCGACAGCGGGGCATCACCATCCAGTCTGCAGCCACTTACACCATGTGGAAGGACACCAACATCAACATCATCGACACGCCAGGTACGGGCAGCTGGCAGCACCTGGGGATTGCTGTTCTCATGGATACAGGGCATGTGCTGCATCTTTGTGTCCCTGGTTGTGATAGAACATGGAGTGGTGGGTTCCAACTGACAGAGGGATGGATGGGATATAGGGAAGGAATTGTTCCCTGGGAGGGTGGGCAGGCCCTGGCACAGGTGCCCAGAGCAGCTGGGGCTGCCCCTGCATCCCTGGCAGTGCCCAAGGCCAGGCTGGATGGGGCTTGGAGCAGCCTGGGACAGTGGAAGGTGTCCCTGCCATGGCAGGGCTGGAATGGGGTTTAAGGTCCCTTCCCACCCAAACCATTCCATGACTCTGTGCTCCACCACTTCAGTACATTTGTCATTTTATTTGTGTTTGTTATCCAGGCCATGTGGACTTCACCATTGAAGTGGAGAGGTCTCTGAGGGTGCTGGATGGAGCCATCCTGGTTCTCTGTGCTGTGGGAGGTGTGCAGTGCCAGACCATCACTGTCAACAGGCAGATGAAGCGTTACAACGTCCCCTTCCTCACCTTCATCAACAAACTGGACAGGATGGGCTCCAACCCGGCCAGAGCAGTGCAGCAGCTCAGGTTTTGGCATTTACAGTGATTCCTGAAATTCCATCCCCATGGCAGCTCATTAGGAGCAGTGTTGGAAAGGCTTCTCTTGGGAGCTGCAGTTTGGAGCATTCCTGACACAAGGTTGTCCTAATCTGAGCCAGAACAAATCTCCATTGTCCCAAAACCCCCCAGTATTGGTGTCAGCCAGGACCTGCAGTGACCAAGAGCTGGGGTTTGATGTTTGCTTTGTTGATGGAACTATATCAGGACCCACTTTGAGAGCAGCCTCTTAGTTTTCCCTGGATGCTGCTGAAATTCCAGCAGGGAGGTGACACAGGGTGCTTTGGATTCCTGGAAGTCCTGCTTACTCCCAACCTTCCCCTGCCTAATTTGATCCATGAGATAATCTCATTAATACTCATTGAGGGGGAGGCAACTCCCTTAATCAAGCAATCAATCTCAAACTGGTTTCCCCTGCTGCCTTTCCCATGGGAATTGCTCCCTGCTGGGATACAAAAGGTGGGACACAAAGCCCTAAATCACGACTGGGTGGTTTTTATCCATATTGGCACATTTGGGCCCTGTCCAAAGGACAAAACATGGATTTTGTGGGAGGGGGATGTTGCTGAAGGACCATCTGGAGCACACACATAGAAATTACTTTTTTATTCAATAATTCCTATTTTCCCTTTTTCAGATCCAAGTTGAAACACAATGCAGCTTTTGTTCAGATTCCGATTGGGCTGGAAGGAAACTTTAAAGGAATTATAGATCTCATTGAAGAAAAAGCAATCTACTTTGATGGGGCACTTGGGTAAGTCCTGGAAATCGCTTCTTTTCTGGCTGGAGCTGGGAGAAATTCCTGCAGTTTCTCTTCAGAGGTGAAACCCGGCTCTTTGGAAATTTGGGAAGGGCTTGTGCCCGGGGCCTGCAGGGAGCTCTGGGTGGAGGTGGCTGCAGCAGGACCTGGCTGCTGTGAAGGGGTGGTGGCCACACTTCCCACCTGGAGAAGCAGGAGACTGCTCTGTGCAGGGATCCTGCAGCGTGTGTGGCTCCCTGGGATGGAGATGAGCTGTGGCTGAGCTGCTGGGAGGTTTCCCTGATCCCTGCCAGCAGTGGGAAGGACCCTCCCACACCAGAGATAACACGCTGATCTTCACAGGGGATTCTTCCCAGGGTGGATCGTTCTCAGTCAGGGTGGTCACGCCAGGGCTGGGCAGGCTGATTGATCCCTGTGGCATTCCTGGGGGTCCCTGTGGCATTCCTGGGGGTCCCTGTGGCATTCCTGGGGGTCCCTGTGCCCCTGTGTGTGCAGGCAGACCGTGAGGGTGGAGGAGATCCCTGCGGAGCTGCGGGCAGAGGCTGCCGAGCGGCGCCGGGAGCTCATCGAGTGCGTGGCCGATGCTGACGAGCTCCTGGGGGAGCTGTTCCTGGAGGAGAAGATTCCCACAGCTGCACAGTTAAAGGTACCTTCCTTGGGCTGCCTGTTCCCTGTCCCCTCATCCCTCAATCAATGTATCAGGAATTCTGTTTGCTGGAGTTGTGTCACCGCAGCTGAACTCCAGTCTCCCCCAGGGAGGAGGAGATTGTTCCCAGTCTGTTGGAGAATTCTGGAGAGCAGGTTTTATGGGAAGCCCTTGTTTTGGGGGTGTCCAGGGGACTGTGGGAGCAGCTCTTTGCTCCAGGAGAGGCCCAGGAAAGCCAGGGAGTTGGGCTGTGCTGCAGGAGGAGCTCACAGGGATGTTTTTCAGCTGGCAATCCGGAGGGCAACGCTGCAGAAATCCTTCACCCCTGTCCTCGTGGGAAGTGCTCTGAAGAACAAAGGGGTGCAGCCCCTGCTGGATGCTGTCCTGGAATACCTTCCCAACCCTGCTGAGGTGGAGAACTACGCCCTCCTCAACCAGGGGTGAGTGCATCCAGCAGCAGCAGCAGGGGTGTCCGGGGGCAGGGCTCTGGAGTGTCCCTGCCCATGGCCCTGGATGGCCTTTAGGGACCCTTCCCACCCAGACCAGTCTGGGATTCCATGGAATAGTTTCAAAGCAGGAAACATTCCTAACAGGATCCACAATCCTTTACCATTGGTGTCAAACAGTGCCACCAGCATTGGGCACAAAGTTCCAAAGCTCCTCTCTCATTCAAGGGTTACTCTGTGCTGGGGTTTTTCCACATTCAGTGTTGCATTTGGACAATGGAAGATAATTCTTTAGAATTAAAAATCATTCAGATAATTCTTCAGAATTGATGGCAGCCCTTAAAGCCAGGCCTGCCTAGGGGAGGGAGCACATCCCAAATTGTAAATAGAGTTTTATTCTTATGGACATGAATCCCAGAATCCCTGAGGCTGGAAAAGAGCTCCAGGATCTCTGAGTCCAAGCTGTGCCCAGTCCTCCCTTTGTCACCCAACCCAGAGCTCTGAGTGTCACCTCCAGGAATTCCTGGGACACCTCCAGGGACAGGGACTCCAAACCTCCCTGGGCAGCCCCTGCCAAGGCCTCACCACCCTTTCCATGGGGAAATTCCTGCTGATTCCACCCTGAGCTGCCCTGGCCCAGCCTGAGGCCGTTCCCTCTGCTCCTGTCCCTGTTCCCTGGAGCAGAGCCCACCCAGACCTGTGAACCCCAACAGCAGAGCCTGTAAATGTTTAGGGGAGACTCCTGTGTTGGTTCCTAACCTCTCCTCCCTCTCATCCCCATTTCTCAGGGATTCCCAGGACCAAACCAAGTTCCTGTTGAACTCTGCTCGTGACGATTCCCAGCCTTTTATCGGCCTTGCCTTCAAGCTGGAGGTGAGTCCCACTCTGCTGCTTCCACAGTCATGGAGAGCCCAGGTGGTGCTACCAAAACTCACCTACAGCAGACTTTGCAATCACTTTATACTGAAAAGCAGTTTATATCTGACTTCAATTGAAATTTAACTTCTTTTTAAAAAAAAGGCTTCAACCCTAAAATCCATAAACTCTGCCAGTTTGGAACTTCAGGGTGGGCTCTGGACCTCAAGTATTTCCTGGTTTTCTTAGTTAAAACTTGAACATCTTGGGGGTTGTTGGCTTAACTGAAATATCTTCAGGGGAAAATCCTGCACTTGGAAACAATGGGACATGAGAGAGTCAGAGAGGAAAAAGTGCAGAAATTAAGGCAAATAAGTTGTTTGCTACTTAGAGAGCAGCACTTAAGGATTCCTATGGAATATGGAAAATGGCTGGCCACATTCCATGGTAATGTGCATCTCTTGGGAAGGTTTGGGAGTGAAAAAGTGGTTCAGAAAATTGCCAAATTCCATTGCAGAGAATCTTTCATTTCCATTAGTAGTGTGGAAACTCACACCACATTCAGTCAGAGCAGCTGGTGCTTGGAACTGGTGCTGCTGATGCCTTGTGCAGGCTGCCCCGGAGCAGAGTCCCAGAATAAAGCAGGGATTTATCCAAAGCATCTCCTCCATGGATCCACCTTGGGCAGCACCAGAGC
>JAWWEX010000017.1:1422794-1441076 GCA_035583215.1 Arremon brunneinucha
TGCCCAGCTGGAGCAGGAATTGTTTTGTCTCCCTGCTCTGTGCACAGAGCTCACCATCCCCTCATGTGAAGCTCAGAACTGCACACTAAAGCAGCACAGAATGTGAAACATAGCAAAGCTAAACCTGAGGCATCAGTGGTTCCCAGAATGACCAGATCTTGGTGGGTTGTGCTTGCAGGCTGGCAAGTTTGGGCAGTTAACCTACATCAGGGTGTACCAGGGGATGCTGAAGAAGTCAGATTACATCTACAACACCCGCACGGGCAAGAAGGTCAGGGTGCAGAGACTGGTCCGGATGCACTCGGACACCATGGAGGTGAGTGGGTCCCTCCCCAGGGATGGGCTGCCAGCCCCTGGGCCACCCTGGGTGGGACAGCTCTGCTGAGCCCCTGGCTCACCCTGGATGATGATCCTGAAGCACAGGATGGTCTTTGCTTCATTTGATCCTGAATTAATCCAAGCTGAGCCCTCCCTTTTGTCCTTTGAATAAAGAGGGAGATTTGCAGGATTTTAACCAAGCTGGGAGTTTTTCAGGACCTCAGTGTCAAGCCTTAAAACACAGTGTTTGTGGATCTTCTATAATCCAGGTGGAGTTTGGGTGTGAGGGAAAGACAGAATCAGTCCTGGAATGGTTTGGGATGGAAGGGACCTTAAGGATCAACCAGCCACAAGGGCAGGGACACTTTCCATGATCCCAGGGTGATCCCAGCCCTGTCCAGCCTGGCCCTGGACACCTGCAGGGATCCAGGGGCAGCCCCAGCTGCTCTGATCCCAGTGCTGTCTGCAGAGGAGTTTTCCTTCCCTCAGGATGTCAGTGAAGTTTATGCTGGGGACATCTGTGCCCTGTTTGGGATCGACTGTGCCAGCGGGGACACGTTCACAGATAAAACCAGCACTGACATCTCCATGGTGAGCCCCCCTGGCCCTGGCTGCCTCAGGCACTGCCAGTCACCAGGATTCTGCTGGAATTTATAATCCCCTTTTCCTTGGCCACACAGGAGTCCATCCACGTCCCTGATCCTGTCATTTCCGTGGCTATGAAGCCTTCCAACAAGGTAGGAGCCTTTGGACCAACCTCTTCTCCCTGAGTTCCCTCCCTTTGCTGCTTTGAATTTCATGGAACAGTCTAAGCACTGTTGGAAAGTGTTTTATCCCAAATATCCAAGACTTTATCCCTTGAATAACCCAGAGCTGGATGCTGTCACTCAGCCAGAAACATGAACTTGAAGTAAATAATTAACACTAATCAGGAGTTAGAAATCTCCCATAAAATAACCCAAAGAGCAGAAATGCTCACCGTGGATGGGAAAACTTGGGGCTTTTTCCTTGGAGCGACTGATGGGTGTTGAGTAAATCTTGGCTCGTGTTTCAGAATGACCTGGATAAATTCTCCAAAGGCCTGGGCCGCTTCACCAGGGAAGATCCCACCTTCAGGGTCCACTTTGACGAGGAGAGCAAGGAGACCATTGTGTCTGGCATGGGGGAGCTGCACCTGGAGATCTACGCCCAGGTAACTGGGGAGCACATCCCATGGACTCTGCTGCTGCCTGCTTTTCCCATCTCCTCTTCCTCCTCCCTCTTCCTTCCAGCTGCTCAGGGAAAAGTTGGACTTTTAAGTCAACTTCTGAAGGTTCTTTCTCTCCAGTGGTTCCATTCTGAAGGCTTCTAAAAGGAAATTTTGCCTGGAATATTTTTAGGATTTGGTACAATCCATAAAAATGTATTAAACACTACACTTTGCTCTAGTAGCCTTGGCTTATAATAAGTAATAACTATAATTAATTTCTACAGACAATTATAATTAATTTCTACAGAAAAATCCTCTGTTTCTGTGGTTTTAAGTGTATCATTCCTTAATAAAATCTGAGAGAAAGGAGTAGTTAGAGGGATTTGTTTCATTCCAGCTGATGTCTGTATTTTAATCTTAACACAAAAAGATGTATCTTAAGTATTGACAAAATGAAGAAAAAGTGATTTTTTTGCCTTGAAAAAACTGAATTTTAATAACATAATAATTTTGTTTCCTTTTCCTGCATCTGAAGATACACATCTTAAAGAAGTTGATGTGGAATAATTTGTTAATTAAAAAAAAAAAAAAGCCCCAAAAATCAATCCAACCCCCAACCAAAAAAGTGATTAATCCTGATGAAGTTACTAAATAATTCCCAATGGAATGACCCTAACCACTGTGGGTTTCCTCCTGCAGAGAATGGAGAGGGAATATGGCTGTCCTTGCACCATGGGGAAGCCCAAAGTGTCCTTCAGGGAGAACATCTGTGCCCCTGTGCCGTGAGTACTGCTGCTGGGAATTGCTGCACTCGTCCCTGGGAGGGAGAGCGAGTCCCTCTGGAATTCTGGGATCAGAAATGCCCAGGAGGGTTTCATTTAATGTCTGGTGCTGTGCTTGGTCCCCTCTCCATCACCTGCTCCTTCCAGGTGTGGGAGCTCTGAAAAACCTGAGCTTTTTCCCAGAAGGGTTCCCAGAGGTGCTCAGGAGTTTCCAGGTGTTTCCAGCTTCACAGGGGTGCTCAGGTGTTCTCAGGAGTTCCCAGAGGTGTTCCCAGGGGTGCTCAGAAGTTCCCAGAGTTGCTGAGGGTTCCCAGTTGTTCCCAGAGGTGCTCAGGAATTCCCAGAGGTGCTCAGGAGCTCCCAGTTGTTCCCAGAGGTGCTCAGGAGCTCCCAGGTGCTCTCAGGAGTTCCCAGGGGTTCCCAGAGGTGCTCAGGAGTTCTCAGGGATGTTCCCAGTTGCTCCCAGTTTTTCCCAGAGGTGCTCAGGAGCTCCCAGTTGTTCCCAGTTGTTCTCAGGAGCTCCCAGTAGCTCCCAGTTGTTCCCAGTTCTTTCCAGGGGTGCTCAGTTGTTCCCAGAGGTGCTCAGGAATTCTCAGGGATGCTCCCAGTTGCTCCCAGTTGCTGTCAGGAGCTCCCAGTTGCTCCCAGGATCTCCCAGTTGCTCCCAGTTGCTCTCAGGATCTCCCAGTTGTTCCCAGGGGTATTCCCAGTTGCTCCCAGTTGCTCTCAGGATCTCCCAGTTGTTCCCAGTTGCTCCCAGTTGCTCTCAGGATCTCCCAGTTGTTCCCAGTTGTTCCCAGGGGTATTCCCAGTTGCTCTCAGGATCTCCCAGTTGCTCCCGGTTGTTCCCAGTTGCTCCCGGTTGTTCCCAGTTGCTCCCAGTTGCTCTCAGGATCTCCCAGTTGTTCCCAGGGGTGCTCCCAGTTGTTCCCAGGGGTGCTCCCAGTTGCTCCCAGTTGCTCCCAGTTGCTCCCAGTTGTTCCCAGTTGCTCTCAGGATCTCCGTGCCCCCATGGCGCGGCTCTGGGGCACTCGGGCCCCGCGCTGGGGGTGCCACAGCAGGGTCACCTCCCAGGGCAGCACCTCCTGTGGGGCACACACAGCTCTGGCAGCAGCCCCTGCTGCCCCCCAAGCCAGCCAGGAGCCTCCTGATGGGAAACTTGGGAATTGAACCCAAGGGAGTGGGAGTGCAGGGGGTCAGGAGCAGCAGAGCTGGAGCTGGGAGGGACATCCCTGGGTTGTTACAGTCAGGAACTTCTCCTCCCAATTTTCTGGGGTTTTCCTATGAAAAACCTGCTCAGATGCCAGAATTTTGCTGGAGAGTAGCACAGGATGGAAGTGCTGTTCTGGGAGGGTTTCTGCTGGGGGTTACTGGGATTGTCCCAGGCCATGGAGGATCCACAGCCCAGCTGGAATCCAGCATCCAGGATGCTCCAGCTGCCCCTCCCCTTTATCCCTGCCCACTGTGGCACTGGGATCTCCCAGGGAGAGCTGTGAGGGACCAGCTTTGAGCCTCAGCCATTCCCAGCAAAGCCCCAGAGCAGCTGAAGTTGCTGCTGTTGTTCCTGGAATGCTGAGACAGGCAGGGATGGGGACCTGAGCTCACCCTGCAGCATCAGATCTGTGTCTGAGCTGGAGCTCACACAGCTGCAGTCCTAAAACACCCAAAAAAGGCTTTTTAGGAGTAAAATTATTTACCTGGGACACCATTTCGTGGAGTAGAACCACAAAGTCAAACTGAAGATCATCATCATTTCTTTTCTGGAAAGACAGGATGAAAAGGGCTGAATTTGAGGATTCTCCCAAATGAAGCAGGTGGAGCTCAGAAATTGTAACAAAATTAAAAGCTCCTGGTTTGAATTTCTGTGCACTCCAAAGCTGCACTGGAGACAGTGAATGTAAAGCTTTAAACTGCTAATTCCTGCCTTGCAGAGACCAGATCTGCCAGGAATTCTTTGGGATGGGAACCCCTCATTGTAGCAGGTGTCAGTTTAACCCAAACAATCCCAAATAAAACTGTCAGGAGGATAAGGACACTCCAGAGGCCTTACAGTGAGTGACAGCCAGGGGTTCTGAGTGACAAAATAATCCCTGGCCTTTGGAATAGATTCTTTTCCTGTGTTTTCGGGGAAAAAGGGACAAAACTAGAGAGATGGCAGTTAATCTGGGTTAGTTAATCGTTATTTGTCTCCTTTATCCTTAAGTTTGTTAGAGAAAATCTTTAAACTCTTGCTGGTGCACAGCCCTGCAGCAGCTGTGAATTCTCTAAAATGCCATCAGAGGGAGCAAAACATTCACAGATCCTCCTCCCACAAGGAATTCCTGTCTCTCCTTCAGACCCAGAACTTCCTGGGAATTCACTGTCTGTTCAGAGGGACAAAACTTCTGGAGCTTTTGGTTTTCTAAACACCAAATCCTGCTGCTTTTTCCTGGCTCCTGTGGAAAATTGCCTTGAATTTAAAGCTGATGATCACTTTAGGGTTATTCTTAACTCAGAATCTATTTTCTCTAACAGAACACAGCAGAACTGGGAGGATCTATGGAATTCTGTTAATTTAATTTATTGTCCTTGCCACAGCTGCTTAGCTCATGAGTAGATTCCAGGGAAAGCCAAGGCCAGGCTGGGTGGGTTGGGGCACCCTGGGCTGTGCAAGGTGTCCCTGCCCATGCTGGGGGGAATGGGATGAGCTTTAAGGTCCCTCCAGCCCAGCCCAGTCTGGGATCTGTCCCTGCTGGTAACTCACCACTTGCTTCACGTGTTTCACTTGGGCAAGGCTGAAGTTGGTGTTTTCAGTGGAATTCTGCCAGATGACGTAGCCAGAGGCCGCCCAGGCCAGCAGGTGGATGGGCTCCAGCTCTGGGGGAACGTTCCCGTGGCTGTCTGCAGCCAAAACAAACCCTGGGTGTGAAAGGGAGCCCTTCACAGAGCATTGTTACCTCACACAGGGCTGGCTGCTCCAGTCCTGCCACACTGCCTTCCCCAGCTTGGGAAGAGCTGCTCCATCACCGCAGGGTTCTCCTCCCACTTCACACAACCCTGAATGGTTTGGGTGGGAAGGGCCCCTAAATCCCACCCAGTGCCACCCCTGCCATGGCAGGGACACCTCCCACTGTCCCAGGGGCTCCCAGCCCCATCCAGCCTGGCCTGGGGCACCTCCAGGGTGTTCTCCTCCACTTTTTCCTGTGAAAGAAATCCCAGGGCTGGAGGGCAGGGCTGGCTCTGGGGTGAGAGCAGCCCCTCGTTGTGCACTTGTGCCAGGACACCCTCAGAGGGAGCAGGGGCAGGTGACAGTGCCAGTGCCAGCTGCTTTTCCAGAGCTCTCAGGATCAGGAATAAATGCAGTGGCTGTGACTGCAGACCCCCCAAAAAGAGAAAGGTGAAGGCCTGAGCCCTGTCCCAGCCCTGGCCTGTACCTGGGATGTTCTCAGCCACAAGCTCCTTTTCCAGGCTCCTGATCCGATGGTAGAACTCCTTGTCTGCCTCCTCTGTGCTCCTGAGCTCTCCCTGCACTGTCAGCTGCACATCTGGAGCAGAGGTTTTGCTGCCCAGGTGATACAGAACCTCAGCAGTGCAGTTCACAGTCCTGTCCTGTGGCAGAGTTAATGATGTGCATTATTAGCTGGTAGAGTGTCTATAACCAGGGTCATTTGCACTTCTGAAATGTCATTTGTGTGTAGTTGCTGCTTTCTCTGAGTCTGGTCCCCAGAGGTTTGTGAATATTTAAGACAAGGTTAATTTCCTGGCATTTCTGTGAATGTTTGAGGGTGGGATTTGCTTTCTGCAGTGATGGAAGGGGCAGTGTTGGGGTGCAGAATGTCCCTTGTGCTGTTCACTTGGAGCTGGGTGACACTGAAATGTCCTTGTCCTCCCTGCAGCATTGCCTGGAGGTGTGGTGGAAGGTACCACGTGGTCAGTGGGTTCCTTTTGGTTAAAATTCAGCCTTTTTGGGGCCTGACTGGCAGCACAGAAAAATCAGGAGCATGATTCAAAGTATTAATTGCTGTGTGCACAGAGTGTGTAATGAAAGCAGTGTGACTCACTTTGTCCAGGACATCCTCCAGCTCCAGTTCCAGGTAGTACTTGTGCCCCACATCATCAATGTCCTAAAAAAGGGAAAATATTAATAACATTTATTTTGGCAAATGCTGAATGGCTGCATCCTGGACAAAATCAGAGCATCCCAGGATGTTTGGGTTGGAAGGGACCTTAAATCCCATCCAGTGCCACCCCTGCCATGGGCAGGGACACCTTCCACTGTCCCAGGTTGCTCCAGGTCCCATCCAGCCTGGTCTTGGGCACTGCCAGGGATGGGCACTCTGTGCCAGGGCCTCTCCACCCTCACTTCTATCCTTGAACACCCTGAATTGCCAATTTTGGGGGTTCCTGTGTGATGCTACCGAACGATTTGTTGCTTGGTTAAATACTCCCCTAAAAGTCTTCAGTGCTTCCCTCTATGAATTCCATTTTGCAGGTTATTATGAACTGGATCATGCCCTGTATTTTTCTGGCTATAAAGAAGGGAGCAGGTGGGGTTTGCTGTGCCCTTGTTTTGGGAGGGCTTTGCTGTGTCCCCGCAGTGCCAGCTTTGCTGTGCCGGGTGTCCCTGCAGAGCCAGGGCAGGGCTGTTCTGTGTCCCGGCACGCACAGGAGCACCCAGCACCCTCCTCCTCCTCCCCGGGAGGCTCCTGCTGGCCCGGTGCCGGTGCCGTGCCCTGGGCAGGGCTCTCTGGGCGGTGCCGTCCCCGCAGGTGACACACGGGCTGTGTCCCCAGCGCTGCCCCGCCCGCGGTGACACCGAGCTCCTGCCAGGAGCCCAGACGGGCCAGGCGGTGTCACCCCCGCGGTGACAGTGCCACCAGCCCGGAGCTGCGGCTGGGAAGGACAAGGCACAGGGCAGGGTCACCTGAGCGGTGCCACCGGGGCGCGCACGGCGGGTTTGGGATGTCCCCGGAGCGGGACCTCCGCACCTCCCGTGCAGCTGTCCCCGTGCTCTGCCCGCTCCGTGGGGAAAGCCCGTGCTGGTCCCGGTTCCCGGTGCCAGTGCCGGTTCCTGTGTTGGTTTCTGGCTCCCGGTTCCCGGTGCCAGCTGCCGTTCCCTGTGCCAGTTCCCGTTCCCCGTTCCCGGTGCCGGTTCGCGGTGCCAGCTGCCGTTCCCCGGTGCCGGTTCCCGTGTTGGCTCCCGGTTCCGGTGCCAGCTGCCGTTCCCGGTTCCCGTTCCCGGTCCCTGCCGCTCACCTGGCGCCGTGCCCGGCGCAGCTCCCGCAGCCGCAGCCCGGTGCCGGGGCCGCCCCGCAGGTACCGCAGGTGTGCCATGGCCGCGGCGGCGGCGCGCGCGGCCGGGAAGCGGCCGGGGTGCAGCTCCATGGATGGCCCGGGAGCCGCCTCCTCCTCCCGCGGGAAGCGCCGGGCGGGGCCGCAGCGGGCGGGGCGGGCTCCGGGCCGGGCCGGGCGCTGCGGGGGCAGCGCATCCCTGCACTGGGATAGATGGCGTGTCACACAGCCTTGGATGGGATATCGGGAGGGAATCCTTCCCGGGAGGGCGGGGCGGCCCTAGCACGGGTGTTCCAGGGAATTTGTGGCTGCTCCCTGAAAGTGTCCAGGTTGGACGGGGCTTGGAGCAGCCTTGGATAGCAGAAAGTGTCCCGGCCCATGGAATTTTGAATTTAAATTCCTTTCCAGCCCAAACCAGTCTGTGATTGTCTGAAATGCAGAATGGGAATGTTTTCCACAGAAAGCTGTGGATTGTGTCAGGAGTGACGTGGTGTTTGGGGATTGTTTGGTTTAGGTTTGAGTTCACCCACAAGAAGCAGTCGGGAGGAGCAGGCCAGTACGGCAAAGTGATCGGAGTGCTGGAGCCCCTGGAGCCAGAGGACTTCACCAAACTGGAGTTTGAGGACAGAACCATTGGCACAAATATTCCCAAGCAGTTTGTGCCTGCTGTGGAAAAGGTACAGAGCTCTCTCTGTGACACAGAAAATCCTGATTGCTGTTGTGTTCCTGCAGTACCACCCACGTTTGCTGTGCCTGCCTTACCAGGAAAGGAGGCTTTTCCTGCTGCTCCAGTGGCAGCAGGATCACAGCTGTGTGGGTTTACTCCATGTCTTGCATTCCTGGGGTTTCCAGTTAATTCAGGAGCTGCTGTTGTCTTTGGTGATGTGTGCTGGCTCTTGTGAGAGCCTCCTGCACAAGCTGCTTTTTCCTGGCCTCTTCTGCTTCTGGTTGTGGCCCCACAATTCTCCTCCCAACCCCAAAATATGTAACTTCTTCTGTGACTTCTCTGAGGCCAGTTATAGAGGAAACTGTAATTAAGCTGCATTTCCTGCCTCAGTTCCCAAATTCTCCTTCTTTATGTCCTCTGTGACTGCCTCACTGTATAATTTATTACACAGAGCTTTAATTAACCTACCAACATCTTGGAATTCCTGTAATAACCTACAATTATTCCTTCATTTTTCCATGCTGCAACACTTTTAAGATTTTTGCCAAATCCTGAAAAAACCATAGCCTTAAAGGAATCTTGTTCTCCAGGCAAGAGCTCTTTCCACACTGAGCATTCCTTTGGGGTTTGGCCATGGAATCTGTTATAAACCCTGAGGCCGTTTTTCCTGGTTGTGTGGGTTTTTTTGTACAATCCAGCCTAGGTGGCAGAGGCTGGCAGTGCAGAGGCTGCAGTCCCTGCTGGTGACAGGAGGTGTTGTTCATTGCCAGGGGTTCAGAGATGCCTGTGAGAAGGGTCTGCTCTCGGGACACCGCATCTCCGGCGTGCGCTTCGTGCTGGAGGACGGCGCCCACCACATGGTGGACTCCAACGAGATCTCCTTCATCAGGGCGGGAGAGGGAGCCCTCAAACAAGGTACAGCCAACTCCTTGCGTGGGTTCTGCTGGCTGGTTCCATCCATCCATCCATCCATCCATCCATCCATCCATCCATCCATCCATCCACCTACCTACCCACCCACCCACCTATTCCATCCATCCATCCATCCATCCATCCATCCATCCATCCATCCATCCATCCATCCATCCATCCATCCATCCCATCGCCTCATCCCTCCCTCCCTCCCTCCCTTCATTCCCCCAAAGCTTGCCCAGTTTTATGGAGCAGAACATGCAGAAGAGTTTATACAATTCCTGAGAGAGGCACAATAATTCCTGTGGCAGCACAAATGAAATCCTGTTTTTCTAGAATTCAGTACAGCAACGCCACTGGTTTCATCCTTACGGGGTAGGAAGAGAACATTTGGCCAAACTGGGCCTTTTTTAGGGAACATTCCTTCACTGAAGGAGAGGGTGGACACTGGGAGGGGCTGCCTTGGGAGTGCTGGGGTGACAGTCCCTGGAGGTGCTTGGACAATGTGTGGATGTGGCATTTCACTGTAGGGTTTAGTGAGCACAGTGCTGTCAGCCAGAGGTTGGTCTCGATGATCCTGGGGGTCTTTTCCAGCCTTGATGATTCTGTGATTGTGGCTCCAGGAACGAAAGGCCAGGAGCTGGAATTCCATGTGTTCTCATGGTTTTTCCCCAACATTACCCATGAACCACCTGCTGCTGTGCCCGGGAGCAGCATGCCTTGCACCAGGCTCCCCTCTGATGCTGGATTGCTCATTCTGTTCTTCCCCCAGCCATGGAGAACGCTGCCGTGCGCATCCTGGAGCCCATCATGGCCGTGGAGGTGGTGGCTCCCGTGGAATTCCAGGGGGCAGTGATAGCCGGGATCAACCGGCGCCACGGCGTCATCACGGGCCAGGACGGCTCCGAGGGCTACTTCACCCTCTATGCCGAGGTCAGTGCTCACTGCTCCTCACTTCCCCTTTCCCATCTTTGATTCCATTGTTTTCCTCAGTTTATATGGATACAGCTGTAGGGTGACTCGATTTCAATGCTCCTTCTTTTATTTCCCTCTTAAAAATGATTGGAGAGGCTCACTGGGTGTTTTCCTGCTGGGTGAGGGGCTCAGGACAGCCACACCCTGTGGCCCTTCTGCTTCCCAAATTGTCCTTGGAGGAATGTCTGCAGATACCTCAAACCTTGCTGGTTGACTCGTCACTGAATTTAGGATATTCCAGTTCCTGGTGCACTCAAACTCTCAGATTTTTCTGCTGAAAACACACTGCAAATATAAATTAATTAAAATAACAGATATTTTACAACAGCAGACCATTAAATCAGAGCTGTTTACACACAGCACTGACTCTTTATGTCATAATTGGGATTAATTAGCTGGTAGCCCAAAAGTGATGGAAAAATCCTCATTTTGAGCAAATGTGTTTGGATTTTAGGTGCCACTGAACGATATGTTTGGATATGCCACAGAGCTGAGGTCTTGCACAGAGGTGAGTCCTCCTGGTCCTTTTTGCCAAAACGTGTTTGATTCTGTAAATTTGGGCTCATTGGATCATCCTGTCCCTGGCAGCTGCAGCAGGGAATGAGAGCAGAGCAGAGCTGTGGAATTCCTGGCTGAACAATTCTCCTGTACTGAGGAGTTTGTTTGGGTGGGATCAGGAGGATCCCTGGGATCCCTTCACTGACAGGAGCTCTGTGCCCAGCAGGGTTGCACATGGCCCATCCTCTCTTTCTTTTCCCAACTCTGCAGGGAAAAGGGGAATACACCATGGAATACTCCAAATACCACCCCTGTTCAGCCAGCACCCAGGAGGAAATCATCAACAAATACCTGGAAGCCACGGGGAGACTTCCTGCCAAAAAGGGCAAAGCCAAGAGCTGATGGGGTTCCTCTGGAGCCCACTGACAGTCTGTGCCAGCCTTCTCCAACTCGCTTTTCCAAGCCATGGAGCAGCCCAGGCTGGCTGGGTAAGGTGGGCTCCAGTGGGATTTGGACTTGGAATTTTATCATGGAACCTTTCCTCTGGGTGGTGTCAGCAGCACCAGGGGATCACCACGGGATTGCTCTGTGTAAATGCTCTTGGAACAAATAGATGTTAAAACACGGCTGATGATTTGTCTTAATCAAGATCTATTAAAATAATTTTATTTTTTACTTGATACATCTTTATTTGGAAATGTTAAACTGAGGTAAGAGCTGCTGGACAGGTACAGGGTGTGAGACATCACTTAGAACATGGTGCTCCAGCTTCCCTCCAGGGAACAGATGGAATTTTCCCCTCCCAATCCTTTGGAAATGGCACAGGATCTCAAGCCACTGGGCAAAGCCATCAGTCAGTGCCTGTCACCAAATCCACTTTCACTGGTGCTCGAGGATGGAGCTGAGTTGCCAAGGATGTTGGGAGGAGCTGCCTCTTCCCAGAGCTGGGAACAAGATGGAATTACTGCGTGGCTTGGAGATGTGGGTTTAATGGGCTTGGGGTGTGGAGTCATGTATGGGCTTGGATTTTGGCTCCTGGTTAGAAATCCAGACCAAAGATCCCTTTTCCCAGAACCTCACAATCCAGAGGGTACTAGAAATCCAGACCAAAGATCCCTTTTCCCAGAATCTCGCAATCCAGAGGCCGAGTTGCAGCTGAGGTTCAGCTCAGGAATCACTTGACTTTGCTGACTCCAAGGTGTTAGGTGAGAAGATATTCCCATCATTCTGTATTTGTAATTATTCCCAGAATGTCCACGTTGAGTTTTCTTTCCTCCTTCCTGCCCTGCTCAGCTGAAAAGTGTTTTTGCAGATTCCAGTAAACAGGGAGTGAAGTTCCAGTTCAAACCCAGCGACATTCCTGGCACAGCACTGGCGTTGCTGCTTCCCAGACAGAAACAAGTGGAGCAGCCAGGCTGCTTCTCCTCTGGAAGGGCTGGAAAATGATTTATGGAAACCTTGGGAAAGGATTTGCCAGGGCCTGGAGCTGCTGATGGGCCCCAGGCAAGATGTGGGGTGTCCGTGTGGTGCTGCCTTGGGACAAATCCCCGATTCCTGCACATCCGTGGCTTTGGTTTTGGGAATGCTCAGCTGGAATTCATTCCCAGAAAAGCCCTGCAGGTTCTCAGACATTTGGAAGTTTTCTAAAACAAGCAAATGTAGCACTTTCCCCACAATTTGGAGATGTCTGATAAAAGCAGTGTCAACACAGGACAGGAAACAGGGTGGGTATGATTTTATTTGTGTCTCTGGGGTTTATATTTGTGTTCCTGAGGTTTATATTTGTGTTTGTGAGGTTTATTTCTATTGATGTAATTTATATTTCTATTTATGAGGTTTATATTTTGCTTAGACCAGTTGTGATGTGAATTCCTGGCCGATGAGTTCTGCCAGATGTGCTGGTTCTCCACAAACCCGGGAAAGAAACAAACCCCAAGAACTTTGCTGTATGATTTGAGGTTTTAGGCTGAAACCTTGGCCTAAAAGCAGCTGGGGGAGATTTTGCCTTAGAATTCCACTGCTTTGCTGCTTATCCAGAAGCTCCTGTGCAGTTCCTGAACTGCTGTGAGTTTGTGAGCAGCCAGCTCCACCAGCCTGGTGCCTGGGAAGTGCCTGGTGCTCTATTCCAGCCCTGCAGAGCAGGGGCAAAAACAAGGTAAGGAGACAAAAGCAGAGCCCCAAAGTGCCAAATCCATCCTATTTTCTTGACTTAATTCCCAAAAAAAAAAATTTAATCACCAGCTTCTTTAAGGAATTTTGGAATTTGACTCCCTGATTTCACACTTCTGATGATGAGAAATGTTCTCTCCCAGCAGGAAAGAAAACACCAGGAGGGTGTGGAATGCTGCTTCCCCGAGTTTATTGGGTGCTGAGGGGAAAAGCTTCTGTCAGGAAATCAGATTTATTTGTGTAAAATGCTGGAATTTGTGAAGCTGACATCACCCAGCCTGAAAACATCCAGGGAAAGCTGTTGTGTGAAATCCTTGAATTGTTGTTCCCAATTACAGCTCCAGGATTGTGAAAACCACCCCAGGTTAAACAGAACAGCCACCCCAGAGCCTCTGTTCCTCAGGAACGTGCTGTTCCTGGGAAGGATTTCATTTATCCTGCCACAAACCTGGCTGGTGGGGAGAAAAGGTGACTTTGGGACAGTCTGGCACATTGCAGTGAGCAGAGGTGGGACAGGGATGGATCTGCTGGGAACCCAACCGGAGAATTTGGTGGCACAGGACAAAGCCGTGACTTTGTGGTGGGACAGGATGTGGCAGGGATGTCACAGGAGCTGTTCCCAAACATGGGGATTCATCCCCAAGGAGCCTCCCTGGCTCTGCAGGTCTGGTTTGATTCAAGGTGACAGAGAAGGTGGAAATTTGGGCTCCAACAGCAGCAGAAAGAAAACCCAGCCTCAACCCTGAGTGATGGCATTTGGTTTATTGGAGATGTGAGTTAAAAATCAGCATGATTCTAGCCCAAAACATGGCAAAAATTAGCAGGCAAATCTCTCTTAGTGACAGACTAACACTTTGCTCATGATTTTTATCCAAATATATTAATTTTGTTTACAAACTCTTAAGTAACAGTTAATTAGTGGCATCAAATCAACTGCTGTATGTTCATCTGTGTATATATGGAGTAGCAGAGGGTTCAGGCAGAGCTGCAGAACTTGAATCTCGCTGTTGAAGAAGTGACAGGAATTAATTTTGGCACAGAACAATCAGTGAAACCACTCCCAAGCACTGACTTGCATGGAAGGACGATCCCAGCTCCAGGTCTGTAGCACAAGGATTTGCTGAGGATCCATCTCCACAAAAGGAGGATTTCACTCAAAAGCTGCTCCCTTCTCAGCTGAAGGCCCAGCAGCTGATCCAGCCTCTGCCCCAGATCCCTGCTCTGCCCCCTGGCCCTCGGGAGCACAGAAATGTTTCACCTTCAGGGGCTGCCCGGGCAGCCACGTCAGGCGCATGTGGCAGGAGATGATTTCCTGGGGAAGGAGTTAAACACAGCTCTGGTCACCCTGCTGCAGCCCAGCCCCTGCTGCACGAGGGCTCCTTCAGGGCACTTCCTTACCTGGCTTGGCATTTCATGCAGGAGCACCGTGTAGTCAAACTCAACAAAATCGTCTTTCCTCATCTGGGCAGGTGTAAAAAAAAGGGAAGAATTATCAGAACACAGGTTTATATTGTTACAATTGAATGTCTGCTGTGATTTCCTGGAGCTCAGGGAAGGAGGTGAGCAGGGCCCCCTGGCTGTGGGTGCTGGCTGCAGTGAGATGGGTTTTGATTGTGGGAAGATGGAATTAGGAGCCCTTCCTGCATGGAATGTTTGAGGACACCAAGAGCTGTGTGCAGCCTGTCTGCACTGAAACCAGGTGCTAACTAATTGAATTTAACCCTGAATTACATCTGAGAATTGCATGAACCTCTCCTTCAGAGAGATGCTGAATAGCTGAGGAGCCAAACCCTCCCAGAGCAGGCTGAGGGCTCTGGAAGTGCTGCTGGATGTGCTGCAGCCCTGGAGCTGCTGCCTAGCTGGGCTGGTGTCAGGTGTGAGCAGGGGGCTCTGCCCAGGGGCTCGGGAACTGCAGATCCAGTCAGGACAATTTCCCAGCAAAACCCAGCCAAAGTGCTCATGCAGAGGAGGAGCTGCTGGTGAGGAGCAGCCCCTGGATCTGGGGAATCCCCTCAGAGGGGGCTCTGTGCTGCCCCTGTCCCTCCTGCCCCACTCACCCACTGCCTCACGGACTTCACTTGGGCCAGGAAGTATCCCAAGGTCTCCGTGGACTTTTCCCACATGATGGAGCTGCTGCCAGCCACAGCCAGAGCCCACACTGGCTCCAGGGCAGGCTCGATGTTGCCATAGCTGTCTGCAAGGCAAGGAGAAAGAGAAAATAATATTAATTCTGGCTGGGCAGCAGCAGAATGATCAACCTCAGAGCAGTTTTGCCTGGCACAGCACTGTTCCTGCGCGGGGCTCCTCCCTCTGCTGTGTCACAGGGAGGGGGATGATGCTGAACCTGCAGTCCCAGGGGAGCATAAAGTGTGGCACAGCTGACACTGCCAAGAGAGGGATCCCCATGATGTGGTGAGAAATCCAAAAATCCACAGTAATGGGAGTCCTTACCCAGCTGGGAGAAAAGACTGGATTTTTTCCAGGATGGAAAAATTGTGTTGGTCATCCTCAGTGAGTTTCCAGCCACAGCTGGGGAGGTGTGTGGGTTTGGGCACTTGTTATTCCTGGAGGACAATCTGCATTGATTGGACTCAGAAATGGTGTGGAGCTGCTTTCAAACCCAAACCACCCTCACAGGATGGGGCTGAGTGCCAGTGGTAAATCCAGAGGGGCTCTGTTCTCCCCAGAATCCCTGGGGAGGTGGGACTGCTCTGGCAGTGCTGCTGTCAGTAACGTGTCTCCTTTTCAAATGCTGGTGTCCTTCATGCCCTTTGAGATAAACTGAAATACAGGTGAGTATTTGGAGGAATATACCTGGAATGTTGTTTGCAGTTATTGGCTTGCTTTGGTGCCTGATCCTTTGGTAAAATTTGTTGTCCTCCTCCTGGATTTCCTTCTGGTCTTTGGTGTGGGAGCACTTGATGCTGACAACAGGACGAGACTTTTTCTTTGGAAAGAGCACTGTGGCCAGGCAGTTCCCAGCATCTTCCTGTCAAGGGAGAGTTTGAAACTGTTCTTTTAATCAAGATTTTATCTACCAGCAACTCACTCTTTGCATGGAGCTGTTCAGGGATTAGGAAAGTGTCAAGGAGGATTTTGTCTTTTTTCCAGGAACGAGGTTAAAACCACAAGGCTAAAGGGATTTAACAGAAGGTTTTAATTAATGCTTGTCCTGCTTTCAGGGCATGACAATGCTCTAAGTCATCTTGGAAATATGTTTGTGAGAGCTCAAAAAACAACATTAATTGGTAACAGGGACTTTCATTGTGCCAGCCTTGAAACAAAAATAATCTAAGGCTTCACGGTAAGTTCTGAAAATCATTTGAATTTCACAAAGTGTGTGTGAAGGAAGAGGGCAGTAAAATGCTGCTGACAGCTGGGGCAGAGTGAATGGAGGGGTGGAACTGGAAACACCATGGAGCTGCCAACTCCTGATTCCCATTTTGGGGTGTGGACAGCAGGAAAACGGGGACCTGGAGGGAAATGGGGAGCACAGAAGGGGAACAGGGCCCACAGTGTCACAGTGTCACCCAGCCTGGGCCACTGCACAGTTCCACTCAGGCCTTTGGTGGCCTCCATGACTTGAGCAAGAATTCCCTTTGGGATTGAGGCCTGGGGATCCCTCAGGTGAGCCCTGGAGCAAAGACAGGCAGGGAGGAGCAGCAAGGTCCTTCCAAGGTGGCAGATCCATTTGGGACACCCATGTCCCTGTTTGGCAGCTGCTGCAGTGGATTTGATGCCCAGGGTGGGGAGGAGGAGCAGGAACTCACCCCAGTCCTGTAGTCCTCAGTGCTGAACTGCAGGTAATACTTGTGGCCAGACTCTGGGATGTTCTGGAAGAGAGAAGATGGAGCCAGCAGTGGGATTAAAGCCTTGTGTGCTGCAAGGAGCTCTGAGGAGGGAAGGTCCTTCTGGAATTCCCTGGTTTTGAGTGCAGCATCACTGAGTTTTAGTCTTTCTTGGTGTTTAAGTACAATTCTGGCTGTTTGCAGGGCCCAAAGCAAACCTCTGTGTGTTATTTATCTAACCCTGAGCCTTCCTGTTCCCAGCACACTTTTCCCAGGAAATGTCTAATGGTACAAGGGGAGTGGAGTTTCACACCCACAGCAGATCCTCAGCTCACACCTGCCTGTGGCACCTGCAGAGCTGGGAAATGCAGGTAAACAATTGCTTCAGTCACTGTATTTTTATTAAAAATCCCCTCCTGCAGCTTTAGGATGAGGCAAGTCCAGTGTGGAGCCAAATCTCACCATGAAGGAGGTGCAGGAAACAGAGAGGATGAGCTCAGACTTTCTGATAATTTCTTTCTTCTCTGCATCCTCCTTCTCCCCTTTGCCCTTTTTGTGTAGTGCCTCAAACATTGTCCTGAAAGTGACAGTGGGACATGGGCAGGGTAGTGACAGTGACTTTCTGCAATGCAGGATCACCAAAGGAGTGACTGCAGTGGAACGAGGTTTGGAAGGGTCTCACCTCGTGCAATAACCACATTTAAGTCTAAGATTCTAACTGTTGTAAGGCCACACAAGAGGTGTTATTGCCATGGTTTACAACACCTCCAATCTGATTAAATTTGGGGATTTTTACAGTGACCCAGGATTGCTCCTGTGTATCATCAGTCCTGCAGGAGAGAGAAGCTGCAATACTCAGCAGGACTTTTAAAAGAGCACAGAATTCTGTGTTTCTGGGGGTTTTGAAGCAGAGATTCCCTCCTGATTTGCAGCACCTCCCCCCCAGTACTGCTAGTAGCTACTACCACCCTACTACTGCTGCCTAGACAGCTTGCAAATGATGGCACACAGCTAAAACAAATATTTAATCTGGTGTGAACACCTGAGGCTTCCTGAGCTCACCGGGGAGAAGGGAGAAGCTCCATTTGGTACAAAATAATTGTACAAAAGTGTTTGTAGTCCCGAATGAAAACTTTTATTTCCACTATTTTCCCCACTCTCATCCCAAACGCTGTTACCCAATCCCAGAGTGTGGGCTGAGCAGAGCTCAGGGATGTCTGGCAACCCCCAGGGAAGCAGCCAAAGATAAAAGTGTCCAAAAAGGGAAGAAAACAAGTGAGTAATTCATTTTTCCACTCAATATCTGGGTCACGGGATTCTTTTACTTCTGGGCTCCAAATTACTGCAGCTTTCAAAACTGACAGATTTTTAGTCCTGGGAAGGCCAAAACAGCAATTTCAGAGCAGCTTCACGGCAGGTCCCTGAGGAATCGGTTTCCAGTCGGTTTCCAGTCGGTTTCCAGTCGGTTTGCACTTCCCTCTGTCCCGCTCTGTTTCCCCAGCAGGATTTTCCCCTGGGATCAGTTTTTGCCTGGATCACTGGGCAGGGAGAAGGAGTCAGAGCTGCCCCTGCTTGGATTCTGCCTTTCCCACCCCCCGTGGGGCTCTGAGTGCTGCACATTGATAGAACATTTCTAATTGATTTCTGATATCAGGGAGCAGAGCTGTGGTGATAGAACATTTCTAATTGATTGCTGGTATCAGGGAGCAGAGC
>JAWWEX010000017.1:1441176-1474259 GCA_035583215.1 Arremon brunneinucha
TCTGATATCAGGGAGCAGAGCTGTGGTGATAGAACATTTCTAATTGATTGCTGGTATCAGGGAGCAGAGCTGTGGTGCTGCTGTTGTGTCCAGCTGAGGCTGTGAAATGTCCACCTGGCTATTTGAAAACTGGATTTTCTAGCCCAATTTAACCAAATGTTGCACGAGGTCGCCTTTCCCTTTCCCCTTCACCTCCCTACTCCTGAATTAGGATTTCCAGGACAGACTGGGACAGGGCACTGCTCCCAAAATCTTCCCTTTAAATTCTGGGATCTTCAGCTGGCACAAACTAATGTTTCATTATCAAAAGTCCATTTTAAAGTGCAGGGCAACTCCAGGAGCTGCTGTTTCCCAGAAGATCCTCACTCAAGAGAAAAGAAGGGACAACAAAAACCATCTGCATCCAACAGCAAGGTAAGGATTATTCCAGGTTTGGCATTTTATTGCCAGGAAACAAAGTCTCATTTTACCTGAACTTGAAAGATCCTTCCCATCTAGGAGAGTTCCCAGTCCTGTTTCCAATTACCAGTTTCACCAGCTCGTGGGCTAATAAAGTTAGTATTAAATTACTGTGCTCATTATTAAATTCCACTTAAAATTATCCTGATTTTATGAGATCCAGTAATAGAGTAACCAATAGGAAATTAGCCCACTTTCAAAAATAATTAAATACCAGACAAACCTAAAAAATACCCAAATCCCAATATTTTTGCCCCTTGCCTTCATGTAATACAGCCAATTCCTTGCAGGAAATGCTTTTCATTTTTTTCCAGGGGAGGACAGGAAAGAAGGAAGTGCCCACTTTTCATGCATTTCTCCTCTTGTTTTCACAGAGTGTGCAAAAAAAAGGAGGGGAGGAGGAAATAAACTGCAGAGAGTGGTTCCAGGGAGCTCCTACAGCACCCAGCCCTGAGGAAATAAGGAGCAATTTCACTCCTCTATAATGAGCCAGTTATTTTCCTTCCCGTGTGAGGAGACAGGTGGCTGATAGAGGGGGAAAAACCCCTTTCCCTCCCCACAAATATCCACTTATTCTTCAGCCAGGCACAGGTGTTTATATAAGGAAATGTTCACATGTAGACATATGCAAAGTGCCCAGGAAATACAGAAGGAGCATGGATACTTTTGGAGAGTATAAAATAACAGAGAATTCCTATCATAGGTGTTTGTAGCAATTTCACAGGAAAACTTCAATATCCCAGGAGCACTACCATGCTCAGCACCCGATAATCTCTCTAACACAGGGGCTGCATTAATTAATGCATCCCAGATATTCCTGGTTGGTTTGGATTATCTTTTTTGAAAGGGGAGATTTAACACTACACCTTCTTACTCAGTTTTAGGAGCTGCACAGGACAAGTAGTGGAAGATCTCCAGATCCTGGAAAGGATCCAGTGGAATCCAGTGCTGCCTTTGGCACCTGACACTGGGAAGCCAGAACAAGCAGCCTTTGCTCTCAGGAGCTGCCCTAGGATGCAGAATTTGTTGTTCTGGGAACCCAGAACAAGCAGCCCTTGCTCTCAGGAGCTGCACAGCAGCAGGAGCACAGGGCTGGATTTAAATCCCATCCCTCGGCTCTCCAGGAAGGTGATGCATTCCTTCCAGGATCTACAGCCCGGGACAAACATTCCCCAGAAGTTTTTGCCTGATCCTGTACTTTCAGAAAGTGAATAAGCTGTAAAAAAGCCCCAAATCTGGAGGAGGAGAAGGGCTGCACCCCAGTACCACCTCGAGCATCCCCGGTAAGCTCCCCATGACGGGAAGGCTCTGCCCCCGTAGCTGCTCTTCTCTGGGACTCCTGTCCCGTTCTGCCACCTCAATTCCATGTGATTTTTGGAATACTGAGGTTTATTTTCTGGTGGGAACTGCATTGCCTTTAGATGAAGCTCGTGGTATGAGGGAGGGCCTGCGGGACAGCAGCTCCTGAGGAGAGCCAGGGGTCCCTGAGGGACGAGGCTGTGGGACAGCGGTCCCTGAGGAGAGCCAGGGGTTCCTGAGGAAGGGGAGATGGACAGCGGTCCCTGAGGAAGGGCAGGTGGGACAGCGGTCCCTGAGGAGAGCCGGGTGTTCCTGAGGAAGGGGAGATGGACAGCGGTCCCTGAGGAAGGGGAGATGGACAGCGGTCCCTGAGGAAGAGGAGATGGACAGCGGGCGCTGAGGAAGGGGAGATGGGCAGCGGTCCCTGCGGGGACCCGGCTGTGCCCGAGGATGGGGCAGCGCCTCCTGAGGGACGCGGGAAGGCACCCGGTGCCCTGCGTGGGAACGCGCTAATCTCAGTTACATACGCCAGTACTAATGTAATAATTAGTGTTAATTCCGCTTTCCCAGCGCGCCTTTACACCCCGCCGGCTCCCCGCTTACCTTCAGCGTAGCCTTGCGGACCTGCCCGAGCGCCCGGAGCCCGCCGAGGGATCCCGCCTGGAAGTTGCGGTACTGCAGGGCCACCCGCGCCGCCGCCGCGGCCGAGCGGCTGCCGGGCTCCAGCTGCTGCACGGCGAGGCTGCCCCGGGGCAAGGCGAGCGCCAGGAGCAGCAGCAAGGCAGGCGGGGAGGCGCGGAGCCCCGGCATGGTGCGGGCAGCGGCGGGCACTGGGGCGGGCTCGGCCCCGCTCCCGTACAAATAGTGGGGCCCGGCCCGCTGCTCCCGCCCGCCCTCCGCCCGCTGCCAGCGCCCGCCGGAGGGCCCGGCCCGGCGGCGACTCCCCTTCCCTCAGCCCTCCCACCCGGAGCCCCGCGGGCTGGGGGGAGCCGAGGGGCTTGAGGGGAACGGGGACGTTCTGGGGACCCGGAGGGTTGAAGATGCTGGGGGGCTTGAGAGGGACCGGAGTATTGAGGGGAGCCAGGGGAGTTTGGGGGCGTCTGAGGTTTCTTAGGAAAGCCAGGGGAATTTGAGGGCGTCTGAGGTTTCTGAGGGGACCTGGGTGAATTTGAGGGGTGTCAGTACTGAGGGGAGCCTGAGAGGTTTGAGGGGGTCTGAGACTTCTGAGGGGAGTTAGAGGAATTTAAGGGGTGTCAGTACTGAGGGGAGCTTGGGGCACTTGATGGGGACCAGGGGTTCTGAGAGGAACCAGGAGGATTTGAGGGAGACTGAGGACTTGGCGGGCAGCCAGCGGGACCAGGGGTTTTAAGGGGAGCCAAAGGGCGTTGAGGGGAGCCAGAGAAGCTTGAGGGGGATCAGGGGTTCTGGGGCATCAGAGGGATTTGAGGGGTCCTAAGGGAAGCCAGGGGGGATCAGGGGATCTGACAGGAGGTGAGGGGGACTGGGGGTGCTCGAGGAGGGCTGGGAGTCAGGGGGACCTGAAGGGCTGGAACTTGAGCAGGACCAGGGGTTCTGAGGGGAGCCAGGGGCAGTGAGAGTCACAGGATTTGTCTGAAGGGAGCCTGCAGCTCGAGCCAGATGTGCAGTCCTGACACAGATCAGAGCACACACAGGTAATGGTTGCAAAAACACACTTAGCTCCTTCTCAGTGTTACCACAACTCAACACCTCCCAAAAGTCCAGAGCCTCGCTCACACCATGGCACGCTTTGCCTGGGACACAGCTGAAGTATTCCAAATACAATGCACAAGAAGCATTCATCTCTGGGATAAATCTCACTTAGTGAAGTTTTTGGAACCAGTACAGTCATGTCTTGGTAACATGAAGAAAATCAACAGAGAGAGCAGCCAGATTCCCTTAAAATGATGTTTGGGATACAAGTGGGCTTGTTGCCTTGCTCCTCCTGGAAGCATCTCCTTTGGAGAGACTGAATGTGGTAAAATGTAAAAGGCTGCAGCACTTCCTGTGTTAAAAAAGCCGATTTTTAATGACCTGCTCTATTACCATCCCAGCAGACTGGGGTTTGTATGTGCAGCTGGGAATCTATTTTTGTGCTCTGCATGAGTATTGCGGCAGGTTTCAGGGTTGGGACCTCAGAGAAGTAAATCAAAACTAAATCAAAACTCTGCTTAAGGACTCAAACTGTCTCCTGTGGAGCTTAAAGTCTCTTTTTATTACTGGAATGCTTTTTCACAGAACTGGAAGTTCAGTGTTTCTGAGGCTTTCCTAAGTGAGGGCAAGAGTTATTACAGTAAAGGTATAATATCATTCTTTATTACAGTTTTTTATACCATCCAGCTAACTTTTCTGAATTCGTTGATTATGATTTTCCCTCCTGAAACAGATTCTGTAATTAACAGTTTGTATCTTTTCATGCCAGGCTGGAGGGGGCTTGGAACAACCAGGACTAGTGGAAGGTGTCCCTGCTGGTGCCAAGGCCAGCTGAAGGATGATATTTTCCTTACTGGGACATCTGCCATGTTTGTCTCCAATATTTTTCTGGACCAACCAACATTTTCTCGTTTATCCCCGCAGAGGCGGCAGCGCTGATGCCCCGTTCAGGCTGGAATCCCGCGGCTGCCTGCCCTCCTGGCACTGGGAGGGGTCGGGCAGTGCCAGCCGTGTCCCGCTGGCCCCGTCCTGCCCTTCCTGCAGCGCGCTGGGCGTGGGACGAGCGCCGAGAATCCCGTGGGAGCGCAGGAAGCGCCGATCAGGGAACGGCGAGCGGGGATGGCCGGTGAGGAACCTTTGGTGCAGGATATGGGCAGGGTGCGGTGGGGTGGGAGCGGCTGCTCCTGCTCACGCTGCCCGGGGAAGGAGTTGGGAAGGAGTTAAACCCGCCCTGCGCGGGGGTTTCACACTCACAGCCTCGGTGCCTTCCGTGCTGGGGGAGTTTGATAAACTGAGGTAAAAGCCTCTGAGGTTTGTCACAAGGAGCCTGCCAGGCGCAGAGCCGAGCCCTGGGCCGCTGCCCCCATCCCTGACTCTGGATGCGCTTCCTTCCCCCTCGCCTTCTCCTTTTCCTGCTGTCCCAGTGACAGGGCAGTTCCCTTCCTCCCGAGGGCAGCCCGGGGACTGTGAGTAACCCCGAGTGACACTGAGCCCTGTGACACAGCAGGGATAATCCCAGGGCAGTTTCCTGCCCTGCCGCAGAGATCACGCTGCCGTAATCTGCCCTTCATCTGAATTTACAAAACAGTTTGACTTGGGAAAAACAAAAGTTCATGTGCTGAACGGGTCCAGGTCAAGGCTGGGGCATGTTTGTAAATGTGTACAAGCACAAGGTTTTGTGCCTCCACAACATTTAGGAAATGTGTTTCCTTTGAGTTCTGAGGGTTTTGGACCCTTACAAGCTGGAAGTGCATCCTCCAAGAGCCAAGGTTGCTTCAGGCTCTTTGGTGGAATGAAGCTGTGCCTGTGTCAGAGCTGAAGCAGAGGAGCTGAGGTGAATTGCCTGCCCTGGGGGATGCATCCACTGCTGGAGTGGGTCCCGAGGATGATCAGAGGGATGGAGCAGCTCTGCTGGGAGCAAAGGCTGGAGAGTTGGGATTGCTCAGCCTGGAGGAGCTTTGGGGTCACCTCACTGAGGCCTCATCTGAAGGGGCTACAAGAAGGATGGAATGGGATTATTTCCAAGGGATGGAGGAACAGGACACAGGGAATGGCTCCCACTGCCAGAGGGCAGGGGTGGGTGGGAGAGTGGGAAGGAATTCCTGGCTGGCAGGGTGGGCAGGGCCTGGCACAGGGTGCCCAGATCCAGCTGCCCCTGGAACCCTGGCAGTGCCCAAGGCCAGGCTGGACACTGGAGCTTGGAGCACCTGGGAGGTGTCCCTGCCATGGCAGGGGTGGGGCTGGATGGGATTTAAGGTCCTTCCAACCCACACCATTCCATGATTCTGTGTATTCTGGTTAATTGGACTGTGGTGCATGGGGGTTTTGTCCTTGGCAGTATTTTCCCCTCTCATCCCACATCCTTTGCTGCAGCCCAAGGAGGGCAGTGCTGGTGCCAGCTCCATCTCACAGAGCTCTCTCCCTGTCCCCTTCTCCACCCCCTGTAGGACCCAGGACATGCTGGGAAGCTCCCAAGGTTTGCATCACACTTCTGCCACAGCTGACTTGGACCCTCTGGAGCTGGAAGCAAGGCTTGGTTCAGGCAGTGGCTCTGAAAAGCATTCTGAGGTTTGCATTTTCCTTTTTCATACATCAAGTGCTTGTTTAGTGCCAATTATCCCTAATTAGTTTCATATTTGGAGGCGATTTCTATATCCCCTGTATACACCAGACCTCACTGGCTCACAATCATTACCAGCTGACTGTAATTTAATACAGTGAATTTGGACAAAACTCACTTTATTTGGTTGTGCAATTTTCCAGTTCTAACTTCACCATCTTGTTGTAGTTATGAACAAGTTCTGTTACTTGATTTTAACTGATTTGGGATTTAGTCTCAATAATTAATCCCAAGAATTTACTTTTAATGACTCTCCAAATATTTTGCTGGCTAAACCATGAATTGGTCACCTTCTAATGCATTGCTGGACTGACCTTACCTATAGGAATAAAGTATGGGTATTGATTTAGTGAGGCTCATTTTATCCTGGAAAATTTGGGTTTGAAGGCTTCTGATTAGTTTTCAATCACAAATAAGATTTTTTTTTTTTTAAAGAAATATTTTTATTTTGTGTCAGCAGCAGTTCTGTCACTCCAGGCCCTTGCAAATTGTCTCTGTCCATCTTTCCTGTAGCTCCTTTCAGGTACTGGAAGGCCACAATTAGGTGACCCCAGCACTTGACTTTTAAGGGACAATATTTAAGTCAGCCAGGAAGGTCTGGTAAGGCCTTCTGGCCAAAACCAAGCACATTGATGCTGTTTGCATTATTTTGTGTGTTTTTATGTTGGGTTTAAAACGTGTGCCAAGGTCCTGCACATCTGAAATGGCACCAGGAAGTTTCTGAGCTCTCTCAGCTGCTGTTCCCACTTTCCCAGTGAATTATCCACCAGCACTTCTGCTGCTGTTGCTTGGAGGCCCCTCCAGCCTGAAGGTTGATGGTGTAAAGTCACCTTTAGTGCCCCATTTCATTCAGTTTGGGGTTTTTACTGTCTCAAACCAACACTTCTGCAGTGTCAGACATTCCCACACAGAAAAATCCCCCTGTGAACCCAGTGAAACAGAGAAGCACAGAAACTCCAAGCACGTCAGCATTTACAGGATCCTCTTTTACTGCACTTCCCCAAAAGTTGTTTTGCAGGGAAATTGGAATGAATCTGCCATGACCTTACCCAGGAAAGTGAGAGGACATGGGTTATAAACAGGGAGTTAATCATTGCAGATGATCAATGTGATACTGACGTTGGAGAGACACAGAACATTGGCAAACCTCTTTGGGATAATTGCCTTTGAATCCTGGAGCTGTTCTGGAACAGAGAAACCTTTCCAGACAAACAAATCCCTTGCATGGCCAGTGAGCTGCCATCACCCAGAGGCAGGAATAAACATGGGCAGTAAATAATCCCTGTTAATAACCTGAAATCACCGTGTTGCCTTGTGAAACTGTAACAAAAGCGTGTGGGATCATGCTCAGGCCTGTTTAAAAACAAACAGAATTAAAGCAGCCCTTTGGAGCTGAGCTGCTGAGGGGAATATTTGCTTTTTGGAGTGCTTGCTGGCTGTCACAGGGGAGCTCAGCTGGGATGTTTGCTTGTTGGACAGCTCTTGCAGCACTTCTGCCTCTCCAGAGATGTTTGGGCAGATCCCTAAAAGATGGGAATCTGCAATGAAGCCTCTACAGCACTGCCCAGGTGGAATTGCTGGCAGGTGATGGATGTGGAGGCACAACCCCTCACCCCACAAAACTTTAATTTGTTTGAGGCTAACATTTACTTACCTGATAGCAATAAAAATCCCCTTGTAATGCTGACTTTGTGACACTGATTCTGTAAAGATTCAGTGCACGTCCCTGTGAAAAGATTACAACAGCACAATAACTTGGGAGGTGTTTGGTTGCACAATGTTTGGAGAAGGCATTAAATATTTGCACAACAAAGGGGTGATGCCTCAGGGATGTTTGGAATAAGGTGAGGACAGCAGAGGGATTCTCACCAAAATTCCCCAGCACTGTCTCAGCAGCCACCCCTCTCTGCAAGGTGACAGTGGCCCCTCAGAGGAAGGAATTTTCCATGTCCTGCTCATGGTCCCCTCTCTGTCCCCTCTCTGTGCTCCTTTCCAGGAGCTGGGGATGCTGAGCTCTGAGGTTCCTTTCATCAAAACCCAGAAGGGACAGAAACCCCTGTGGGGACAGCCCTGCACTGCCACTGCTCTGGGCACACCCCAAAGGTGATCCCAACATTATTGATTTCATAATTGTTAACAGCTCTTAGACAAAATACAACACACAAAATTCCTCATTGAGACTTTCCTTGAGGAGCTGCGGATGTTATTTAGAGTGGAAAGCAGGTAGAATTTATTGTTCATTCTGTTCTAAGAAGAATTTCTGTTGTAGAGTGATTAATTAACTTAAATGATGTGTTTTATCGTCACATACAAAGTTTTTTAAAGGTTTGCTCAAAGTTAAACACTTACAGCCTGTATTTATGTCAGTAGATACATAAATTACTCATGGAATTATTCATTGAACTTGATGATGTTGGACATCTTTTCCAGCCTTAATGATTCTGGGATTCTATTACCCAGTTTTCAGCTCACCCTATAAAATGTGTGATGACAGTCTGCAGTTTTTAATTTTACTCTTCTGCAGGATTTCCAGTAACCAGGTGATTGAAGCAGACTGAGCACCCTGACAGCAGGAAAGGCAGGTTAGTCTTCAGGAACCCCTACAATTATTTCACAGAACAAATCCAAATGCACATTGTGACTTGTCTGTATTGCAAAGTTCATATTTGGTTATTGTAGGCACCACTCCTGGGACTTAAAAATCAACCAGGATTGCATTTTAGTCTGAGTATTAGATGGACATGGAATTAAAACAGAGCAGCAGTGTCCAGTTCTTTAAGTAATTAATGTACATAAAATCTCATTTCTATACTGATGCATGGTTTGGTTTCTCTCATCTCACATTGGTCAGTGAATTATCTCACAATAATCTCGTTTTCTTGGTTGTGATTAGCGATAACTCCTCCTTTGTTCTGTTCTGCATCACTGTGTTCCCAGAACTTCTGAGAAAAGGATCTTTTTCCCTGGATTAGTCACGGTGTTTGGACAAACATGGCCTTGTTTCCTCAAGAAATGTATCAGCACCACTGTGTTTATTTCTCCACAGCCTTAACCAGCAGGAGGATGGGGGAGCCCAGCTGAACATTTGGATGTAAAAATCTGGTGAACTATCAGCTTTTCCAAAGCTCAGTGTGGGCAGTGTGGTGCTTTTCATGAGTGTGGAGTGCCTGGCCAGTGTTGATCCTGTACAGGCTCCAAGGGAAGGGTGAGAGCTGTGAGCTCAGCGTGGTTTGATCCATCCAGCAGCTGCCCAAGGGACTTCCAGACGTGCCAGGCTCCAGGAGCAGCTTGTGGAGAGCAGCAGAGGGACCCAGCAGCTCCACTGCCCTTGGAGGCACTCCAAGGAGAAAGCTCTCTCACTTGGATCCCTGGGACAGAAAGGGAGGGAGTTGGGGTGGCCTGGCAGAGCTCCCCCACCCCAGCAACAGCCCCACACCAGAGAGGAGTGACAGGGCTGTGCTCACCATGCCCTGTGCTCACCATGCCCTGTGCTCACCATGCCCTCTGCTCCACTGAGGGATGCACCAGAAATGCTGCCAGAGGCACTCAGGTTTGCTGGTTTTGCTACAGAGTGAGAGTTTTCAGGAGAGACAGCAAATGGAATTGGGAACAGTTCATGTCTCAATGTCTATTTAATGTCTAAAAGGTGGTTCTGGCTTGGAAAATGGGCCTTTGTACCTTCAGATGTTCACAGAATCATGGAATTCCAGACTGGATGGGTTGGAAGGGGCATTAAATCTGTCATTCCCAGCCCCTGCCATGGCAGGGACTCCTCCCTCTGTCCCAGGTGCTCCAGCCTGGCCTTGGCACTGCCAGGGGTCCAGGGGCAGCCCCAGCTGCTCTGGGAATCCCATCCCAGCCCCTCCCCACCCTCCCAGGGAGGGATTTGGGTTATAAAACCATGTCCACGATGGGTTTGTTAATTTTTTTTTCCAAAGAAAAAGTGCCTCCAGAGTTGTGAAATTTTATTCTTCCAGGTATTGGTGTTACAGAATGTGCTGAACTATTTGGATGGATGAAATGAATGAAATTATCCCAGATTAAATAATTTGCTGCCAGTTAAGAGCCTGGTGCTATAATTTTTTATTAAATATAGATCTCTTTAAATTGGTGATGTGTTGACAAACACCACAGTGCCACATCTATATAAATCATAAATCAATATATATATGTATTTAATGAGAGAGATGTAACCCATGATTGATGTGATATTGTGGCTCAATCCCTGGTATCATCCACCTTTCCCTCTGAAAGGATTTTAATTGAGTGTTTAATTGTCCAAACAAATAGAGAAAGTTTAAGGGAAATTCTTACATAAAGAAAAAAGGGAGAACTTTCCCTTTTTTCTGTGCAAGCCTTTGCAGAGTTTCCCTGCAGAAAGCTCCAACCTGTGCTGACATTTTGGTTTCCTTCTTTCCCTCATCCTGGCTGCCCTCGGTTCCAGAGGAGAACAATGGAGGGGAGTGAGTGCTGAGGGTATTTCCAGCACAATGATGGGAAATGCTCCATCAGCACAGAGCCCTTCTCCCTGCCCTGGTGGATCCTCTGGCTCCAGAGCCTCTTCCCCAGGGGATTGGTGGCCATGGAAACTCCTGGATTGCAGGGGCACCGTTGGGAGGCACAGGGAACCTCAGGATCCTTTCCTGCTGCATTCACAAGGTGCTGCTGGGGGCTCACACTGATTCCAACAGCTCCAAAGGTCAGAGATTTATTGTTAATGAATTGTTTTTCCAGCCTTCTTAACTCTAATGATCAGCTTTCCCTATTTGCAGTGATGGCAGGGTTTGAGAGGTACCTCATTTATACCTGAATTTGATTCAGGTTTGATTTGCCATTTCTTAGCCAGACTCTCCAAAGGGAGGGGAGTGATGTTAATATTTCACATGGCTGGAGAGGAAATGCCTGGCAGTCCCAGGGGAAGAGTCACAGCACCTGTGCTGAACTCACCCAGATTTTTGGCAGGAATGATCTAATTGCTCATTGTGAATGGAACAGAAAACAATTCTGACACAGAGCAAGAGAAGCCTGGCTCAGGAGGTGCCATCACTGCAGTCTGAGAAGGTTTCAGTGAGCTGGAAGAGAAATAGGTTGTGTGTTAAAAGAAATGTCAGGGGGTGGAAGATCAATACCAATAATCAAACCAAAAAGAAGGAATTTTTCCTTCTTTTATTTTTGCTGTGTTTCCATCTTTCCATTTGCTGTGTTTCCTTTCCAAAGCAAGGAAGGGGCAGGAGTTTAGGAGAGTCTGGTTCAGGTCAGTCTTGCTCATAAAGCAATTTGGGTTCCCTGATCAATTTATTTAATTAACTAAAAATGCAGAATTTGAGAAGCTGTTGGACAGTTGTGCATTTTTCTGCAGTTGGCTGCAGGAGACTTTTCTCAGACTATTGCCTGAAGGTTGGGGGTGTCCAGCCTGGAGAAGAGAAAGATCTGGGGAGATTTAATTGGAGATTCCATGACCTAAAGGGATTTAATTGGGGCCTTCCAAGACTTAAAGGGAGCCTGAAAGAGCTGAGAGGGACCTTGGACAGGGACCTGGAGTGCCAGGACAAGGGAGAATGGCTTTAAACTAAAGGAAGAGAGATTTAGATGGGATCTTGGGAAGGAATTCCTCCCTCTGAGGGTGGGGTTGGGATGGGATTCCCAGAGCAGCTGTGGCTGCCCCTGGGTCCCTGGCAGTGCCCAAGGCCAGGCTGGACACTGGGGCAGAGGGAGGTGTCCCTGCCATGGCAGGGTGGGGCTGGAGGAGCTTTAAGGCCCTTCCATTCCAAACCAATCCATGATTCCCACCCAAAGAGAGCCTGGTTATGGAGCCAGCAGTGTCTGGGGGCTAAGGCACCTTCCCAGCTGTTGATCAGAACAGGAATTTCTGACATTTTATCAGTTTTTGCTGACTTATCCCTTAGCTGAGAGGTGATGGGAACAACCTCAGGAGCATCCCCAGTCCCTGGGGGGGGACACTTTGAGAAGAGTGGGACACTTTGGGAGTGGGGACACTTTGGGAGTGGGGACACTTTGGGAGTGGGGACACTTTGGGAATGGGACACTTTGGGAATGGGACACTTTGGGAATGGGACACTTTGGGAATGGGACACTTTGGGAGTGGGACACTTTGGGAGTGGTACTTTTATACCCATTATTGGCTTTGAGGCTTATCCTGAGCCAACAGAACCAACAATAAATTGTCACTTGAGGGCCAGCATTTAGTGCCAGCTCAGAGAAATGCAGGATGGCTGTGGCAGGTATTAAACACCCCGAATGAACCCTGCAGGAGGATCCCAGGGTAACAATGCCTGCTTGCCAAATCTGTTTGCAGAGTGCACAAAGCAACCAGGAGGGCATTGCAGCAGCACAAAGGTTTCCTTGCAGATCCACTGCAGGCTGCTGTGTCAGCAGAGCTGTTTGCTGGTGCTTTTCTTCCAGCCCCAAAGTGGGACTGGGCCAGGCACTGCATCCATGGGGACTGGGATGCTGTGACTGTAGGACAGACCCCACCAAGGCCCCCAGGGAGTCAATTATGCTGTCTGGAACTTATTTATTTTTCCTCATTTCCTTGAAGAAGTCTGTGGAGGGCAGTGACTCATCCAGCCCTTTTCCCAATCCCGAGGGATTTGTGTTTGTTTCCCATTTCCTGGAAGCACTCGGTGTTTGGGGAAGGTTGCTGGGCCACAAGGGAGGAGCTGCTGGACACCACCCTCAGCCACTCTCAGGCATTTTCTGCTGGGTGCAACTCCTTGAGGATCCCAGCCCTCCAGCCTGGTGGGGAAATCACTTTTCCTCTGGGGCACACAGGGTGTGAGGCTGGCTCTGGGAAATATTCCCAGGGAAGGAAGGCTGGGAATGTGCTGACAGCAGCACTGCTCTTTCAGGTGTCAGTGTAAGAGGCTTATGAAAAGCTCCAGTTTTGCTTGGTGAGCAGAAAGTGCAGGAAAATGGGCTGGGAATGTGAGGAGTAGAAGCTGAAATGATGTTGGGACAGCCCGGGCTGGAGGCAGGAATGCTCAGCAGGGAAGGAACAGGCAGCCTTAAAAGGAAAACTTAACATGTGAATTCTAGACAAAAAATGATACAAAGCTGATGAATTATGAGCAATTTGCAGTGTGACTTTGGTGAAGTGACTTTGGAAAAGAAGGGTTTGGATTCCTGAGGATGCAGATTTGGACCCCTGGCTGTCAGAGCTGAGTTTTGGGGGTGGTGCCATCCCCCTCCCCAGCACCAGAGCAGGGCTCAGACGTGCTCCTCCCAGCCCTTATCTCCAGTGCATCTGCTGGCTCTCATTCCCTGCAATAATCAGATTTTAAGGAGCTATAAAAGCCTCAGCAGTTGTTTCTCCTCTTTAGGTGGGGATGTAAACTCAGGGGAGCCAAGGAAAACCCCCAGTGGTTACCAGGCTTGGGCAGAGCCCAGGGGTGCAATCAGTCCCCAAGGAATGAGGTCCTTTCCCGGAGGGCTCCAGGGAGTTCAGCTGGGGCTGCTGGAGCCAAGGCTGCCCCAAAGCTCCTATTGTTGGGTGGAACATAAGAAGTGTGAGTTCAGGCCTTGCCAGCAAGCTCACACAAGGAAGCAAACACTCCAGCTGCAGGATGGGATGTCCTTACTTGGCCTGGCTCTCTAAAGTAGGATTTTTATCTGTTCCCTTTCTTGAGTTCAGTTTCCCCTCCCCATTTTCCATTCCCTATCGCTTTCCAGAGCCTTGCCCTTGGCACTTGTTGTCAGATGTCAGATATTTGAACTTGGAGCTGATTTTCTATGAATGCTTTGTAGTTGTGGATCTCAAATTTCCAGGGGGAGAAGAACCCAACCCAAAAGCTGTATTTGCCTTCCAGATAAGAGAGAAAAAGAAAACTTCATTTATTTTCTCTCAAATTTCTTCTAATCTGACTTCATCTCCTGATTACCATGCAGGGAGTGGTGGAGTCCCCATCCCTGAAGTGTTTAAAAATCCTGAGGATGTGGTTTAGTGCTGGGTTAACAGCTGGACTGATGGTCCTGGAGGCCTCTTCCAACCTTAGGGATTCTGGGATGATTCTAAAAGGACAAAGAACTTGTTGTTCAAAAGGGTTCCAGCTCCTCTGTGTGTAACCAAAGCAGATTCCACAGGAGCTGTCCATGGCCAGGTCAGCATGGTGGGATTTCCTCCCCCATAAAAAGGGGAAATTGGTTTATATGTGCAATTCAGTCATTTAAATATTATTATCATTGGGAATGTTGTTCCCACTGGAAGCAGGGAGAGGTGAAATCCCATGTGCCCCCCACATCTCTGGGATCCATTCCTTCTGCTGCTGGTAAGGGGTGGGTGGAACTCAGGATTTGCCTAAATGGAAAAGGTAAATACAGAAATAAACCAAGCTGTGAGGGAAAGGTTCTCCCAGCACAGCAAAATCTCCACTAAAACCATCAGAGAACTTGCTTTACTCATTTCCTTCTGCTCCAACCAGTTTGTTTTCAAGGAATTCTGTTCTTCTCCTCCTTTTCAAGGACCTGTGGAGCCCAGGAGCAGCTCAGACCCAGGTGGTGAAAGCACAGCACCATTTCCCTGCCTTGAGGGAGGAAGGTGAGTCCTGGAGCTCCCTAAGAAATGACAACATTTCCAAGCCAGGGAAGCTGGAATGGCCTTTCCTTGACACTCTGGGCTAGGAATAGCTCCCTTCACGTTTCCTGAGGGGGATGAGCTGGCTGTGGTGCCAGGAAAGGTGAGGGGAGTATTCCAGTTACTCACCTAGAGCACTTGGATTTATTCACTTGTCAGTTATGGGGAACAACTCTCGTTTCCTTCTGCCAGGCCATGAATAATATTGAGGAAATTGTTTGCACTTGGAAACCACAAGGTGGGGAGGTCAGGGATATAAAAATGCAAAGAATTGTAATCTGTCAGTGAAACTGTGAAATCAAGTGTTGAGCAAGATGCTTCTAAAGGAAACAATATATTTTCAGAATTAGATCACAAGGGATTTTTTTTTCTTGCTGTGCAGAATAATTTCTCATTCACTCTTTGAAGGAAATTAAAAAGAAAATTGCATTTCACCTCCCTCTCCAGCCCCTTACTTTAACAAATACTTAGGCAGAATTTCTTATCCTCTAATTTGAATTATCAGTTTGTGAAATGGTTTTTTCCTCCCCTCTCCAGCTTGTTTCCAATTCTTTGCCTATAAGGAAATGATTATGCTCCCCCTTTCCCACCTTTTCTCTTTTCCTCAAAATTAGAGCTTTCTGTATTTTTTTCCCTGTGGTATCACTTTCCTGGGTTATGAAGCAAAGCCTCATACTCAAAGATAAAGCTGGATATGTGGAGATGACTCAGGATTATTGGAATAATTGTCATTTTTCATTTTTGGTTTTGTTTTAAACCATCTCAACCCAGTGAGAATATTTAACATAGCCATGTCAACTACAGGGATGGAATTTACTTGAATTTCCTCAGATCCAAGGCCTGGGAGAGCTGCTGAGAAGGAATTCCACTGAGGGGAGGAATGAATTGAAAGTGAGGGATCAGGTGTGTCAGCAAAGGAATTCAAGCTCAGGGAACAACAGGACCACTGAATCAAAGTTGTTTGCTTGGAAAGTTCTCCAGGCTGCAGCAGAGAGAAGGGAAGAAATCCAGCCCACCTCAGGCAGGTCTTGGAAAGGCTCCAGCAGAGTTCAGGGCAGAGGAAATGCCTGAGGAGGAGCTGCTGGATGTGCAGAAATGCTCAGCCCTGGGCAGGACAAGAGCAGGAGCCTGGCAGGAGATGTGCCTGGGAATGAAGGGACTGAGGCAGAGAACAGAGCTGAGAGGGGCCTGCAGGAGCCTGGGGAGAGGAGCTGGATCTTTGGGGATCCTTGGGGTGTTCCCCAGCTCTGGCTGTGGGGACAGGAGGGTTCCTGTGCTTACAGGGGTGCCAGGGGGCACTGCCAGGGAGCAGTTCCCTCTGGCCCCCATTCCAGCACTGCCTTCTGCAGAGGATGAGGAGCCCTGGGACAGTGAGCTCTCCCTGGCCTTCAGCCAGGGCAGGGGAGCAGAGCCCTTGGCCAGGGTGGGAACTTCCTTCATTCCCAGGGCACTGAGCCTGGGTGGCACCACCTCCAGCATATGAGTCAGGATCAGAGCTTCCTCCTGAAATTCCAGGGCTGAGCTATGGAACCCCTCATGTCCTGGAACCCCTCATGTCCTGGAACCCTTCATGTCCTGGAACCCTTCGTGTCCTGGAACCTTTCATGTCCATCCTGCTGGAAGAAACAGGAGAGTTTTAAGAAGTGTAGATGTTTTGAGAAGGCATCATTTCAGAGATGAGCTATCCAGGAAATGCTCAGTGGCTCTCAGGAACTGTTGTTGTTCAGTATTTCCACCAAATAACCTGGGGATTTTTAGAACTTAGCACTGTTAAGGTCCACCAGGAATTTGTGTATCCTGAGGAAAACAGGCACAGAGGAAAGTTGTGCACAGAGCCAAGTTCAAGTGTTACCCAGAAATTCAGGTACAGTCCCCACAGCCCTCTGAATTCCCAGAATCACAGAATCCCACACTGGTTTGGGTGGGAAGGGACCTTAAAATCATCTCATGCCACACCTTCCACTGGACCAGGCTGCTCCAAGCCCTGTGCAGCCTGGCCTGGAACATCAGAAAAATCTCCTGGAAGTCCTGCCTTGGCTGAGAAGCTGCACATCACTAATGGTGCTCCTGCTTTCTCCAGGGGTTTTCCACTCCATTACCTGAGCTGGCTTTGGAGAAGGAGCCTGGCAGCAGCTGCCCTTGGGAGGGGCTGTGAATTTCAGGGAGGATCAGAACAATATTGAACACTATTAACACCAGGAGCCACAAACCCACCCCACCTGTGCTCGTGGCACTCAGCAGAGGCAGGAGCTGTTTGTGTGGCACTGGATCCCTCCCAGCCACAGGAGCTGCCTCAGGCCAGGATCTCTGCTCTCAGAGAGGTTCATGGGGCAGAAAAGCTTCCTCAGCCTCGTCCCAGCACTTTGAACATGTCAGACTTGTCTTGGGATGGTGCACAAACACCCAGTAATGTCTGAGTGAGACACAGAGGTTTGTAACAACCATTCCTCAGCACATGGAGGGGTTAAAAACTGTTTGCATGCCTGTGTATGACAGATCCCTCATCCTCTGGGGGGGAAAGATGAGAGTTTTCCTTCAGGAAATGGATAATGGGGCAATGATGGTGGAGTCAATTTAATCATGTGGAACTCAGCTCCTGCTTCACTGCAGTTTGATGCATCTCCCCAAAGGCAGCAATGGCTCTGAGCAGCTGAACCCTGAAATTCTTCCTTGTTTCCTGGGAGTGTTTGCTGTCCTGAGTGCTCCCTGCACCTGATCTGGGCAAGGAGGGGAGGCCACGAGGGTTTTATGGCCCCCATAAAGTTCTGTGCACAGCATTTCCTCCATCTGCTGCTGCTAACCACAGCATTTGGCATCATATGGCACTTTTAAGTGCTCTGATTTATGGGGAGGCAGCAACTGCATCTGGAACCAACATTCTAAAGCCTGACTTTAAGAGCAGTCAGCTGTATTTATTTGGGATGTAAACACTCACTGCAATGCATGTGAGAATCAGGGCTGAGCTCACAGGAACATCACAGCCAGCCAAGGGCAAGGTGGAGGTGATGAGGGAAATACTGGGAATTTACAAATAGAAAACTGTCTTTTGCTCCTGTTAAATATTCTGGATGCATGGCTGTAATTTCTCACTCTCTGACAAAGAGCCTGATGTTACCCAGAACGAGATAAACACAACCCCAGGCTCGATTTAGCTTTGCTCCCCACAGTTATCTGTTTGACCTGTGGATAGAAATTGTCTGCCTGGAATCAGGAAACTCCAAGTGGCCCTGCAAGGACAATTATCTTTGAGCTCCCTCAAGTGGCAATGAAACCTTAGAGTTTGTCACTGGAACCCTCGAGTTTGTCACAGAAATCCTCGAGTTTGTCACTGGAACTCGAGTTTTTTACAAAAACCCTCGAGTTTGTCACTGGAACCCTCGAGTTTGTCATAGAAATCCTTGAGTTTGTCCCTGGAACCCTTGAGTTTGTCACTGAAACTCTCTAACTTTTTACAAAAACCCTTGAGTTTGTCACTGAAATCTTTGAGTTTGTCACTGAAACCCTCAAATTTGTTGCACAACTGCTTTTCCAAGGAAGCCCTGTAATTTCAGACCATGTTTTTCACAGCCACTGTGGTAACCTGAGATGCCCAGATTTCAAGGAATCTGAAGGAGTTTGGAGCAGTTGAACATGATTCATTTAATATCACATTTCTCTTTTGGCAGGTCTCTGAACAGACATGTACCAAGTGAAATGAAGTCGTTTACGTCCCAGAGGAGTCTGCACTGATTCACAACAGGACACCTGCATGTTTGGAGAGGTTGTTTTGACTTTCTTCCATGGTTCTTTACCAAATTCATGACAGGGTTGCTGGGAGGTGAATGTGTTCTTCAGCATCTCAGGTAAAACTCAGCCCTTTGCTTTCTACACCTCGAAAAGGTAAATAAATTATTATTACCTTGGAAAGGTAAATAAATCCTTTGGCTTAAATCACAAGTGGTTGTGCCTCATTAAGAACATGTAAACGAGTTTGGGGAAAAGTTTACTATGCATGAGGGTGTTGGGTGTTGTGAGGGTCCCCAGGACAAGGTGAGAGATGAGAATTGACTCCAAGTTTGCAGAAGGTCGATTATCTTATGATATTATATTAAGACTATACTAAAAAAGAGAAAGGAGCCAGAAGGCAAGAACAAGAATGAAGAATAAAAACCTGTGACAGACCAGACACAGGTGGCTGTGATTGGCCATTAATGAAAAACAATTCACATGCTGGATGAACAATTCTCCAAATCCCATTCCAAAGCAGCAAAACATGGAGAAGCTAAAGCTTCCCAGCTTCCTAGGAGGAAAAATCCTGGTGAAGGGATTTTTTATAAAATCTCACGGTGACACGGGGGTTTGTGGATATGTAGCAGGCCGATGCAATAGAAATGGTAACTAAAGGGTGTGTGCAGAATAGCAGGTGTGCTCTTGGCTGAGGGCCAGGCACCCGATTTTTAACCCTTTGCTTTACTGCTGTCTCCTACTGGCTTTTTAGTAAACTTTTAAAATTTTACCTCGTAAAAATTTAAGAAGTTTACTAAACGTAAAAAACGGAACTTCGTTTTTCACAGTTTCCGTTTCCATTTTTTATATTTGTTTCACGTTCCCGTTTCCCTGGGCCTCCCTCGCAGGCCCCGGCCCGGCGCTGCCATGGCAACGGTGTCACGTGGGCGCGGGTCACGTGTCGCTCTGTGTCACGTGGCGGGCGCTCACGTGAGCAGGCGCGATGGCGGAGGAGCAGCGGGCGCTGCTGGGCGCTGAGGGCGGTGATGACTGCGGCGGCTCCCCCGGCCCGCCCCGCGCCCTGCCCGCCGCCTGCGACCCGCGCCGCCTCCCGCACCGCCTGCTCGTCCTGGCCCTCATGTGCTTCCTGGGGTTCGGTGCGGGACGGGCCCGGGGGGCTGCGTGTGCCGGGGGGGGTTGGGGTGTGGGGTCAGGACAGAGCCCTGAGGTGTTCCCTTCTCCCCGCAGGCAGCTACTTCTGCTACGACAACCCCGCCGCTCTGCAGACCCAGGTCCAGCGGGTGAGTCGCGCTCAGGGCGCTTTGAAAAACACGGGGAGTGAGATTCTGTGTGGGCATGGGCTAACGGGGCAGCGGGGAAGGGATTCCGGGGGCAGAGGGAGATGGGAGCTGGGATTTGGGATTAGGGGAGGAATTGTTCCCTGGGAGGGCGGGCAGGCCCTGGCACAGGTGCCCAGAGCAGCCGTGGCTGTCCCTGAATCCATGGCAGTGCCCAGAACAGTTGTGGCTGCTCCTGGATCCCTGGCAGTGCCCAGAGCAGCTGTGGCTGTCCCGGATCCCTGGCAGTGCCCAAGGTGATTTGGAGCACCCCCTGATTGTGGAAGGTGTCCCTGGGTTTGGAACAAAATAATTCCTTTCCACCAGCCCATCAGGAATCTGTGGATTACAGGAAATGCTGGTTCTGCTTGGCTCCTCCTGAATGCTGACTCTGCAATAACGTTTTTCCCCCTGCCCCTGTGCTGTGCAGGACATGAAGGTGAACACAGCCCAGTTCATGGCTCTCTATGCCTGGTACTCGTGGCCCAACGTGGTGCTGTGCTTCTTTGGGGGCTTCCTGATAGACAGAGTGTTTGGGATCCGGTGAGTGCAGCCTTGGTGTCCCTTGTGTGCAGGGAGCCCTGGGCTGAAACTGCAGGGGAGGTTTGGACTTTATATTCTACAGCTTTTCAAGGTTATAATCAACCTCTTCAATATTTTTTCCCACTCAGCTTAAGATTTTTTAACAATATGGATGAGCTTCCCTTCCTTTATAACTTAATTTGTTTCAAAATCAGCACTTTGTACCACCTGTTCTCTATGGGAATTGTTGAGCTGCACATTTTTTTCATGTTTATTTTAATTTATGACACAGACCTTTTAACTGCCCCTCCACCTCCCCTTGTTTCCCTGCTGCAGGTCTAAAATAGAGTTTTGTAAGGGAAAAAAAAGGACTCTGGTTGTGCATGAGGTGATTTTATTCTCTTTGCAGGCTGGGCACTGTGATATTCAGCATCTTTGTGTGTGCTGGGCAGGTGAGTGCAGGGGAGGGAGCAGAGCATGGGCTGGGCCTGCAGGTTGGGTTTCACTGTAGAGACTGGAATGGGAGAAACCTGGGCTCTGGTGGGAAGGGGAACCTTGGGATGTGGCTGGAATTGTGGGAAGGATCCACATTTCACCTTGGGATGTGGCTGGAATTGTGGGAAGGATCCACATTTCACCTCGGGATGTGGCTGGAATTGTGGGAAGGATCCAGGTTTTTGTGTTTGATGTGAAATTGGTTGAGGATGGCACAGTCCCAGGTGGGCCAGGCTGGAGATGATGAACAGCAGAGGGAGCAAAAACCAAGATGAGCAGGAAATGGATGTGGGAAGGGAAAATCATTTTTGTTCCTGTTTTCAGCCAACTGTGCCTTGTTCCATGCCTGAAATGCACACTCACCATTTCCCTTTGCTGCTGTGCAGGTGGTGTTTGCTCTGGGAGCACTGTTCAACACCTTCTGGCTGATGGAAGTGGGCAGGTTCATTTTTGGGTGAGTCTGGAAGGGCACATTTGTGCTCTTTGAGGTAAGGCCATCTAGAAAATGACAGAAACCAACCCTGGGAAGCTCCTCCTGGAAAAGTGCTGCCACGTGGAGCCAAACCTGGAGCATTCTGAGCCCTCTGGAGCTGGGGAATGCTGGATCTCCAGTTCTTTCCATTGTGTGACTTAGAAAACCAAACCCAGGAGTTGCTGAATCAAAAGCTCTGGAGTTGTTCTGCAATCCCTGCACTCCCATTTGCTTTCTGTGCACACAGATCTGCACTGTCAGCCTGTGCACAGGGGTTTCTCTGGGATCCTGCCCTGGCCAGCCCTTTGCAGTGCTGTGTTTGCTTTTGCAGGATTGGGGGCGAGTCCCTGGCCGTGGCCCAGAACACCTATGCTGTCAGCTGGTTCAAGGGCAAGGAGCTCAACCTGGTGTTTGGCCTGCAGCTCAGCATGGCCAGGATTGTGAGTGGGCACGGGCACGAGGGCTGGCTCCTCCTTTGGGGCTCCTTTTAGGGGTTTCACCACTGCAGGTTAACCCTGCTGGGGCTGGGGATGTTCACCAGTGGTGGCAGCCATGGATCCTCCCTGGGGACAGAAGGGGCTTTCCCTGCTCCTGGCAGCTGGGAATCCTGTTTGGTCAAATCTGTTAAATTCAGCTCAGTTAATGAACTCATGCATGTGAGTTTGTGCACTTCTCATCAGTGAAAGCTCCTCCAGACCTGCACAAACTCCAGTTTGTGGTGCTGTATCCTTGCTGGAATGATTGATTTGTTACCAGCCCAGCAGGGAATCCCTTGGATGCTTTTCCCTGCTGTCCCCTGGGTGGCATTTTGATAATAAACACTCCTGGTGAATCCCTGGGGCTGGAGGAGCTGGGTTCTTCACGTGGCTCTGTTGTGCCTAGGGGAGCACGGTGAACATGAACATTATGGGATGGATCTACTCCAGAGTGCAGGATCTCCTGGGCTATGCTGGTCCCAGCACCCTCGGCCTGGCTCTGCTCATAGGTCAGTGATGTTCTGGGTTTTGATCACTTAAAAGCATTTATTGACCACTTAAAAGCAGCACAACTCTGTTTGAGCTTAGGAGGAGAAATTCCAACACCTTTTGTATCATATTCTCATTTTCTCTCAGGTTTCTGCAGCTTTTGAAATGCTTTTGGGCATTTTTGGGGTTGCCAAATTCAAGTTTGTGCCTTGTGCAGATGAAATATTTCACATCCTCTGAGCAAAGGACAGGCTTGAAAATATTTTCTGAGGAGTGTCAAAGCTTGCCTGTGGTTATCTGATTGTAAAAGGGAATTTGAACAATTCTGGGGTGTGTTCCCTTCCCTCAGAGCCATGGGCATGGAGATTTGGTGTTGGGAATGGGGCCAGGTTTGTTTCTGTTCCTGCCAGGGGCAGATGAGGAGGTGGTGATGATTTAAATAAAATAAATCCATGTGCATGTCTGTGCTCCAGGGCAGATTCTGTTTTACACCTGAACCTCTGAGCTGTGCAGCTCTTGAGCCTTGGAGCTGGTGCTAAACTTGGTGTACCTGACATGTCCAATTTTATAAATACCAAATATTTATAAAATACCAAACAAAAACTGCTCTGATTGGGCTGGAAACCCAAATCACTGCTGGAGTTGTGAGCTGACCATGGGGTGTTGCCTTCTCCAGGTGGGGTCACCTGTCTGTTCTCACTGAGCTGTGCTCTGATCCTGGCTTACCTGGACAGGAGGGCAGAGAAGCTGCTTTGTAAGGAGCAGGGGAAAACAGGTGAGTGCTGGGGCTGACCCTCCCAACCTGCACCAGGTTTGCATTCCAGGTCATTCAGTGCCTGCTGCTTTACTCTGGCACATTTCTAATCCTAATTTAGCTCATTTTTACATGGAGTTCTAGTTTTGAACACCAGCTCAGCAGGCAGATGCTCTGCCACCTGCTTTATTTATAAAAACAAAAGTTTGCACCAGTTTGTGCCACTGGTTCTGTGTTTCCTTGGTGTTTCCTTTAGCAGGGGTGCAGAACATGGAGCTCCTCCCTGTCAGTGTGTGCTGGGTTGGGTTTTCCATGTGGGACAGCTCAGGGAAATTAAAAATAAACTGAATTTGAGATCCAGTGAAATCCCAGACTGGTTTGGAGGGAAGGGACCTTTAACCTGCAGCCAGGGCTGTGGTGTAGGAGGGATTTGGGATCACTGGGTGTTCTCCAGTGGGGATGAATTCATCCAGTGGGGATGAATCCCAGCTGTGTCCATCCTGACTGCTGCCATGCTGTCTCCCCCCTGCAGGAGAGGTGATCAAGCTGACAGATGTGAAGGATTTCTCCCTGTCCTTGTGGCTCATCTTTGTCATCTGTGTCTGTTACTACGCTGCAGTGTTCCCTTTCATTGGCCTGGGGAAGTAAGTGCCACTCACCTTTCCAGCCGTTCCCTGGAATCTGGCCAGGCTTGTCACCAAAATGCTTAAAAACTTCACATTCTTTGGGAATTACAAACTCAGGGGCACGAGGAATGTTTGATTTCCTGATTAAAACTGGATGCAGGTTTAAAGCATGAGGTGGAATTTGGGGTCCTGTAGGATTCCTTCCATATTTACAATGCAGTACTTCATTATTTGGGTTAAATGTTGGTTATGGAGTTTTTATGTGTTCCCCAAAGTGCAATTTGAATGATCCTTATATTAAAGTCTGCGGAGTTTGACAGCAAGCTCCTAAATTAATTATAGACAAAAATCTGGGATATTTATGTCAAAGCTCTATTTAATATTTTTGTAAATGAGATTCTCATGTCTTTGTCTAACTTAATTTTTATTTCACATCCTTCAAGTCTGCATTTTCCTGAATATTTTTTTCCTTCCCTCAGGGTTTTCTTTATTGAAAAATTCCGATTTTCCCCTCAAGAAGCCAGTGCAATCAACAGGTACATTGTGCTTGATTTAATAAGGAACACTGCCAGGGTTTAGGGTGCATTTTTGGGCTCTGGGCAGGTGGGAAGAGATTTGGGCTCTCCTCTGAGCTGCATTTAAGTGGAGAAATAATTTCACACAACCCAAGGAGTAACTGGGAAATGTGGATGTGGTTTTTATTAAAAACAGATGTTCACACTGGAAAGAAAAAGCTCTGGAGGGTTTTATTTTAGTATTTAGTGCTTCTTTTCTGAGTGATAAAAGCAGTTTAATAACAGCACTAAAGGAACTCCATTTGGGCAGTTTGAGGGTGAATTTGTGACGTGGCCAGAGCCCAAAGCAGTAAAATCCTACAAAGAAACACTTTTGGGCTGAGTCTGTCACTGTTGGATGCTGAGCACTTCATGTCCTCAGACCCTTTGGGAGTTCTGAATTCCTGGGATTTCTTTGTGGGGTGCTTTTTTCTCCTGGCCTTGGACTGAACAAAGGGCCCTGGGGGTGTTAAATGCTGAGTTTCCCTCTCCTGCAGCATCGTGTACATCATCTCAGCCCCCATGTCCCCAGTGTTTGGCCTGCTGGTGGATAAAGTTGGCAAGAACATCATCTGGGTGCTGTGTGCTGTGGTCACCACTCTGGCCTCACACATCATGCTGGCCTTCACCTTCTGGAACCCCTGGATAGCCATGGTAACTCAGTCCTAAAAGGAAATAAAATACCAAATATTTATTCTGGGATTTAGCCCTAAACAGAAATAAAATATCAAATATTTATTTCTGGAATTCAGCCCTAAATAGATATAAAATAGCAAATATTTGGGTTGGGGATTTAGACCTAGATAGATATAAAATAGCAAATATTTCTTTCTGAGATTTAGACCTAAATAGAAATAAAATATAAAATATTTTTTTCATAAATATAAGATAAGCAATGGGATTGGCACTGAATTATTCTGTGTGTTGTGAGGTGCAAAAGATTCCTCGCTGTGTTACTAAATTCCTGTGCCAGATGCTCACTTTTCTCCTAAAAACTGTTCTTTTAGTTTATTTCTGAAGTTTATTACTATTATTCAAACTGCTCACTTTTCTCCTAAAAATTGTTATTTTAGTATACTTCTGAAGTTTATTACCATTATCCAAACTGCTCACTTTTCTCCTAAAAATTGTTCTTTTATTTTATTTCTGAAGCTTTTACTCAATTACTCAATTACTTTTACTCAATTACTGTTACTCAAACAGCCTCTGTGCTGGATTGAACCTCAGTAAAAATCTGCATTATTGAGGGCAGATCTCCTGAAATGTTTGTTTGGAGCTGAGGATGATGGTGCTCACCACTGGGGCAGGGATTAAAAACTTTGATTTTCAAGCATTTTTCCAGTGAGGTGCAGCTCTGGGTGCTCATTCATGAATTAATTTAAACTAACAGAATTAATTTTAGGGCCCATTCCTGGAAGCAGAAGCTCCAGGTGTGGATATTTATTGACAGTTTTACTGCACAGAGCGTTTCTTGCGCTCCTGGTGGGAGGAAGGGAGGGGATGTGTGCGTTTGTGGTGGCTGCAGCTGGGAGGGGGCCCTGCTGTGACCTGTGCCCGTGTCCCTGTGTCCCCAGTGCCTGCTGGGCGTGGCCTATTCCCTGCTGGCCTGTGCCCTGTGGCCCATGGTGGCCTTTGTGGTCCCCGAGCACCAGCTGGGAACTGCCTATGGCTTGTGAGTATTGCAGGGCTGGGATGGAGCACCCTGCAGGGGAGGAGAGGCTGGGGGGTCACCTGGGGAGGGGCTGGCACAGGGCACAGGGACATGGATGGGAGATTGGGAGTTGAGGATTCCAGTGAAGGGAGCCTGCAGGAGAGCTGGGGAGGGACTGGGGACAAGGCAGGGAGGGACAGGACACAGGGACAGGCAGGGATGGATGGGAGATTGGGAATTGGGGATTCCAGTGAAGGGAGCCTGCAGGAGAGCTGGGGAGGGACTGGGGACAGGGCAGGGAGGGACAGGGCACAGGGATGGGTGGGAGGTTGGGAATTGGGGATTCCAGGGAAAGGAGCCTCCAGGAGAGCTAGAGAGAACTGGGGACAAGGCATGGAGGGACAGGTCAGGGATGGATGGGAGATTGAGAATTGGGGATTCCAGGGAAAGGAGCCTGCAGGAGAGCTGGGGAGGGACTGGGGACAGGAGCCAGGGAATGGCTCCCACTGCCAGAGGGCAGGGATGGGTGGGAGATTGGGAATTCCAGGGAAAGGAACCTGCAGGAGAGCTGGAGAGGGACCTTGGACAAGGAGCTGCAGTGCCAGGGCAAAGGGGAATGGTTTAAACTCAAGGAGGAGAGATTGGGATGGGACATTGGGAAGGAATTCCTCCCTGGGAGGCTGAGGAGGGGCTGGGCTGGGATTCCCAGAGCCTGGATCCCTGGCAGTGTCCCAGCCAGGCTGACCCTGGGGCAGTGGGAGCTGTCCCTGCCCATGGCACTGGGTGAGCTTTAAGGTCCTTCCATCCCACACCATCCCCTGGTCCCTGGCACTCTGGAACCACTGAGTCTGAGCAGGTCCAACCCACTCCTGGTTCCAGCCCCTCCAGGCTGTTCCAGGGGTTCCTGGCTGCTCTGGGATGGGGTTTGGGACAGAGCCTGGGGCTGGGGAGGCACAGGAGCTTCCCCATGTCCCAGCAGCTCCCATGGGCTCAGTGCCACTGAGGAGCTTTTCCTGGGAAATGAAAATCCATTTCCCTGAGAAAAGCAATCCCTGCTGTTCTGCTCTGCCCCAGCATGCAGTCCATCCAGAACCTGGGCCTGGCAGTGATTGCCATAGCAGCTGGCATGATCCTGGACACCAGGGGATACCTGTTCCTGGAGGTCTTCTTCAGTGCCTGTGTTTGCTGTGAGTGTGGAACACGCTGGGAGGGGGCTCAGGGACCTTCATGGGGCTCTTTGGTTCATATTCCCTGGAAAGCAGAAACCATTCCTGTTCTAGAGGTGCCAGCTGGGGCAGTGGTGGGGTGAGCTCACAGCCAGTGAAGTGCTTGGGGTTTCCTTGAGGCACGGAGAGTTTCAGTGTTTAAAAAATTGAGTGAAATTAGACTTATAAAGCTTTTAAAGTGTAAATTATAAGTTTAATTTTCAAGTCCTTTCTGAATTACCACGTGCTGTGAGCACAGGGAGATTTACAAAAGCAGGAAACTCCTCTGAATTAGAGCTACCATGAAAATCTTGGGTTAAACCTGTTCATTTATTGTCAGCTGAGGCTGTCCCTTTGCCTTTGCAGTGTCACTGCTAGCTGTGGTCATGCTGTACTTTGTGAATCACCTCACAGGTGAGTCTGCAGCTGCTCCTTGCCTCAGTTTGTACCTCTGTGAAACCATTCTTCTGCTTTCCCAGTGCCCTGGGAGCTCCTGGGGGAGTTTTCATCCCAAAGCCCAGTTTGAAAGGTCTCAGTGCCCATTGCTGCTCTTACAGGTGGGGATCTCAACTGGTCTGCAAAGAAAAGGGCAAAACTGCAGAAAGCAGCTGCTTCTGAGTAAGTACAGAGCCAGCAAATGTCACTGCCCTTGGGAAGGGTTTGTCCTGGAGGGATTAAGCAGATCATTTCTCCAGACTGATTTCTGGTGGATTTATTTTCTTTAGTCTGTTTCAGGATTTCATATCCTGCCTCCTGTGAGTCAATATTTGAGGCAGCATTATCCAGGTGTCCTTTCCTGGCCCTGTTCCTCTTTGCCTTCCTTCATTTCAGTGGCCTCACAACTGAAATGTGCTACAAAATGTGGTGGTTTGAGCCTAAATCACAGCACTGATGGGATTTGGGATGTCCCAAATCCAGTGTTTGTCACCCTTGTGCAACAATTCAGTGATTCCAGGGATTCTGTGGGGTTTGGGATGTCCCAAATCCAGTGTTTATCACCCTTGTGTAACAATTCAGTGATTCCAGGGATTCTGTGGGGTTTGGGATGTCCCATCTCAGTGTTTGTCACCCCTGTGTAACAATCCAGGGATTCTGTGGGGTTTGGGATGTTCCATCTCAGTGTTTATTATCCTTGTGTAACAATTCAGGGATTCTGTGGGGTTTGGGATGTCCCATCTCAGTGTTTGTCACCCCTGTGTAACAATTCCAGGGATTCTATGGGGTCTGGTCCCCCCAGGGCAGGGTTTGCAGTAATTGTTGTCCCCTGTTTCTTTCAGAAAGGAAAGTTGAGTAGCAAAGCCCTGCCAGGTGGGAGCTCCAGCAGCAGGGCTGGGTTGCTCTGGAGCTCTCTGGAAGATCTCTCAGCCCTGGGGTTCCAGCCCTGCCTCAGCCCTGCTGTGTCTCAGCAATGCCAAAATTCCTTTCCCTGCTGGGCTGAGCTCTGCTGCCCACAGGCACCTGGAGTGAGGCTCAGACCCCCTGTGCTCACAAAAAGCATTTTTGTGTTCTCCCCCAGAGCTCCCGCAGCTCACTGCTGCTGCTTCTGTCACTGTCTAAATGCAAAATCCACTTTTTAAATGTATTTCCAGCTTTGGGGTTGTGTCCTTTCAACACAATGCAAAAAGAGCCACAGATGCTCAAAGGGACTTTTGTTTTTTTGTAGATTTCTGAACTCTGAGACTGCTGAGCAGTCTTTTATTGCCTTCTGAATTCTCTTTGTATTGTAATGTTTATTTTAAGGATGAAAGTTTGTTTAATAGATAGAAAAGTTGTTACAGAACTCCCTGAGCACGTTGTAATCTGGGAAAAACCAAAGGGTTTCTCTTTCTACTGAAATCTTGGAGTGAAATAAAAGGAACCTGCAGAAATCAGCCTCTCTCTTTATTTACACTGAATTATTGATCTCATGCTCATTCACCTGATACCCCAGAACTATTAATACCTAAAACCTAATACCCCTAGCTATTAAAATAACAATATTGAACTATTAAATAATATTCCAATAATTCCCTGCTGGGCAGGTTTTCCCTCAGGGCAAACACCTTTCTGCCACTTTTCTTTTGCAGAGCAGAAGAGCAGGAGAGGCTCAGAAGGCAGAACGAAGATGATTTGGCAAAATTGCTGCCAAAGGCTGATGCCTTTAGTTTAAGGAATAAATACCTGTCCAGGCTTGGAGCTCAGGTATCACTAACAGGGGGTCACAGACAATTCAAAACCAGAATAATCAGGGGTTTATTTAACGAGTTTGGCTGGTTTGAACAGCCAGCAGCTGCACCTCTGAGTGAAATTCCTGGGATTTGGTCTCAGAAGGAAATCTCCCAAAAATTAAAAATGGAATGAAGGAAAGGGATCAAAGGCTGGCCCACCTCAGAAGCTGAGGAATCTTTAATTTTATTTTTTTGCAGCTCCCAGCTCATTACTCCTCCTGTTTCTCAACCCTGGCCCACAGGAGTGTGCTGAAATAGCAGCTTGGCCCTTGGAGAAGCAGGAATGTCTGAATCTCCTGGGCCACAGAGCCCAGCACCAGCAGATGCTCTGTGCTTTGCTGCCAGCCTAGATCCTAGATTTGAAATATTGCCTCAAACTCCTCCTGCCTGGGCAGTGCAGAGATCCTGATGGGAACTGTGGCTCTGGTGGAACCTCTGAGTAGCTGCTCCAGCCTCCTGTCTCTCATACTCCGTGAGTAGCTGAGCCAGGGCCAGGGTTTGATCTCTGGCTGTGAAATGGGAAAATTCAGTCATTGAATGGGGGTGAGCCTGGATGGAGGTGGGGGTTCCCAGCCTCTCCTGGACACCTTCATTGCTCTGATTTGTTTGTCTGAGAGAAGAAGGTGAGGAAGAGCTCCCAAGTGAGTATTGCAGAGGAATCTCCAACTCCAGAAGGACAAAAAGTGTTCACCTTGGAACTTGTCCCAGGGCAGGAACAGCAATAACCTCTCCAAGCCTGAATAATGTGAAAACTGATTTCTTCTTAAGAGCTAATGACTTAAAACTATAAAAAGAGTTAAAGCAAGAACTGAGTTTTGCTTCCAGAGGGAAAAGCCTTGAATTCCATGCTGGAACTCATCATTTTCCCTTTGTTTCAGTGGGAATTTAATTCCATCCATTTCTCCTTGCTGAGCAGGGAGTTCCCAGAGCTCCTGCAGAGTGCCCTTTGCTTTGGTTTAATTACTCCTCGAGGTGATTGGATCAATTACCCCTGAAGTGAGCAGATCTTGCTGTACTGGAGGTTTGTGGAGCCCCAGGAATGGGGAATTTCCTGGGATGGCTCCAGGGAATTCTATGTGCCACAAAAAGCTCAGGAGCCTTTGCCTGTGTTTGGCTGCAGATGGAGGAGTCTGTTAGGATAAAAATGCTGCATTTGATGTAGAAGATTCTTAATTTAATGTTTTTAACTTAAGCAGAGCTCACAGTCTTAAAGTTGGTTTTAAAAGAGGCTTTTAGTGGAGATTTCTTTGATGTCCCTGGAAAACTCTCATTTTCCTGAAGGACCTTTTGGGTGAAAGTTGTGGATTCTGAAGGACAAAAGCAGAGCAGCAGCTTGGGGCTCCCTGCCCTGAGCTGTGCTGGTTTTACTGGTCCTTGGTGGCTCCTCAGAGCCAGCCCTGAGGCTTGGCTGGCTGGTTTCCCTGTAGGATTGTGAATTTTGGGTGTTTTTAAATAAAACCTTCCACTGGACACTGGCCCCTGTGGTTTTTGTTTGTTGAGGGTTCTGCTGCTGCCTTTGGGGGTTGTTGGGATATTTTATTCCCTGAGAAGGGTGGAGAGTTTGGGGCAAGTTTCTCTTTGAGGATCCAAAGGCAAAGCTGCCCTCACTGCTGGGAGGGAGAGAATTAAATTGAATTTTGCTCTTCTGCTTCTCTTGAATTTTGACACGTTCTGGTGGGAGGAGGAGCTGCTCTGCTGTTCCCTGCTGCATTTCCAGCCCTGCAGTTCCTGTTTCAGTTCCACTGCTGAACCCTTCAGGGCCCTGCCCCGGTCCTGGGGGACAAATTCCCCTGTGAGCTGCAGTGGAAAGGGCTTTGGTCCTCATGGGGACACATTTATTGAAAATGTCTCAAACCCGGGGATTTATTGTGCCAGTTTCTCAGAACCTGCTCTGTGCCCGAGGAGCCTTTGGCAGGAGGGGCAGGGATGGGGCCGGGCGCGGTGGGACGGGAGATTTATCCCGGGAATTCTCCCTTTTCCAGGCATCCCTCACTAGAGGTCAGCACCGGCCCGCGCTGCCTCGGGATGTCGGGAATGGGGAAATTGGGATCCAAACCCTCGGGGCTGGGGTTGGGTTTGTTCTGTGCCTGATTGGCACGGCTCGGTCCTGGCACGGCTCGGTCCTGGCGCGGGCTGGACAGGGTTTGGAGCTCCCTGAGGTGGTGCAAGGGGTCCCTGCCCATGGCTGGGTGGGTTTAGGATCCTTCCAGCCCAAACCAGTCTGGGATTCCGTGGGATAGAGTCCAGCCTTTGGGAAAACCTCAATCCCTCGCCTCTCTTGGACTGAGTTTATCTCCAGGTGGGTGAATCTTGGTGTTCCCTGCTGGGTTTTACCAGGGGAGGCTCAGGTGGACAGCAGCAGGAATTTCCCCATGGAAAGGAGCTCAGGGCTCGGCAGGGAGTGTGGACACCCATCCCTGGAGGTGTCCCAGGGACTCCTGGAGGCGTCCCCAGAGCTCTGGGCTGGGGACAGGGTGCGGATCAGGCACAGGTTGCACTCCATGGGCTGGGAGGGCTTTTCCAGCTCAGGGATCCCTGTGGTTACTCCTCGTGTTCCTGAGTGGGCTTGGGGAGCTTCTGGTGGATGAGCTTTGTCTGATCCAGCTGGAACTGACCTTTGGAAGGAAACCTCTTCATTTCTTCGGGATTTGGGGCTGGAACCTCTCTGTTCTCCAAGCCAAAGGTGGGGCCTCCAGGGAACAGAAGGGAAAAAATTCCTGCTCCGTTCCCCCTGCCCAAGCTGCTCCTCCTGGGGTTTGGATTTTGCAGCTGTGGCTCTGTGAACGCGGGGCTGCTCCTCAAATGATCCCAATCAACGTTAGCCCTTAGTTAATGGAGCTGTTAACGAGTTTACAAAGCTCTGTGTGTGTGGGCACAGCTGGCAAGGGCAGGGATTGAGCCCTGGTGGAGCTGGCACACCCCACGTCCCTGCTGGCAGCTGGAATGGGATGCAATATATGATAATATATAAAATATATATAATATAATGTATAATATATATAATATATAAAATAGATATTTGATATAATATATCAAAAAAGGTCAGGGAAGGAGCAGCCTCCTGGCAGCTGGGGGGAAATGCTCATTTGGGGCTGGGGCAAACCCAGAGGGACATCTCAGCTGTCCCCTCAATCCTGATGGAAATTTCCTTCAACTCCAGACTCCAGGATTTCGTTAAAAACCCAACTTTATTCCCAGAATGTCTGCAGGTAAGCATTACATGGATTTCTAATTTTATTGGATATTTTTTGGATAAGGATTTTGGGGTTCATTTTACAGTGTAGCAGTAGCAACAAATCAGCTTGGATTTGTTGGGCCAGAGGAGGTTTTTGGGTGTCCCTCATTGCCCACCCTGCGTTCCAGACCCCCATGAGGATGAAATCCAGAGCAAACCTTGATTTCCCAGCCTATCAGAAAATGCATTGCTTAGAAGACCCGCCTAAAGCAATTTTCCCAGGCTTTTAGATTAAAGAAATCCCTGCAAGCAGTTTGCAGTGAGACTGGAGCTCATCCCAGCTCAGGACAGGTGTCAGGAATGAGGGATGGACACAGAGGGGACAGGTGGCACTCCAGGCTCCATGGAAATGCAGCAGCTCCTCGTTTCCATGGATGGATTTCCCTGCCTGGGACTCTGACATGAATTCAGTGATAGATGATGGGCTGGCTGTAATGCTGTGTTATTTCAGAGCTGAACCCAGGGAAAATCTCTCACTGGTGCTGCTGGAGTTTGGAATTCTGGGCTTTGTTCTGCTGCAGGGGAAGCAAACCCAGCCCTTTCCTTTTGCAATGGCTCCAAATGGGGACTGAGAGCAGAGGTGGCTGCTGGGGCAGGCCATGGAATTGTTTGGGATATTTGGGCACAGGGAGCTCCTCCTGTCCTGGAATTGTTTGGGATATTTGGGCACAGGGAGCTCCTCCTGGCCTGGAATTGTTTGGGATATTTGGGCACAG
>JAWWEX010000017.1:1490782-1511265 GCA_035583215.1 Arremon brunneinucha
CGATCTTATATTATATATTATATATTATATATTATATATTATGTGTTATGTGTTATATGTTATATATTATGGAATATAGAGCATAGAAAATAGACTATATGAAATAAAATACATAAAATAAAATCTATTACACGGACTATATAAAGTAGAATATGGGATTGCTGTATTTCAGTGCCGCACACACCCACCCCGCCATTCCCTCTCGTTCCCAGCCTCGCGGATTCCCCGCCAGACGCTCCGTGCAGGGATCAGAGCGGCTCCGAGCCGCCCGTAAATCCGGGTTTCCCCATTCCAGGGCTGCAGGCTGGGGCTGACAGCGGGTCCATCCCTGCGCTGGAGCCGTGCCAGCAGTCGCTGCTCTCGCTGGCTGTCGCTGCTCGCTCCCGCTCTGGCTCTTCCCATTTTTTTCCCCCTCCCTCTCTTTGAGGTTTTTCTGGTGCTCAACTCCGAGGTTCGCAGCTTCTCTGTCTCCTGCTGTTCCACGGGAGGCAGCGCCGGGAGGAGCCGCGTTCCTGCCTCCTTCTCCTGGGAAACTTCACCATGCGGCTGGTAAGGGATGGGATTCCTAAAGGAGCGGGGCAGCTCCGGGATGGAGCGGCTCCGGGATGGAGCTCTGGGATGGAGCGGCTCTGGGATGGAGCTCCGGGATGGAGAAGCTCCGGGATGGAGCAGTGCAGCGCCGGGATGGAGCTCGGGGATGGAGCTCCGAGATGGAGAGGCTCCGGGATGGAGCTCCGGGATGGAGAAGCTCCGGGATGGAGCGGCTCCGGGATGGAGCTCCGGGATGGAGCAGTGCGGATCCGGGATGGAGCAGCTCAGGCGTGGAGCAGCTCCGGGATGGAGCGGCTCCGGGATGGAGCAGTGCCGCTCCGGGATGGAGCTCCAGGATGGAGCGGCTCTGGGATGGAGCAGCTCCATCCCGGTGCTCCACCGCCAGGGATGCGCAGGCACATTTCCTTAAGGAATTTGGGATCCAGCAGCACTTCTGCCTGGGGAGAAGGCGGCTGGAGCGATCGCGATGCGATTCCTGCCGTGCTGTAAGTTTATTACGGGAATTCGGGGCTGGGCTCAGTGCTCGGGAAGCAGGGAATCATCTCCGGGTGATAACAATTCCGAACAGCTCTTGGAAAAGATGCCCGAGGATTCTCGGGGATTCTCAGGGCTCTGCCGAGCCGTGGCCGGGTGCTGTGGCAGCATTTCCCTGGATTTCACAGCCCTTTTTCTCTTGGTTGTGCCATTATTGGGGCTGTGCTTCCCGAGGGGAGCAGCCCGCGGCTCTGAGCCCCGGGATCCCGCAGGGATTTCAGCTCCAAGCGCTGCCAGAGCCGGCGGATCGATGCAGGGCTCCGGAGCCGGGAGTTCGAATGTTTGTCAGCACGGAAAAGCTCCGGGCTGGGGGCTGGATCCCGGTGAGATCATCCCGGGAATGCTGCGGGACCAGCCCCGCTCTGGCGCTGGGCACAGCACTGGGATGATCCCGGTCCCGGATGGATTGTGGGGTTTTGCCGGAGCAGTTGGAGCAGGGCTGGCTGGGTTGGGCACCCAGGATCATCCCAGCACGTTGGGACAGAGATTCCCTCAGGAGCAGCTTCCACAGGGTGGTTCCTTCCATCCCAAACTCCATCCCTGAGTTTGGGCACAGACATCCCATGAGACATTCCCAAACCTCATTCCCTGGGCTCAGACATCCCACCAGGCTTTCCCAAACCTCACTCCAAGGCATTCCATTGGGATGTGATGGATGGGAGTGATACAAACACCAGAGGGTGGAAATAAAGCAGGCAGAGACTCTGGGAGGCAAGGCAGGGAGATGGGGATGGTTCCTGAGGAATTCCAAGGGCAGGGAGCTGGGGATGGTTCCTCAGGAGTTCCAAGGGCAGGGAGCTGGGGATGGTTCCTCAGGAGTTCCAAGGGCAGGGAGCCGACCCTCAGGTGAGGATCCATCCTGCACATCCCATTCCTCACAGGAGGAGGAGGCTGAACACGTTGGGATTGATGGATCCTCCACCGCTCTGAGCTCCAGAGTGGGTGGCTGGAGATCAGCAAATATTGAATTCTCATTTCTCCCCAGCTGGAATTAATCTGAGCCTCTCTGTTTTCCCAGACAACTTTTCAGACCCCGGAAACTCATTTGTTAAATTGCACAGGGGAAAAAAAAAGGCTGCATTAGGAATATCCCGCTTACCTGGAGCTGAATTTCTTTGGATTCCCTTTGCTGGTTCAAGTTTTTCAGCTTCCCAAAGGGTTGGAGAAGCTCTAGAGGAGTCTTATAAATAAAATAAACCCATAAGAATTTCCCTGAGCTCTAGATGCTGGGATTTACTGTATGTTCCCAGTGCAGCACTGCCTAACCTTTGAAATTGTGTCCAATCCTTTTCTTCCCTGCTTTCCCCGAGTATTCCAAGGCACAGACAGAATTGGATTCTTTTCCCTGCTTTAAATCTCTTAAAACTTGGATTTTCTGTCATGGGGCTCCTGCAGGTTCCTGCTGTGGCAGTTTGGGGATTCCTGGAATCCCAATAAAACCAGGGAGACTCTGTGTGTGCCCCAGGGCTAAAGCCTGGCTTTGTGTGTGAAAGCTTGAACAGACCTGAAATACAGGGAAGAGATCAAATGCCAGGGAATGTTTGTACTTCCAGAAATCCCCTGGATGCCAGAGAAAACACAGGAATAAATGACAGACTGGTTGGGATGAGCTCTCTGAAGGGGAAATTTTCCTGTTTCAGGGTTCCTGTGGCTCTCAGTGCCCTGACTGCAGCTGGGAGAACACAGCAAAGCAAATATTCCGCATTTTCTGCAGCTGGAAATCCTAAATGCAGCACCCTGGCTCCAGGTGGGCAGAGGGGTGAGACACCTGCAGGTGCTGTCCCAGATTTCTGTGCTGTCCCTGAGAACAGGGGCTGGGACCTGAGCTCCAACTCACTCCTCTGCAACAGGCTGGATGAGTAACTACAGGGTGTAAACACAGAGAGTAACTACAGAGAGTAAAATCACCCAGAGAAAACATGGGCATGTCTCCTGAAACAAAGATTTTAATCCAGGTTTAGCTGGAGTTTGGGCAGCTCTGCTCACCCCAGGTTTTGAGCAGGACCTTGCTGAGGGGACATTCCCATTCAGCGGGGTCAGAGCCTTTGAAGGGTTCTAAAGAGTGGTTTTGGGGAGAAACAGAGCTGGGAAAATACCCATGAGGAAAAGGAATTGTCAGCTCTCCTCTTTCTCTGAGAGCTGGAGACTGAACTGGGACAATCCCTCATTTAAAGGGAGTGGAAACAGGAAAACTGTGGGAAAGTGGGGATTTGAGAGCCCATCTGACACTGAGCTGGGCCAGAGAACTCCCTGGGTGATCCAGAATGGGAACACGGCAGAGGGGAGCTCCCATCCCTTAGCAATGATGATTTCCAGGCAGTTCTGTTGGATTTAGGAACACCCTCGAGGCCTTTCCCAGCTTCAATAATTCCATCATTCCTGGGATCTGCTCTCCCAGCTGCAGGAATGCTGCCATCACTTTTGTGTGTAAATCCAATTACATCCCTCGGTGTTTTTTTGCATTTCCCTTGTTCATGATTAATTTATTTGCCCTCAATTTCACCAAAATTCAGCATTTTCTGTCAGGTTTCACTGACTCCTGGTGTCACCTGCAACTCTTCCCCCTTGCTGCTCCTCTGCTTTTCCCACATAAATAATCAAAGGGATTTTGGCGAGCCCTGGGAAGCTCTTTACAAGCTGTGCAAGTTGGGCTCATTTAATTCCTGAAGGCTGCACATCCGCATCCTGATATCCAGGCAGGGAATTCATTTACATGCCATGGATGGCTCAGCCACCCCTCAACTGCTGGCATTTCGTCCCTGCTTTGGAATATTATTTACATTTATTAAAAAGCAGTTGGAGAAGGTTCAACTTGGTGCCTTTAAAAACAATGTGGAGCGGCTGCTTTCAGAAAGACACAGAGAGGGTCCTTTATTCATTAATTTCCTGTTAATCCTTTAAATTCCTTCCATTATCAAGTATTTAAACTGGTTTCTACGTGCTAATAACTGAATGGGAAGTGTGGAGTGTTCCATTTCTCCAGGTGCCTGAAATTCAGGGTGATTTTAGCTCATCTCCTGCCTTGTTTTCCCTCTCCACAGAACATCCCAAGCTTTTATCCCATCCTTTCCTCCTCTCCCTGAGGAATCCAACGAGGCCAGCAGTGCCTGAAGGGAATTTTCCATCCAGTGATGTGGCTGTGTGGTCATTGATTGGAATCCTGATGGAAAATGTCCTCTTGCAAAGGGAGGGATGACAAAGGAATCTGGGGATGCTGGTGGGGCTTAGGCTCAGCCTAAATGGGGGAATGGGTCTGTGTAAACTCCCCTCAGGATTGTTTTAGGCCAGCATTTCAGCAGTTGATTTGTGTCAAATTCTCATCCCAAGTTCTGCCTACACCTAGAAATAAAGACCCAAACTGGGTATCATTAAAATTAAACCAGTGTTCAAACTGCTATGCACCCCGGGCAAAACAAACCTGAATTATCCTTTTACAAGCACGGTTGCTGATGGAAAATGATCCTTACAATTCAGTGTGGGCACAAAGCACAACTGATGTTAAAGTGATTGTGGCTTTGGGCAAACCCATCTTCCATGGCAAAAGGGAAAAGAGGGAATCTCTCCTTGGTCCAGGAACCAGCAGCACATGGGGGTGGCTGGAGAAGGGAATTTCATGGATGCTGTGCCAATGAAAAGCTCCTTTTCCTCGGGTTTAGGATTTGAAGGAAGGATCCTGAGTGTTGTAGTTAAAAGTGCAGCAGAGGCCTGAGGGTGATGGATGTGTCCCCACTGAGCAGCCCCTGGGGTTTTTCCCTGGGAATTCACCACCAGGACAGAGCAAACACCCCCACACCGGGCTGGGGGAAGGAATTGCACTGGGAGCAGCCTGGGAATGTTCCAAGGTGAATTTTAATTGAAAATATGGCCTTGATTGTGTGGAATTTCATGGTCACTCCATGAGGGGACGGAGGTGTTCCCTGCCTGGGGATGAAGCGGCCTCAGCTTTGTGGGGCCTGTCACAACCTCACAAATAATGGAATTAAGGAATTAAGGAATTAAGGAATAAAGGAATTAAGGAATTTAGCATCTGACATTTGCAAACATGACTTCTGACAGTGGAAATGGGACCAGGGAGCCCAAACTCAAGACTTGGGGAGTGGCAGAATTAATGCTCATTTAACAGGGAGAGAAGGCCACAAGCGCCTGGTGCAGAAATGAAAATGCATTAATTGAGGCGTAAGACACAGAAATGTTTGAAGACATTGGCTTGCTCGGGGTGCTAACAGATCAAACCAGCACTTTTGGGGTTTATTGCTGCTTTCAGCACCCCACAGGGCTGCAGACTGTAGGGTTTGGGCCCATTGTGTCTGTCCTGGTGCCAATGGACAGAGGAGTGGTCAGTGCTGGCCAGCCTCAGGGCAGTGCACGTGCCAAGGCTGGAACGGCTCCCCTGTGCCCCAGACTGAGGGGAGCAGGGCAGGCTCTGGGCAGTGTGTGTGTTTTGTGGGGTTATTTTGGGATTCAGGCCTCTGCTGGGGGCTCTCTGGAAGAGGGGCTGTTTGTGTTCCGTGTTTGCCAGCACATTTCTGCTCCAATGCCTCCATCTCTCAGGTGTTCCTGAGTGTGTTTTGGGACAGAAAATCGTGTTTGGTGTAACCTGGAGCCTCTGGAAGATGAATAATTTATTTTTGGCAGGAGGGGTTGCATCCCAAGTGCCCTGCACGTTTGGGATCAGTGTGTGTGCTGCGAATCCCAAAGAGGTGAGTCCAGCTCTCAGCCCAGCTTCTGGAGACTGGAAATTCAGGACAAAGAGATTCACTGACCATGGATTTGTCTCAGCCCTCCTGGAGCACCCCAAAGTTGTGTTTGTCCTTGTGGCAAAATCCAATTTTGTCACCAGGAGCTCTCCTTGACCTTCTCACTCCAGAGCAGCCCCTGAGCTCCTGGATTTAACTGGGATGCTGCTGCCTGGAGCACACTCCCCTGGGAATTTCCATTTCCATGAGAAAGCATTTCTGGTTTCAGCTCTTGCCCATGCCAGGGTTTTCCAGAGTCACCTGCAATTCCTGGGCACTGCCAGCCCTGGCTGTGAGGAGCTGGAAACCAAAGCCTGAGCTGTGTTGTGCTATAATTTATGCCAGGAAGCAGATTTAAATTATGCAAATTGCTGTCTGCACTGAAGCTGCCATCTGGAAAAAGTTCTGCATGCAAAAATCTGTCGGGGCAAGGCAAGGGACACGGGATCACTGGGAAGGGAGAGTGATGGAATAAAAACAAGCTGCTCCTGGAAAAATGATTCCCTGCTCCAGTGCAGTGGCAAAGCTGCTGTTCTGGAGGAGCCAGATTAATATAGTAGGGGTGAAATAATTGTTTAAATTATAATAAATGTTAAAAGTTGCTTTGGAGCTGTAGGAGTTCCTGGTAATCCAGGAGGGATAAAATGCAGGTTAGGAGGGAAAGGAGGAGCCCAGGGAAGGGTGGCACATGCAGAGCTGGAGGTGGGCAGGGATCAGCAGGGAAAGGGTGAGGCTGAGAGAGGAGAGGTGGCCTGGAAATTCTGGGGCACAGGGTGAGTCCTGGAGTCATCCAACACGGAATATTTCTGTAATAAATGGGGATTGGAGAGGTTAAAGGATGCAGGATTTGCTACCTCTCTAGTGCTGGGAATCAGGGGAGGGTTCCTCCCCCAAGGGTGCTGGGCACTGCCCAGGGAATGGGCACATCCCCAAAGCTGCCCAACCTCCAGGAGTGTTGGACAGCACTGCCAGGGATGCCCAGGCTGGGATTTTGGGGTGTCTGAGCAGGGCCAGGTGCTGGGCTGGGTGATCCTGTGGTCCCTTCCAGCTGAGGATATTCCAGGATTTTGTATTTTCCATCAGAGCAGATTTGTGTGACTCCTTTCCCAAAGCCTGTGGCAGGAGGAATGTGCTCCTTGGGGTTACAGCACCTCCTGGGGTGCATTTCTGGGGCAATCCACCCCTTCATGAGCAGGAATTGCCTTTCCTTGTTCCCCCAGGATGTCCTCAGGTAAAACCCTGCAGAGCCCTCTCCAGAAATCAGTGTTGGTGAGATCAAGGACTTGTGGAACTCCCTGGAAGGTCAGAGCTGGGTTCTCCACACCCTCACAAATGTAAAACCTCTGGGCTTTCCAAGTCCCCTCCACGTGCCCACTTTGTGTGCCCCAGTTTGGGGAGCAGCAGTGGCACCGTGTCCTTTGTCACAGGGCAGCACTGGGTGCCTGTGGTGACACCCCCTGCAGCAGAGCAGTAATTACAGAAAGCTTTGTCAGATTTTATTCTCTGCTCCTGCACAGGATGCTGAGCACGAGGCCAGGCTGTGCAGAGACCCCTCGCTGCCTGCACTGCCATTAACTCCGTAGGCACAGCGTTAATTTGGAAAAATAACAGTTGGAGGCTGTCAGGGATGCTCCATAAAAACCCTGCCAGCTCTGCTGCAATGCAGACAGAAAACAAATGGTTCCCATTTCAGCTTGGCACGCTGCAACCCCACTGAGCTGACTTCCCAGGATAAACTATTGCTGTGGAATTGTATTCCCACAAGCAGCACCAGATCCTATTTAAAAAGCATCACACAGCCCTGTGTATTCCTAATTATTCGTGTGATGAAGGAAGAAACGCTTCAGTGCTGGTTTATTCTTGCTCACCATCCTCAGAACTATGCTGGGAGTGCTTTTCCCTTTCCATGGAGCTGTTCTGGTAGATGGGATGTTGGGAAGGATGGATTTCCAGAGCAGCTGTGGCTGCCCCTGCATCCCTGGATGTGTCCAAGGCCAGGCTGGACAGGCTTGGAGCAGCCAGGGACAGTGGAAGGTGTCCCAGGGGGAATTGGATGGGCTTTAAGGTCCCTTCCAACCCAAACCATCCTGGGATTCTCCAGCAGGAGATGTTGGCTCCAATGAGTTCCTCAGATTGCTTTGGCACAGCTCTGCAGTCCTGGTGCTTTGGTGTTTTCTGTTGGTTTCTTCTGTCCATAAAAATGGATTTTCCAACAATAAGTGGTCACTTCACAGATGACACTCCTGGGCTTTATCCCTAAATTTACAGCTCCTGTTTTATGGTGGATTTAATGCTTTGCATGCATGGTGTGCCCTGTGCCTCCAACTCCCCCATGGCAGCTCTGTCCCACCGGAGAGCCCAGCACAGGGATGGAGGGCTGGAATTCCTCCCTGTGACAGGAATGCCCCACACAGCCCAGCAGCCAGAGCACCCCTGCAGCATTCCCAGCTCTGAGCCCTGCCTGCCTCCCACAGACCACAGAGCATCACCCAGCTGCCCTTTCCTGCCCAGCCAGAGCTGCTCTCCCTGGGAAGCCTCTCCTGTGGGAGCCGTGATCTGACCTTTCCCAGCTCCAGCAGCCCTGACAGAGGAGCAGGAGAACACCCAGCACCAGCACTGGGGTTTGTTTTGAGGCAGATTGTGACAGATCCCTCCCCTGAATGCTGCAGCTGCCAGAGGTCCAAGCACAGCATTAAAGCAGCAGCTCCAATGTAACATTTCCAGAACATTTCCTTCCCCCTCACCCTGCACACACTCAGGACCCACAGGGATGGACTCCTCGTGCCCGTTTGACCTTTTCTGCTGCTTTTCACTTGATGAAGTTCACTCCCGTGACCCCAGCGCAGCTTGGCAGGGCTTGTGTGTTGTTTCTGTGGTGTTCCTGACATTCCTGTAACATTAAACCTGGAAAATAGGAATGTTTCACTCTCAGGCTCAGCTGAGAAAGGTCTTTGGTGTCACTGTGAACTTTGAGAATTAAAGGTGTTCTGGAAGCAGCTGGAAAAGAAGAGATTTAATCAGTGAGTGCTGCCATGGGGGAGCCCCAGGGCTCTGCCTTGCATTTGGATGGCAGGGAGTTCAAAGCTCTGGTGGATTCTGTTTCTGTCCTTTCTGTCCCTTGGATAAAGGCAGGAAGGAGACATTTCAAAGGAAGGGTTTTGTCATTACTCTGTCTGACATCTGAATTCAGTTTTGGTCCTGGAAAGCCAAAGCAGAGGCTCCTTGCTGGCAGAGCCTGCAGGGAGAGCAGGCACTGAGGGAGGGGGGTTTGGTCACTTTTGGGGGTTCTTTCACTCTGAACAATTATGCAGCATTTTGATTTAGTCTGGAGAAAGTCCTGGAAGGGCAGCAAAGCTGATGTAATTCCTCCTCCACCCCGTGGCCAGGCCTCCTTTCATTATCCCAGGTTTTGTTTGTGAACACTGGGATTTGATTTGGGTTTTGATCTGATCTTGTGATGTCTGGGAGCTGAGACCTTTAATTTCCTGTCCTGGTGGATGTGTCTGAAATCCTCCCAGGGATGTGTGCTTGCAGGAAACTGGGACTGGCAAAATTCCCCTTCCCTCTGTGAAAATGCACCAAAAACCTCAGCCAGGGAGGGCAGAATTAACCCAATCCAGGCAAGATTGTTTAATTCAGTTCTCTATAAGCTGACCCCACCTGACTGAACTGAGGATGCTGCAGGGCCTGGGGTCACCCTCACATTTCCCAGCACAGAGATTCAGTGGAGCAGGACCAGCTGCTGCAGAAAACTGGGATTTGGGCCCTGTGATTGAAGAATTGAACTTCCCTGGAAAGGCTCAGCTGGGATTATTCGCTCTCAGGCAGCAGCAGCAGTTTTATCTCTCAGGAACTCATTAAAAAGCTTGAAATAGGTATAGTTTGGTCATAATGGGGACTCCCACAAAGCCAGGTGGGGTTTCAATCATTATTTTATTATTATTTTATGCATATTTATATAAATGAGTGGCTGGTTTCATTTGGAGAGCATTTCAGAAAAATCAGGGTTGAGCCTGGGAGTTGTGTGGCTGCCTGGTAGAAAAGCTGGGAGGAATCAAAGCTTTTCCAGCTTTTCAGGATGGAGCAGCCACCGACATTTGACAGAAGAAAAATTGGATGAGGGGTTGGACGAGTTCTCTGGCAGCTCCTGTGAGCTGAGCAGCAGGATTAGGGAGAGATTTGGGAGGCTGAGCTCAGTTTTAGTCTGGCTCCAGCAGTTGTGATTCACTTCTCCTGCCTCTGGCTCTTCAGGGCAGCGAGGCTGCACAATCCAAACCAAACTGCTCCTGAGACAATTCCATTTCCCCTGCCCATTAAATATCAGGATGTTTCTTTGTTACAATGAGGTGGATGGGAATGTTGGGTGTTTGTGGCTGAGCTCAGGGAGATTAATTCATGAGATCCCCGTCAATGCCATGGCTGGGGTGATATCTGGAAATAAAGCCCCACCTGATTATTTTTTATGAAGTGCTGAGGAAAAATATCCAAAAGCTTCTCTGGAATTTCAAACTCCATCTCTGCCCCAACACCTCAGCCCTGGAGTCACGTTCCCATGGATTTTCCACAGCAATGCTGGTTTGGGAGTTGTCTGGGGAGCAAACTCGGAGTGCCAGAACAAGACTAATCCCCCTCTGTGGTTCCTCTAATAAAAGGGAAGAACACTAAATAATTAACGTCAACAAATGAAAACTAATTTGCCAATTTTTAATTTTTTCCCCATTGCGTGATCCCTGTTAATGAATAATTCACCAGCCAGAGATGGAAATAAAATGAAAGGATTTCTCTGGGGTCTGCTGTGCTCTCTGAACATCCAGCCTAACTGTTTAGATATCCATATATATATTTTTTTTTTAAAGACTAAAAAATAACCCCAGAGAAAACAGCTTTCAGCAGGAACCAGGCAGGAATAAAAAGAGCTGCAGCCTCCAGAGGTTTTCCCATTTCCTTCCAGACCTGAGATCATTTGTCTGAGGCTGTTTGTGAATTATTCATAGCAGAGGAGCTCTTTGCTTTTCCAGACTGAATGTGACCAGTTTCCATCTCAGGGCTTCCCGTGCTGTTTTTTGTTTGCATTTCAGGTTTTCCTGGGATGCCCTTTACCCCAAGGCCCTGCTGGATGCTGGGGGACTCTGTCAGTCAAACACCCAGAGCTGCTCTGTGCTCAATGCCCAGCACTTCCCACAGAGGGAATGGGAATGGGATAACTGGGGAGCTGGGAAACCCTGGGAACGATCCCTGGTTCTGCTTTGGCTGTGGAGTGGGACCTCTGAGGGAAAAGTGTTTTTTATTTTAGTTCTGAGTTGATTTTAAGGGTCCTGTGCATCCCAGTCCCTGTGTCAGATTAGCAGGAGCATCCCAGGCTGTGGAAGTGTGGCAGGGGATGGAAGAAATGGGGTTTAAAATCCCAGCTCAAACCTTTCTGCTTCAGCTGCCACTTGAAACCTGCTTAGGTTTGGGTGTGATAAACAGGACTGGGAAAACAGATCCAGGGCAGGGGAAACAGATGCAGGGCTGGGGAAACAGATCCAGGGTTGGGGAAACAGATCCAGGGTTGGGGAAACAGATCCAGGGTTGGGGAAACAGATCCAGGGCTGGGGAAACAGATCCAGGGCTGGGGAAACAGATCCAGGACTGGGGAAAAAGACCCAGGGCTGGGGAAACAGATCCAGGATCAGAATGATCTTCAGTGTGTGCTCCAAGGCTTCCTTGGAGTTCCATGCCCCGCCAGCCTCCAACATGAGCAGCATCTCCACATCCCATGGACACTGGGGACAGCCTCATGCCATGGAATTCCAGACTGGTTTGGTGGGAAGGAGGAGAGAGGAGTTCCACCTGCAGCTGAGTTTCCTTGGCTTTTGCTGCTGCTGGGCACCAGAGGCACAACTTGAGGAGGAGCACTTGTGGCTGTTGCAGTCGCTGTTTCCTGGCCCTGCTCAGGTTTGGGAGGAGCCATTCCCAATGTTGTTGTGGAGCCATCCTGATGTTCCTGAAGAGCCATCCCAATATTTGTGAGGAGCCATCCTGGTGTTCCTGAGGAGCCATCCCAATGTTTGTTTGTGTGGAACCATCCTGATATTTGTTCCTAAGGAGCCATCCCAGTATTTGTGAGGAGCCATCCTGGTGTTCTTGAGGACCATCCTGGTATGTCTGAGAAGCCATCTCAGTGTTTGTTCCTGAGGAGCCATCCCAATGTTCCTGAGGAGCCATTCCGGTGCTCCTGAGGAGCCATTCCGGTGCTCCTGAGGACCATCCCCATGTTGGTGAGGAGCCATCCCAGTGTTCCTGAGGACCATCTGGTGTTTCCCTGCTCCAGGTGAAGAGCAGCACTGCTGCAGGTGGATGCAGTTGCCGAGCAACCACTGGAATTGAAACCATCTTTGGAGCCATCAGAAGAGAGAGAGAGGTCTGAGAGAGGAGATGTCACTGCTCAGCAGCTCCGGAGCCTCCTCCTCCCCTCTGTGCTCACTTGGCAGGGGATATCTTCTCTCCAGTGCTGTGATTTGTGCACCTGGCCGGAATCCCAGGATCACCGAGGCTGGAAAAGCCTCCAGGATCCAACCAGTGCCTGATCCCCTCCTGGGCACCGAGTGCCACTGCCAGCAATTCCTTGGACACCTCCAGGGATGGGCGCTGCAAACCTCCCTGGGCAGTTCCAAGGCCTGAGCCCCCTTTCCATGGGGAAATTCCTGCTGATTCCACCCTGAGCTGCCCTGGCCCAGCCTGAGGCCGTTCCCTCTGCTCCTGTCCCTTTCCCTGGTGGCAGATCCCAGTCCCATCCTGACTGTCCCCTCCTGTCAGGAGCTGTGCAGAGCCACAAGGTCCCCCCTGAGCCTCCTCCATCCCCCAGACTCCTCAGGTTTCCTCCTAAAACCCCAGGAAGAAAACACTGCAGAAATAATATTTTTTCATAGATGAAATTGTTATTTTTTGAACTTTCTGATTCCCAACTTTATGATTTGAACTTTCTAGTTTGGGAACTTTCTGATTCCCAAACTAGTTCATCCCTCTTTTGTGAGGATTACAGACATTCCCCCACGCTGAAAAGCTGAAAATTGGATTAATAGATTTCCTTTCGGTTTTCAAACACTCCTCTGTTGTTGCCACTAGAATTAACAGGCTCAGGAGCTATAAAAAGAGCTCCCTGCTTTTTCTGGGGAAAGCCCCTCCCCTGGGAATTCAGAAATGGATCTGTCATGTGAGATTCCCCCCTGCCTTCCCCTCCCTGCCTGCTTTCCAACCTCCTCGTATCCCTCTCCAAAGTAATCCAGACTCAAGTGTGTCGTGCAATTAAAGCAATAAAAAAATGAAAAAATATAAAATTAACAAACCCCAGGATGCTGGGTGGAATCAGGCTGAATAATAATTAATGGATAAATGGAACAGGCCCGTTAAGGACTAGGAAAAGACACTTCAGGTTGCTCTGAGTGTGCTCCTCAAGCTTTCCTGGATTTTTTCCCTCAGTGTCTTCAATTCCTGTCCAGGTCTGAAGGAGGGAAAAGCCCAGGGAGTTTCACAATATTTTTGTTTTATCCGGGCTCAGAGAGGCCCCGTAACTCATCCTGGCTTCCAGCAGAGCGTGGATCCCTTCCAATGGAATTCCTGGAGTTGGGTCGCTCTGGGCGGGGTGCGGGGCTGGGGTGGCACCGTCCTGGCTGTCCCTGTGTCCCCCGGTGTCCCTGCAGCGTCCCGGCCCTTTCCGCGGGCTCAGCACCACGGGCAGCTCCATCAATCCCGCCGCTCGATACCCGCGGTTAATGACGCCCGGCTGAAATTAGGATCGATTTCCTGTCTCCTCCTCTTCCCAATTATGCAAACCCGGCTGTGCCCCCTCCAGAGCTGCCTTTTATCCCAGCTTTTACAGGCACTGCCCAGTGAGGTTTCATTCGGAATTGTCAAAAACATCACAACCAATTCTGCCTTTTGCGTTTTTTGTTCTCTGCTCAGTCTTCACCCCGGGGTTAATGGAAAATGATGTCAAACACCAAGAGTGATTTATGGAAGTCAGGCAGCTCTTGGCACCCTGAGCTATGGATAAAGTCAACTGCAAATTGTTTTCACATTCTAAATTACTGAGCCCAGCTCTGGAGGAGGCTGCAAAAACTGCCAGAGGGCAAATGTGGGAGAAGGAGAGGTTGTGTGGTTATCTCTGAACTGAGCTGTGCCTCAGAAGAATTCCAGTTTTTAAGCCAAACTTCTGTGCAGAATGCCAGGGATGGACTTCTCCTGGGAATTACCATGGATGTGGGGATTCCCAGCTCCACATCTGCTGCATAAAACTGCTGGAACAGGAACTGGTGCAGGCAATCTCTGGAAATCTCTTCATTAAGAGTCTGAATAGAACAAAGATTCCCAGGAGCATGTCTGGAATCAAAGACATCCAAGATGGGAAAGAAAACTTCCCTCTTTTACTCTCTGTATTATTTTTGTAGCTCTGATATTTCCTTTCAAACTTGTGCTGGATTATCAATATGATATTGGTTTCTTTGTCATTGTTATGGATTTTTGAGTTTAAAATCTTGTAGGAGGCACTTGAGGGATTGTTTTTGTTTCGGGGTTGACTCAAAACTTGGTTTGTCTTGAGGCTGAGAGGGAATCTCCAAGGGCTTCCCATAAAAATAATTATTTTTTCTCTCCCTGTCCTTGCAGGAAGAACTCAGGAGGCTCCAGCACAGCCTGGAACAGGTCAATGATGGCAAAGACTCGCTCCAAAGGTAAATGTGCCTTTTCCAAAATACCTCACCCATGAGAAAGGGAAATGGATTTTCCAAGGTGTGAACCCTTTGCTGAGAGATCCTCTTTGTCACAGACAATATCCCAAATTTTGCCTTTCTCCCATTGACAATCCCTATTTTTAGCTACAAGAGGACATTTTCTGACAATGATATCATTGAGTGCCAGCAAAGTCTCAAAATAACTCCCCAGGTCGGGGTGAGACCTCCCAGATTTCCCTGCCAAGAGCTGCATTCAATCCTTGCTGCTGCTCCATGCAGGGCAGTGTTCCCAGATGCTGGATTTGGATATTCCAGCATTTTCACATTGCTTTCTTTGAGCCATCAGTTCCCAGCAGCAACTCCTTGGTCATCATTTATTACAAAGAATTTACTCCTCACCCCCCATGTGGCTTCTGCTGCTGTAACTCATTTGCTGCCAGCATTCCCATTGTTCCTTTCCATTTCCCTCTCCAGCTTTTCCAGCATGGCCGTGGGGATGGAAGTTAATTTAGCAGGAATATCTGTTAGATCTGCCAGGGTTTGTTTTGTTTTGTTTTTATTTACTTACAGCAGCTCTTTTGCTGACTGTGCCTGTCCCTGGAGCTGTGGCAGCTGGGAGATTTGAAACAGGGATTCAGGCAAGTTCCCACTGGAAAACTGGATCCAAATTCCCATTTTTTATTGGGAATGGACACAGAGGTCCAGATAACTTCCTCCAAAGACAGCAATGCCTTCTGAGCAGCAGCTCTTGTTTGTTCTTGCCCAGATTAGGGAATTCATTCACAGGGCTGCAGGAATGTCAGGCTGGAACACGTTAAACTCATTTCCTTTTCTTTCCCTCAGCCATCAGCTCGCCATGGATGAAGAAAATAATATCCAGGAATATCCTATCAATCTCCAGCCCCTGGAATCCAAAGTGAAAATGTGAGTAAGGAAAAGTGTTGGGTCTGCCTTGGAGTGCAGCTGGAGTTGTCCAATTCCTGAGCTGCAGGATCCACCCTGGATCCATCCTGGGTTTCTGTGTAACTGGATAAAAGAGCTTCCAATTAGCAAATTGGAAAAATTCTCTGTGTTTAAGAATGTGGAGATGGGAAAACTTGTTGTTCAGCCTGGAAAAAAGAGAATGCTCCAAGGTGACCAAATTGTGGCCTTCCAGTGCCTAAAGGGGCTCCAGGAGAGCTGGGGAGGGACAGGACCCAGAGAATGGCTCCCACTGCCAGAGGGCAGGGCTGGATGGGAGATTGGGAATTGGGAATTCCTGGTGGGGATGGGATTCCCAGAGCAGCTGCGGCTGCCCCTGCATCCCTGGCAGTGCCCAAGGCCAGCTTGGATGGGGCTTGGAGCAGCCTGGGGCAGTGGGAGGTGTCCCTGCACTGGATGGGATTTCCATTCCCTTCCCACCCAAACTATCCTGGGCTGAATCACAGAATCACACAGATTCCCTTTGCACTGAGTTTCAAATATTACACACCAGTGCTGCACTCATTTTTGTCATTTCCTTTGTGTAACTCAAGAATATTTGGGAATCTGCTGAATTTTTCCCTGTGTGCAGAGAAACCAGAGCAGGGAAGGGCAGCACGGAGCCTTTTCCGTGGTGATTTTCCCATTTAACATCAGTTCCCCAGGGATTCTGTGGCAGGCACAACCCTGGAAGTGCAGAATTCCTGCTCAGGCGTGCAGCACAGGGATGCTGCGCTCGAGAGGAGCAGGATTTGCTCGGGAGGAGCAGGATTTGCTCGGGAGGAGTGGGGTTTGCTCGGGAGGAACAGGATTTGCTCGGGAGGAGCAGGATTTGCTCGGGAGGAGCAGGATTTGCTCGGGAGGAGTGGGGTTTGCTCGGGAGGAACAGGATTTGCTCGGGAGGAGCAGGATTTGCTCGGGAGAAGCGGAATTTCCCAGGGAGGAGGGCTCGGCCAAGAACACGCTGACACCTAGCACAAGGCAAGGGAGGGATGCACAGCCCGGGACTCGGGGAATGAGCTCCGAACTTCCAAACATCACCATCATGGAATCCTGGAATGGTCCGGTTGGAAGGCACCTTCAAAGAATTTTTAGTCCAGCTCTCAGCAGGGATGGCATCAATTAGGGCACATTATCGGCCTGATCTGGGGTGTTTTTAGGGGTGGGGAATCTCTCCCTTGCCACCCTCATGGGAAACAAAAATCCTTCCTCATATCCTAAATCAATCCTCTCTTTGAATTCTAGAATAACTTTAATTTTTGCTGTACATGATACGGAGTTTCCCCTGGGGTTAGTTATTCTAAAAATCTTGATTTTGAATAATTAAAGTTCCCCACATATTTATCAGAGTCCAGGATTCCTTTTGGAGCCTCTCCCAGCATGGATCCTCCAGCCCTGGCACAGGAACTGCCTCCATCCAGAAAACCACCTCACTTACAGCCCATTCAAATATTAATGCATATTAAAATATTAAAAGGACATGAAGTTTCAAATTAAAACCCAGTGTCTTTTAAGCTTTTAGTCATGCAGATAAAAGCCAGATAAAATAATCCATTTTCAGGGAACTGTCTAAGAGGGCAATTATGACTTAAGTTCAGTTTTATTCTCTGGCTTTAAAATAGAAATACACGTAGATATAAATATGTAAATATAAATATGTAACTATAAATATGTAAATATTGCTCATCCCAGTGAATAAACACTCAATTGTTTAAAAATCCTACAAGGAGCTAATCCTGCAGAGAAGTTGATGCTGGAATTGTTCTAGGCCAGGTTGGAGGGAGTTTGGAGAACCTTGGGATAATGGAAATTGTCCCTGCCCATGGCAGAGGATGGAATGAGAGGACATTTTCCAACCTAAACCATTCTGGAATTCCATAATTCCATGATACTGCTCTGGGTCTCAAATTCCAGTTGTATCTGAATTATAATCTGAAATGTGGTATAGAAATAAGATGTAGAAGGTTGTTAATTCCTTTAAATGGACGAATGGATATTTTAATTTTGATGGTGGAATGTAGGAGAAATTCTGAGTTCTGGATGGCCTCAACTGAAGTCACTTCCTTGGTTTTGGGATTGGTTTGGTCTCTGAGTAACGTGGTAAGGGTTTGGAACCAGATCATCTTTAAGGTCCTTTCCAACCCAAACCACTGCAGAATTCCCTGCTTCTCCTTCAAAAATATCCTCAATTATCCCAGTGGTGCCTTATGCAAACCCTACAGAGACAATTCCACATCCTTACCCAGACAGGAAAGCAAAGCACAGGAACCCCCAAGCCCAATGTTTTGAAATCCTTTGTTCCCTCAGCATCCAGCGAGCGTGGCGTGGGCACCTGCAGCGCCAGGACCTGTCCCCATCCCCGGAGCTACGGGACAAGGGCAGCCCATCCTCGATGTCCCCAACGTCCCCAACATCCCCAATGTCCCCAAGGTCGCCGGCCTCGGGCAAGATGAGCAGGTCTGTCAGCATGAACACCTTCTCCGACAGCAGCACCCCCGTGAGTCCGGCTGGAATTCCTCCTTTTCCTTTCCTGGCTTCCTTTCTGGGGTTTGGGACGAGTGAAAGCTCAGTTGTGGGTTCACGGGGTTGGTAATGGGTTCAAAAGGGGTTTTAGGTGTCTCAAATGAGCTCCAGGCAGAGATTCCTCTTGTGGGCTCATCAGGATGTGTGACTGTGGGTATCAGACCTGAATTCAGCAGATGTGGGAGGTGTTCTTGCTGGTTAAAAGGGGCTTCCCAGTGGTCCTGTGTCCGGTGTGTTTAGGATATTGTGTTCCCAAAAAACCTCAAACTGTGGTGCTTTTCATGCAAAGAAATGTGGTTTCTTGGTTGATTTTTGGTTTTGTTTTGTTGGTTGCTTTTTATCAAAAAAGAAACTATAAGAGGCTAAAAGGGAATTTGAGAAGTTGATTAAGGAGATCAAAATTAAACTTCATTTTGGAATAAATATTCCACCTTAACCAGTGGCTGGAGGCTGCATTTCTCTTTTTAAGGTGACCCTAAATAAACCCCAAATACAGATCCCATTTCTGGAATACAGACAGCTCTGTGACTGTCACTGAATTGGGTTTTTTTGGGCCAATACCAAAATAAATACAGAGTATGGAAGTGTTCCCTTCAGCTTTGTGACAGAGGACAGAGTTTGAGGGAATTGCAGACTGGAGCTCATGGAATAATTCAGGAATTACAGGAGCAGAAATTGCCCTGGTGTGTGGTGCTGAAGTGTCTCCCTGCCCCTGAGGAGGGAACAGCTTGGTTGGATCCTCACTGCCAGTGGCTGTTGCCACTCTCAGAACAGCATTTGGTGGCTTCTGAATCCCTACAAAAATCTTGGAATCACTGTTAGTGATGTTCTTCAAGCTGAATAAATTTAGCTTTGCCTTGAGTTGCAAAGTTGGAGTGATTTTAATCTCGTTAAGCCCAAGGCACTGATCAAACAGAGCTTTTCCACACTAAAAACTCTGATCTTGGAATTCTGGGGATAATTTTACTCTGTTCAGTGTTGATCCAAGTGTTGATCCAGGCCCAAAGTGAAGCTGTTTCCAGCAGGTTTATTTTGGTTTATTTTGTGACATGGTGCTTGACAGAATTCAATAAAATATTCCTGAGGGCACTGCTTTATTTTCAGTTGGGAGCTGGAGAGCAGGAGGATAAAGTGGGCTGGAATGTTGATTTTTCATGGATTGAAGGGGTTTGGTTCCTTTAATCAGAGGAATAAATGAAGATATAAATGTTTCTCTGCCACTGGAATCTGCTTCCACCAGAGGTCCCTCGTACCCCACACAGGGACACTCCCGGCTGCTCCAGAGTTTCTCCAGTGCTGATCTCGTTTGGACAATGACACTTTGGGATGTTTGGGAGCTCAGGAAGGACAGCGGGAGTTCTGTATTTGTGGGGAGAAGGTGATGGCTCCATCTCTGAGTGTTTGTGGGGCACCACACGGGGTTCCCCATGGACAGAACTGATGGAAGGGGTGCAATGTCAGAGCTTGAGGGATGAGATGGAAAATGGAGAATTCTTGTTTGGCTGCTGCTTTGTGGCAAAGAAATGTTTGTGTGTGTGTTGTACAAACAGCTTTTTAACTGTTGGAAAAGATCTGTTATTGATCACTGATCATATTGTGGTATGAGGGCACACAGGCTGGAGCTGTGTTGTCCTCACTGGCTTTTCTTTTCCTTTTGCATGGTAATTTTTGCTACAGAGAAATTAAAGACAGATGTATGACAGATTTGCAATAATGTTCTTCCCTGTAAATATTCTAATTTTTGCTACTATGTAGAAAAGTGAGAAAACTTTCCTTCCTAGATGGGTTTCTGCTTTTTCTTCCAAAATCACGGAATGGTTTGTGTTGAAAGGGACCTTCAAGCTCATTCCATCCCACCCCTGCTATGGCAGGGACACCTCCCACTGTCCCAGACTGCTCCGAGCCCCATCCAGCCTGGCCTTGGACAATTCCATGGATCCAGGGGCAGCCACAGCTGCTTTGGGCACGCTGTGCCAGGGCCTGCCCACCCTCACAGGGAGCAATTCCTTTCCAATATCTCATCTCAATATCCCCTCCTTCAGCTTGAAGCCATCCCCTTGTTCTGTCACTCAGGCCCCAGTGAAGTCTCTCTACATCTTCCTTGTATCCCCATTCCAGTTCTGGGAGGAGTTCTGAGCTCTGCACAAGCTTCCTCTTCTCCAGGCTGACAAACTCCAACTTTCCCAGCCCGTCTCCACAGGGGAAGATCTCCAGTCCCTTATCAACATCATGGCCAGTTCTGGGCTTGCTCCAGCAGCTCCACGTCCTTCTTACTGTGGGGACAGCAGATCCGGGTGCGGCATTGCAGGAACCATTCCGTGTCCAGGGGATGTGTCAGCCCCGGTTCCCAGGAACCATTCCATGACCAGGGGATGTGTCAGCCCCACTCCCAGGAACCATTCCGTGTCCAGGGGATGTGTCAGCCCCGGTTCCCAGGAACCATTCCATGACCAGGGGATGTGTCAGC
>JAWWEX010000017.1:1511365-1535712 GCA_035583215.1 Arremon brunneinucha
ATGTGTCAGCCCCCCTCCCAGGAACCATTCCATGTCCAGGGGACGTGTCAGCCCCGCTCCCAGGAACCATTCCGTGTCCAGGGGGATGTGTCAGCCCGGTTCCATGTCCAGGGGGATGTGTCAGCCCGGTTCCATGTCCAGGGGATGTGCCAGCCCAGTTCCCGCCCCGCCGGGCTGCCCGGGGTGCGGTGGCGGCTCTCGGGCGCTCAGCACCGCGGACAGCGGCAGGTTCTCCCGCTCAGCACCGCGGACAGCGGCAGGTTCTCCCGCTCAGCACCGCGGACAGCGGCCGGGCTCTCCGGGACTCGGGGCTCGCTGCCCTTCAGTGCGGATCTTACCCCAGCGCTGTCACTCCTGACCTCCCGTCCTGGCAAAGCGCCTCTGTTCCTCTCCTAAAAATCACTGGGATGCTCACGAGAATGGCAGGAACTGATTCCGTAAAATTCCCATTTGTTTGCTTGAGCCCAGCACTCCAAGAGGCAACTTCCTACCAAGAAACGGGTTTTTTTAAGAGATGTTACCACACAAAACCTACTTTTCCAAAGAGGAATGAGTATTTCCCCACTCTTTCTCCATTGATTGATGACAAAGAAAATATCCCATGGGGAAAGGGCCAGGATGGAACTCCTCTGGCCCAACCCCAGTTTGTTTGTCCTTCCTGCCCCATGGGTCCCTTCAAAGCTGGGACTTTCCTCAGTGATTTATAAAGGTTTGGTTCTAGAACAGAACAAAATCTCTCTGCAGCCTTTGTGTGTTCCTAGGTCTCCCAGCAGAATCCCATTTTCCCACTGGTTTCTGTGACATTCCCAGGTGGATTTTGCACCTGCAGGAGTGATGGGAAGTTGAGGGAGAGGGAAAATCAATGTATGGGAGGCAGTGAAATTCTAACAACAGTGGGGTGCTAATATGGGAACATTTCTTCTTTCCTGTGAGCCTGAATTCCCAAATCTGTGAGCAGCAGAAAAACCATCTGATAAATATTTACAATGTGATTTCTATATAATGTAAAAATGCAAATCCTTGCTCTTGAGCAGCGTGGATGGAAACATAATTAAAGATGAGGAGACAAATCCAACTGAGATGAAAAGGCCTTAATTAGAAATCAAATATTTGATGGGCTGGGGAGAAACATTTACGCTGATGTGGCTGTCAGATAACACTTGGAATGAAGAGAACATGGAAAAAAATGTTGTTTTCAATCCCTCCCATTGGCTTTGGATAATCTCAGTTCTAAATGTGAGCAGGGAATTCAAAGTGCTGTGGCCTAACATGGAATTTGTCTTTGAAGTGGATTTTTATGGAGAAGTAGTTGTTGAGTTTGTGTTTATTTGTGTACATAACCATCCCCAGTGATTATCCAAGTTTAAATCCCTTACAAATCTTATCCCGTGGGATTTGAACTGCTGGGATACAAAAGGATCCTCTTGATCCTGTCTGCTGGTGGGAGCAGAACACCAACAACTTCTTTTTTATCTTGTGCGCATTGAGGTTTGGGTATTGATGTGATTATTGATGTCAGTTTGAGCCTTGTGGTCTAGCAGCAGCAAAATCAATCCAGGAATGCTCTTGGTTGGTGATAAAACCTCTGATAAGACATTTCTGATGATGTTTTGGGGGGAATATTTGGCTGCTTGAGACATTTGAGAACAGTTTTCTCTGAGTTTTGGTGTGGGTTTAGCTCTGTGAAGGTTCACAGTGAGATGGCTCTGGTGGGTATCAATAAGACATCTCAAAAATAGTTTTATTTATGTCCCACTTCAGGAAATTTGGCTGAATCCTTTATAAATCCTTTCTAAGCTAATTCTATTTACAATATCTCATTTATTCCCACAGCAGGGAAATTCCACTGCCTGCCTTTTACAAAGCCAGGCCCCAAAATAAAAATAATATTAAAGAAGATTTTAATGCTTAATTAAGCAGGGGGTGCAGAGCAGATTTGCACCATCACAGAAAGTTCTTGGGGGGTTCTCTCCAGCCCTGTGACAGCACACTGAAAATCCAGAATTTCCTTTGTCTGAGGAACTTCCAGAGGGCAGGGATGGATTTTCAGAATTCTATTTTCATGGGACCACAAAAGAGGGGAAAATGTAAGAAATTTAAGTAATGGACAATAAAGTCATGATTAGACCAGGAGGAATTAGATGTATAAAATATATTTAATAGAAGCTTACTGGGATGGAGAGAAAATCCAATGGAAATTGCTCCATCCTGAGCCATTAAATTATTTCAGTGGCTCTATCACCACTGAAATGTGGCAGCAGCACTTTAATGGGGTCTATTTCAGAACAGTGGATCTTTCCAAATATATCCAGATTATCTCCTTCCAAAGGGCAGAGTATTGATTTCTGCTCGTAAAACGAATTTTCAAAGTAAATACACTAGAAAAGTACATTTTTGTGGGAATAAATACGATTTGAGCTATTTTACTGCTTGGAATTTAGGCAAATAACAATGATTATTCTGGCTTTTGGGAGATTCTGACTCTCATTCAATAACTCCATTTTTTGAGGCAATTTTCCACGTGTGAAATTACTTCTTAGGGTCATCTAAAGGTCATTAGGAAGACATAAATGGCATTTTAGGGAGGCATTTAAGGAAAAAGCTGTATTTTTTTTGGTAATGTTTTCAAGAGAGTGAAAATTTCACACTGGGGGTGAAAAAAGCCATTTTAATTTTAACAAAGAACACAAAGTGAGCAGCAGGGAGGTGTCCTGGGGGTGGTGGTTCATGTCCCACCTGCTCTGCCCATCCTGGAGCTGGGCCCAATCATGGGTGATGCTTTTGGGAGGAAGGTTGGGCAGCTTTGCTCCTCAACAAGCACCTCCCCAAACCCAGTTTAAATAGACATTCCCAAGCTGGAGTTATTCAGGGTTTCAACAGAACCTGATTAAACCCTGTGTTAATGGAGATTCCCATGCTGGAGTTATTCAGGTCTCCAGATTTTCTCCCAAGCCCATCTCTCATACCAATAATTTTTGGCAAAGCCACCCTTCAGCAAAGCTCTTTAACAGATCTAAGTCCTAAGGGGACTTTGGGGTTTATTCTGGATTGTTCATTGCTTCCATGATTTGTTTGATTGCATCACTTGGTTCTCCCTGTTTTAACTTCTGCTGCTCTTTCTGCCTTTCCTTTAAAGTGTCAGCCTTTATGAACCCCAAAACTGCCAAAGTTCCTCTGTCCTACCCATGTAACAGTGAATTTTGGAGGGTTTCCCATTTCCCTGGCTCTTCTCTCCAGTTAGATTTGTTCAGCAGCCCCAGGATCACCTCAGACCCCACTTGTGTCCTTATCTCTTGGACTGTGCTTTAAACTTTCCTCCCCTGGTGACTCCTGAAATTTTGCCCTTATTTTGCCCTTCTTGCTGACACTGAATTAAATATTTCCCCTCCCATTGTCCAGGGCAGGAAAATGCTGGGAGCTGAGCAGTTCCCACCTGGGAACACCAGGGCCAGAGGTGAACTGTGGAATATTCCTGTGGTTTATTTTATTGGACATTTCCCTGCTGTTCTGATAACGCATTCCCCACACCCTGTGTACGCCAGTCCTTCATTATTTGAAAATTTAGCAGCTCTTGTTTTTTCAACTAAGCCCTTGTTTCCAGCAGCTAATTAAGGCACTGTTTAATTGCATTAATTCCTCTCACTCTGAGCCTGAACGAGGAGCTCCGATCGCGTCAGCAGCCAGGCTTTGGCTTTCCCAAGGTGTTTAAAATTCCATCACTGTTCCAACAAACCTCAGCCAGTGGATTATTTCTCATGGACAGACAGTCCATCCTTCTCCTGGGGGTTTTATGGACAGAGTGTGTAAAATGATAACACAATGAATGGGCCACTTGCCATCCTCTATCAGCTGCTTAAATCAGCTGCTCCAGACAGGAATTCAATACAGGAGGAGCTGTTCCAAATGGATTTTTCAGGTACAAGGCACAACAAGGAATTTCAGGAGTATTCTTGATCCATTGGCACCGAGATAGCTTTAAAGACATTTATGGGCCTTCAATAAAGATGCTTTCAAACCATCTTCAGAATAATAAAATCGCTTTGGTGCTCTGAGGAGCTCGGAAGAAAATCAAATTATTGTTAGATTTGATTATGTCAGTGTCCAGAAATCCCAGATATTGGATAAAATCCACTGGGAAGCAAAAAGAAAATCTCATTCAGGGAGGGAAAGGAAGAGATGGTTTTGCATGCAGGAATTTAATATTCCCCTGTAATTTTATTTTTATGTAAATTATGTAAATTAGATGAAGATGTCATAATATTTCCCATGCTGAATTCATGCTATTTATGAACACTGCAGTGCCTGTTTCCCCCTCTCCTGTAAAAACCTGCTGTGCTTCCCAGAATGCCAGGGATTTATCTTGTCTCCTGTGTTTAATTTTGCAAAATTGGGATGCAAACTTAAATATGAAATCTTGAAGCCAAATTTAAGGATCAGATTTCTTACCTCGAAGGAAATGGAAAGGGAATATGGAGGTGCCGTGGAGAATTCAGTATTTTTAGTCCAGAGCTGTGTTTTTTGGGATGTAGAGAAATGAAAATAGGCTGCCCAGGCAAGTGGTGGATTCATGGATTCACCATCCCTGGAAGGGTTCCAAACATGTCTGGAGGTGGCACTTGAGGACATTATTTAGTGGTGAATAAGGGCTGATCTTGTGAGTCTTTTCCAACCTTAAGGACTCTGTGATTGCGTGAAATTCTGGCCTTGGTGTCCCTCCCAAGACTGGGAATCGTGCTGTGGCTTCCTGCCCTCTTGGGGCCCATTTTGATGTTTCTCTTCCTGGCCAAATGTTTCCTGGATTTTCTTCCAAAATCATTCTAAATTCACTTCTTGGGGGGGAGTTCTGTGGGTGGCCCTAGGACAGGGCTGGACCTTTGTCTGTCCCTTTCCATTACTGGGGGAAGAAAAGCCCCAAACCATTGACTGAGCCCGGAATCTCCTCTAGGACAACCCTGAGGCTCAGAGGAGTTTGGAATTTGCATGACCAAACCCCAGTCTGGCTTTTCCATGTCCCAATTCCCATTCCATGCCTTTAATCCTGATACACTTCTTTGTTAAGGCCACCTGCAGGAACTCCTTCATTCCCTTTGATTGGAACAGGCCCTTTGCTGCTCCTTGTCCCAAAAGAAAGGGAATTGGACAACTTTGTGCCTGGATTGTGACCTTTCCCTGAGGATTCTTGCTCCCTCTTGGAGAAATCTTTGGGAGGGCACTGATTCAGGCAAACCCGAGCCTGACTCATCACACCATCAGAAATCCCCAAACCCTGGATGCTGTAAAAATATCCCAGAGTTCCTTAACTCATTTTCCAGGAGGAGTTTAATGATCCAGAAAATTAAGAATATTCACATTTTTTTTCCCAGCGAGGAGATATTTTAATTCCAAATGTTCCCACTTAATTTCCCTCAGAGCATAAACTCAGATCTTCCATGGCAATGTCCTTTCAGCTGTCCTTGTTTTGGGGATTTATCTTCTCCATGCTTTCATTTTAAACCCTGCTCTTTGACACAAGAAAAGAATTATTTCATTTATTAAAGGCTGTGCCCACCATGAGATAATCATGGCAAAGAAATGAGAGGCTGTCACTGGCTCCTCTCTCCATGGAAAAGGAATTGCAGAGCTCCTGGCTGTCAATGGATGCATTTTCCAGCAGCACTGAAGGGCTTTATTTGCCTTTTTACAGCACCACTGTCCTTTGTTTGCAGCCTCTGCCACACAGTGGAACTTTGTCTGCTGGAAGGGTTGATGCCAGTGGTAGAAAAGGTTCTAAAAACTCCTGGAATTTCTTTGGGGATACATGAGCCTCAGTAAATGTTTTATTGCAGCAATAGGAGCATAAAGAGAGGGAAGGTTGGAGAAGAGTCTTGCTTAGAGTGTGACAGAACAAGTCAGGTTTAATTCAGGTAAATCTGGGTTTACTCCCAAACTGGGGCACTTCCAAGGGGGATTTTTTTTTTTAATCTGTAAGTATAAACTTTAATTAAATCAATTTTTAAAAAGTTGAATTAAAAGTCATTTCAACATAACCGATGTTGGGGTTTTCCCACTCAATTAGGGCTGAGCAGGAACCTGAGTATGAGCTTGGTTGATGGTGTGTTTTCCCTTAACAGTTAATTTTCGTGTCCTCTCCATGGAGCAGCCAAACCAGAGGGAATGAGCTGTGTTTGTGATTCCAGCACTGGTTGGGCTGCAGGGCTGGACATCCTGGATTGATCCATGTCAGAAACTTGGATGTCTAAAAGTGAACTCCCAGTGCTTGGGGTTTTTACTCCTCCTGTGTTCTCCTAGAATTCCAGGATGATTTAGGTGGGAAGGGACCTTAAATCCCATCCCACCCCATGCCCTGGGCAGGGACACCTCCCCCTGTCCCAGGGTGCTCCCAGCCCTGCCCAGCCTGGCCCTGGACACTCCCAGGGATGGGGAAGGTGTGCCAAAGTGTTGTTGATTTCCTTGGTTAAATCAGGGCTGGAGATCAACTGAATTCCTGTGGAATTTCTTTTAAAACACAGAAGCTACCTGAGGTTTGGGGAATTCACCTGGATGTAAATGGGAAATGTAGCTGTAGCCTAATATAAATATTTCCATACATGAAGTAATTTATAATTGCATGATCCAGATGTTTCCCTGTTCTATAACACCTGGATGGACACGTGCAGAACACAAATATCCAGAATCCATCTGGCATCCATCTGCATGCCAGCTCCTGGATCCCTTGGCACAGGGAGGCTGTGGCATCAGTCCCTAAATGAGGCTCTCCCTGCCTCCACAATTTGGGGATTTATCAGAGCAGCCTGACTTTTCCCACTGATAACTCAACTTCCTCCCCTCAGCACCTCCATTCAATGTGGGAAAGCTTTGCTTGGTCATTAGGACAAAGAATCCAGGATTGGAAATAATTTCTTATTAAATATTTCTGAAGGAAAAAGAAGCTGGATTTTAAAATGTAGCTGGTTTGGGAGATCAGCAGATGGAGAAGGAGCACAGAACCTCTCTTGATCACAGCCTGGAAAAATGTTTCCACAGTGACACTAAAATCTTAATAACCTGTCAAAGGCTCTGCTCAGGAGAGGTTTGGGATGAAAAATTGCTCCAAGATTTCCAGCTGAACAATGCTGGCTTCATTAAGCATCCATCAAAACACAAAGTGAAATTTAATTTACCTCAAGTCTTGCTCCTGAGCAAAGCCAGGGCCTACTTTTTAATTTTCCAGGAGAAAATTGGGCATTTCAGCCCCGGCTTTCCGAGAGCCCAGATTTGTGAGGAGCAAAATCCCTGTGGGGAAAGATTGGGAGTGATCAAATACTTGAAGGTGCTGCTAAATCTCAAATAATTGTTACCTCAACACAGGAACTGGGAAAAAATTAAAGAAATAAAACCAGATCCTAATCAACCTGACAGATTAATTACACCCTTGGGGAAATTTGGACAATTGGATCAGGAAAAATGGAATTGGTTTTGGACAATCTGATCAGGAGAAATTGAAATTTCCTGGGGCTCAGGAGAGCCTGGACACCCAAACTGTTCAATTTTGGGTGGCCTTCAAACAATCAGACAAATAGGAGCTGCCCAAGGCATTTTCTCCCAAAATATGAACAATTTCCTCTCACAGATGCTGTCCCAAACTTTGCACTTTTCCCCACCACTGCAGGTTGCTGTTGCTTTATTTTGTGGGAGATGACATGGTCACAGAAACAGCTTTGGGTTTTTTAAATAGTTTTTTTAGCTTTGTTTAAAACAGGGCCCTGTGAAAGGAAAGGGGAGTTTGAACTCTGCCTTCCACACAATCCATCCCACCTTTAAGGGCAGAACTGTTATGGACACAGGCAGGACAGTATTTCCTCCTGCTTCAAAGGCCTGTGAGTTATGCAGAGTTTTCTGGGGAGCCATGTCAGCATAAGGAATGTGGGGACACCCTTTAAGGAGTTTATTGGGGCTGTTATGCATTTAAATTGTCCCATTAGGGGGCCATGCTCCCCTGGCTGCCAATACAGATCAGCCTCAGGAGAGCTATGCAGGCTCCTCCAGGAGTTATTCCTGCTATTTCCCACTGTAATGCGTTGCTTATTTCAGGAAAACAATGATTTTCCCCAAATGAGGCAGCCTGAAGTTTAACCTTTGTGGGCAGATGTTCATTTGCTGTGATGTTCTTATCTCTTATCACAGATTTATTCAATAAATGAGTTTGTAAAAACCTGATCAGGTCCTGCATGGATCCAGGTTCCTGCATTCCTCCTCAATTCCTCCATTCCCTGCTCCTTCCAAACCAACAGGAATCCCAAAGAGACTAAAGTTAAAAACCAGAGGTGGAGACAGAACAATTCCCTGCAGTGGCTTTTGTCCATAATGAATAATAAAAGCTAAAATAGAAATCTTAATACTGTACTATAGAAACTGTAATGGAAATCTTAATACTGTAATACTCAGCTGAGCTTCACTTCTTAAGGAATGAGAGAATTTAAACAGAAAATTGAATATTTAAAATAACCTTAAAAATATGAATACCTGGATCAATTTTTTTTATGAATACAAACAAAAATAGGTTGATAAACCTGTTTTAACCTGTTTTTTAAATAAAGGGGGGAGGAAGAGTGAAAATATTTATATGAAGAGTTAAGACATTTCCATTGGCATTTACCTTAATTTTCAGATTAATTTTCTTCCCAGGATTTCACTGGGATGGAAGTTGGGTGTTAAATCAGGATCCTCCTTTCAATCCTTCCCCCTTCAATTATCCAGCAGTTGTCTGCCAGGGAGCTGATGGAATTAATGAGGGATTATTACAGTTTTCTACATTTGAGACATCAGACAACAGCCCCACCCTCTGCCCCCAGGAGCTCTGACTTTTATTAACAATTCCTAGAAAAGATTGGCACTGAGAAGCTCCAAATCCAGCTGCAAATCCTCTTCCCAGGAACAGCATCAAGGAAAAAGTGTGGAACTCAAAGAAATTTATCTTCCCACCAATCTGCCAGATCTCATTTGAGAAGTTTCTGTGCCTCTCACTATTTTGGCTGACAGGAGTTGCAGAAATGGAAACCAGCAAAGAAAATTGGCAGTTTTCCCTCTCCAGTGATAAAAAGCTGCTCCAAAAGCTGCTCAGCAATGCTGCTCTGAAAAGTTCTTTATTCTTCATTAAATTCTCTGCTGCTGCCACCTCCTAGTTTGGGATGCAGGAGATCCTGGCCAGAGTTTGTGCTGCCATTGGATTTTTTACTCTGTTTCCTGGGAGGGGAATTTACCCTGGAGCTGCTGTTCCTGGGATGAGAAGAGCTTTGAAATCCTTGATTTTTATTGATCCCAACCCAGCTGTGTCCAGGTGTGGGACTGGAGCACCCTTGAGGTGTCCATGGATAGATTTGTTCCTGTGACCAGGGGTTAGCAATGTTTTTATGGTGCAAAATAAAACAGAGTTTTAAAAAAAGTTAAAAATTAAAAAGAAATTTCAAAACAATTAATTTTTTACAAATTTAAATAAATCTTTTAAAAACTAAAATTTAAAAAAATTAAAATAAAAAAATAGGAATTTCAAAAGTGTCACCCCAGTTAAGAACTTTTGGGATCAATTTGCAGTTTTAGTGCTGAGGATTGGCCTCAGATCAAAGCTGGGGGGATCTTTTTGGTTCTGGTCTCCACCAAATTCTCCCAGCCCTTCAATTCCCTGACCTGAAATGCAGCAAATGACACAAAGGAATTATTGGTGCTAAAAATCCTCATTTTCAAAGCCAGGAATTGCATCTTCCCAGCTGGATTTGGGACTCGAGGTGCCCCTGTGGCACAGAGCCAAGGGAATTTGGGGTGGTGCTGTGAGACCCTCCAGGAAATCCTGCAGGGAACGTGCTTTGGAGATGGGTTCTGAGGGGTGATTTGTTTTCCACACCAATTCCTGCTTTGGGAAAGGCCCCACCCCACCTGTGGTCCCTGAGCAATTCCCAGTGCTGGTTTTCCTCCTGCCCCTGGGAAAATCCCATCGGGGTGGATCCCAAACCTTCCCTTTGCTCCGGGGTTCGGCTCCATCATTCCCATCCCGCTCATCCATAAAACCGCCCTCCAGGAGTGAAGAGTTCTCCCAAGTCCATGAATAAATCCCTAATTTTGCTGTGTCACCGCTGCCGAGTGATGTCACCGCAAAAATGCAAATTAACTCCTCCAATTAAAGCTGGCTCCGCTTTTCTGAGCTCACCTGAGCCCCCCCAGCCCAAATCTATCCCTTTGCCGGAGCCCAAAATCCCAAAATCCCATTGCTGTCCCAGCCAGAATCTGCATTTCCAGGAGGGATTTCTTTTGTCTCCCAGCGCTGATTTTATTGTCCTCGCTGATAATCTCTTGATTAGCCTCCCATCAGCGCTAATCACTTGTTTCCTCCTGATCAGGGAGCCTGAGAAATAAATACGGGACGGGGAATAAATTAGGAGCAGGAGGTTGGGAATATCCATGTTCATTCCAGAGGCACTGGGAAAGCACAGCCCTGTGCCTCCAGGAATAAATTGATTATTGAGGGCTGATTTCAACCATCTCATGGATTTAAATGGAGATAAAATCCCATTTTTGGTGTCTAATAGAGATTGAAGTGTGTGCTGAAAGGTTGGAATTGCAGGGCAGGGATTGCTGGGCTCTCCACATTCCCTGTGCTCCCACATGCTCTCCAAAACAGGGAGAGCCTGGAGCTCTTCCTAAGCCACCACTCCAGGATATCCCAGCCTGAGGAACCTGGAGCAGGAGAGTGGGAATGCCCAGTGCTCATTCCAGAGGCACCAGAGAGGAATCTCCCTGTGCCTCCAGGAGTGAATTAATTGAGAGCTGATTTCAACCACCTCATGGATTTAAATGGAGATAAATTCCCACTTTTGATGTCAAATAGGGATTGAAATGTGTGCTGAAAGGTTGGAATTGCAGGGCAGGGATTGCTGGGCTCTCCACATTCCCTGTGCTCCCACATCCTCTCCAAAACAGGGAGAGCCTGGAGCCCTTCCTAACCCATCATCCATGATATCCCAGAGTGAGGAACCTGGAGCAGGAGAGTGGGAATGCCCAGTGCTCATTCCAGAGACAACAGCAGAGGAACATCCCTGTGCCTCCAGGAGTGAATTAATTATCAAGGGCTGATTTCAACCACCTCATGGATATCAGTGGATATAAAATCCCATATTTAATGTAAAATAGGGATTGAAATGTATCCTGAAACTCTGGGATTGCAGGGCAGGGATTGCTGGGCTCTCCTCATTCCCTCCTCTCCTTTCTGAGCCACTCATCCCCATCCTTCCCTCCCTCCCTGGAACATTAGGAAAGTAAAGACACCTGAATAAATGAAAAGCCCTGTGAATTATTTATCCCTCTGGAGCAGCTCTTCCCTGCTTTTCCAGAGCCCTCCCTCCCCCTCTGCAGCTCAGCTCTGCTTTAGGTTTATTTTAAATCATCCAAGGTTTCGTTCCAATTTGAATTCTCCCCTGCTAATTAATAATTAATGGCCTCACTTGCTCTGGAATCTCTCTTTTCCAAGCAGGGATTCAGGGAAAGGGAACCAGGCTGATCCTGCCCTGCTCAGGCTCCACCCCTGCCCAGGTGGGAAATAAATTCAGATTTTAACCTAAAGTTGTATTTTTTAAACTTCTTGGTGTATTTTTCCCCCTTTTTGCTGTATTTTCTCAACTTTTTGGTGCGTTTTCCCCCTCTTTTGCTGTATTTTTCCTGTCTCTGTACTCCCATGTGGACATTTCCCAGGCTTTTTTTCTTGTCTGCTCAATTTATTCCCTTTAATCTCATTTTTGGGGGCTTTTGCCTCCAATTTTCCTCCAGCTTTATGTGCCACCACCCCCACTGAATTGTTTGGGTTTTTTTCCTTTTTTAATAATTTTCACCCCATTTTTGCACTTTCCTCAGTTCTCTCTGGGCGTTTTTCACTCCAGCTTTGCTCAGGAGGCTTTCCCCCAACCTGCCCCTGCTGGAGGTATTTTACAGCCAAAATATCTTGATGATTTTTCCATATTTCCAACAGCAGATGGACCTAGAATGCCAAATTCTGGGATTTATTCCCTTTTTTCCTGGGATTTGTTTTCCTTGGTTTTGTTTGAGCTGGGCATAGTTTAATCCTTGAAAAATGAAAAATTCTCTCTTGAACATTCCTCACCTTTTTTTTCTTTAAACCTTGAATGAATTTTTTGCCTTGTGGCTCTTCCTGGGAGGAATCCCCTGAGGATTAACACATCCCTGAGGACCTGCAATGGGAAAAGAGACGGAAAATAAATAAATTTTTATTTTAATTTTTTTTCCTGGGGGAAACTTGCAGGGAGTACTTTGCGTCCGTTTTCCAGCTGTGCTGATCCATGAAAAAATTAAAGTTTACCTAAAGAAAGGCTCCAGGAGGGCACTGAGGACACCTGTCCTGGGATTCTCCCGCTCCAAGTGTCAGCCTGCATTTCCTGTCAGGATGCAGAACATCCCAACAGCTGCTGCTGGAACCTTCACAGCTCCTTTTAGTCTGCTAAGAAAGGGAATTTCAAAAGTCAGGTCAGGTTATCTAAGGGAATAACCTCTGATGGGGGTGAGGTTTCCAAGCTTTGTTATGGAAAAGTGAATTATGACAAGTTGGAATTTAAAAGGCAGAATGGAACTAAGGCTTGGAAGGGCTGGAATATTGGTCTGGGATTGCTTTATTTGTGGTTTGACTCAGAAAAAGGGGGATTTTTCCTGCCTTTTCCCACCATCCATAGAGCCTGTGGAAAGGAGAAGTTCACAGACAGATTTCAAGGATTGGTGCTTGGAAATGAATCCCCATTTTTGAACTTCCTACAATTTTCTTGCTGCTAGAAACATTCCCATTTTTTTCTTGGATGATCATTTCTTGGATGATCTGTACATTTCCGTGACAATGAATGTAAAACCCTCCCACTGTCTCAGGGTGCTCCAGCCTGGCCTTGGACAATCCCAGGCATGGGGCATCCTTGGGAAAATCCATTCCAGCCTCCAGGAGAAATTCCTCCCCAATGTCCCACCCATCCCTCTGTCCTTGTGAAGGAAGGAATTCCTTCCCAATGTCCCACTCATCCCTCTGTCCTTGTGCAGCCCTTCCCCTTTCCCTGTCCTTTTCCAAGCCATGTGTTCACGGCGTGGGAATGGCAAGAGGAAGGAGGAATCAGGGATGTGTTTGTTTGTGCTCCAATCTCATAAGGAATTAGCAGAAACCCATTAGGGAAAATCCTAATCCCGTATTGGAAAGGGGAGATTAAGGGACCCAAGGAACTGTCCATGCCTGGAGTTGTAGCACATCATTAACAGTTCATTAATTAATTCTGAGGGAGGTGGGGACAAACTGGTCCTGGCTAAAGGGGGGAAGATCTGAGAGAAGAGAAGCAGATTTGTATGGACAGAACACAAGGCCCCGCTCCCACAGCCCCCTTTAATCCCCTTGTGAGGAGCCAATTTCCTTTTATTTTCCTGTTTTGTCCCTTTTACCCCGGGCCCAGCCCGTATTTTGTCCCTTTTACCCCTGGCCCCGGCCTGTTTTGTCCCTTTCACCCTGGGCCCAACCCGTGTTTTATCCCTTTTGCCCTGGTCCGTGTTTTGTCCCTTTTACCCCGGCCCAGCCAGTGCTTTGTCACTTGTGCCCTGGCCCAGGCCCTGGCCCGTTTTGTCCCTTTTGCCTCAGGCCCAACCCGTGTTTTATCCCTTTTGTCCCTGCCTGTGTTTTGTCCCTTTTGCCCTGGCCCCGACCCGCGTTTTGCCCTTTTTGCCCCGCCTGCCTTTGAGATCTCCGTCCCTCATGGCCGCCCCGGCCGCCTCGCTCTCCCTCACGGCTGTCCCCGCTCTCCCTCACGGCCGTCCCCGCTCTCCCTCATTTCTGTCCTCCCTCCCCGTGTCCCTCCTGCTTCTTTCCTGCTCCCTGCCCGTCCCCGATCCAGAGCACTGCCCACACTGTGCTGGCTCTGTCCCTCCTGTGTCCCTCGAACGTCCCCTCACCTGTGTCCGCCGCCTCAGGAGCCATCCCGGGCCGGCAGCGAGCACAGCCCCGGCCCGGGGACACGGCCGGCACTCCCCGAGCGCCGCTGCTATCGCCGTTTTCCCTCTGTCTCCTGTTTCTGTCTCCCTCCCATCTTTCTCCCTTTGCTCTGCCTTTTCTACCCCTTTTTAGTAAGGTAACTCCTTTTTATTTTGTTTTTTTAGCCCCTTGTTTTCCCTCTATTTCCCCTCTCTCTCTCCCTCCCATCTTCTTCCCCCTTTCTCTGCCTTCCCTACCCTTCTTTACTAAGGTAACCCCTTTTTATTTTGGTTTTATTTCGTTACCAATAAATGGTTCTCAGATGCGATGTTTGCCTCGTTTGGGTTAATTTCGGTGCTATTTTTAAAAGAGTTCCTTGCAGTTCCCATGTTCCACTGCAGCACCCTCCAGGTAGATCAGGATGCAGCTCCCAGCAATGCTGGATTTGGGGATTTATTTTTTTTTTCCCCAGGTGGAATCAGGGATTTTCGAATCCCACTAAATTCTGAGAGTTCCCAATCCCAGAGCTGACTCCTGCTCCAGCCAAGGACAGCCCATCCCAAAGTGCAGCTTCATGTTCTCATCCATAGGGGAAATATTTCCAATATTCCCTTCTTCCCAAAATCCATTAAAAGGGGGATTTTGTTGGAATCTGTCTGTTCCTATTTTGGATAAACTGGAGCTGCAGGAGCCTGGGAATTCCATGCTGGGATGGCTTGGGACCCCCTTCTCCTCTCAGACACAGCTCAGGGTAGCAATGAGCCCACCTTAAATATGGAAAATAATCTAGGAGATAACAAACGCAATGAAATGAGGCTGGAAATTTATTGGCTGGAGTTCCCTGCTGCTGAAATGTCATTTATTCAGCCAACAGGGCAGGAACTCCAACTTTTCCAGCCCTTCCAGGGGGAAGTGTTAGTGATGGGCTAATTGCTCATCCCACTTCCAATGGAAAGGGGTTTTCCATGGGAACGAGTGGATTTTGGGGTTTGTCCACGGTGGAGCAGCTTCATTTCCATTCTGTCTGGAATCTGGATTCCTTAAGGAAAGAAAAAGGATCCTCTGGGCACTTTATTCCCTTTCTAGACCTTGGGGCAGGTCTGGGATTGCCACAAGGAGCGAAATTCCAGGTGGGAGCCACAGGGATGCGGCCAGCAGAAACCACGGGGAGCAGAGCCCGGCCTGGCCACCACCTCAACACCAGCATTCCTTAAAAAAGATAATCCCGCGGTTTTCCCTGGAATTCCCAGCACGGATTTTCCTCGCTCCGGGTTTTTCCTTGCATTGCTGGGTGCCTCCCCTGCATTCCATGGCCAGGCAGGCCGGGAAGCGCTGCCAGGAGCAGGAGCTCCGGCTGGATCCAGCCCTGCTGTCCCTGTTCCCGGAGCTGCTCCTGGGCTCATTCCCACCGGGAAGGGCGAGCCAGGGGCTGCAGACGCCGATTCCATCTGGGAAATCCCAGGAATGCTCTGAACACCTCCAGGACGGCGTGAGTTTGGAAGCAGGGCGGGGGAAACAACCCCAAACGGATAAAAAGTCATGGCATATTAATGCCTGGAACTGTCTGCTGGAGCAGCACGGGAAGAGGATGAATAATTCAGGGCAGACAGGATTTCCCTGGCAAGGTCGAGCCTTGTGAAGGGGAGGATTTTTGGAGAGAGCAGCATCCCGCTTTCCTCGGGAGGGGATCTCCCTCCATCCCGGGGTCACGGCGGCCCCAGGAGCCGTCTGGAATTTGGGAGATCCTTTGGGAAGCGGCGGGACCAGAGCTCAGGGGGAGCCGCGGATGCCGGAGGAATTCGAAGTGGATTTTTCAACTCCGCGGGCGAATCCCAGAGGAATGGGCAGCGGGAAGGGGAAGGGGGCAGCGCAGCCCTAGCGGGGATCCCGACATCCCAACCCCCGGGATCGCCCCAAAATGCCCTGAAAGGAGCCGGAGTGGAAGATGAATGTGAGTACCCTGAAATCGCTGCTCTGCGGCTCGTTTGCACCTCTGTCCCCTCTGAGAGGCACAGTCTGGGCACAGATCCTTTAAATAATTCCCAAAAAACCCTCCTGGGCCTCGCTGGAAGGAGGAGGATTTTATAGGCACCGGGAAGGAGCTGAAGGATAGGGAAGAACTCCAGGGTTTCTGATTCCAGAGCCCAGCTCAACCTGGACCCACCTCAGCAGCTCACAAATACATTGCTTATTGAAACAGTTATTTATTTGGACATTCATTTGTTTTTAAATACTTTTGTTTATTTATCCATTAAAATGTTTATTTGTTTAGATATTTAATTGAATATTTATTTATTTACTTATCCTTTATTTATTTATTTGTCTAAGACATTTATTGTTATTAAGGGACACCCAGTATTTAGTAGCAATAGTAATAATAATACCAACAATAACAATAATAATAATAGTACAAAGTAAAATTAATATACAAATAATAGTAAAAAATGTCTTGGCTCGTTCTCCACATCCCCAAAATGCACCCCAGGCTCCATTCTGAGTTCAGCAGCCAAAAATACCCATGGATTTTATTCTTCTGCAGGGGCAACAACTTCACCAGCAAATCTTAGATCCTTGGGAGGGATCCTGATGGATCTTAGGTCATTATTTTTAACCTTAATTTGATTTATTTGATGAATTTTACGTTTTTGTTTCTCAAAAAGGGCATCACGGACACGGCACAAATTCCTTGGAGTGACCTAAAGGGAGTTTGTGGGGCTGGGGATTTTATCGAGAATTATTCCAGGAGGGGTTTTAACTGTGAGACTCTGCCAGCAGAGCTGTGGATTTCCTGGGAATTTGGGATGTTGGGCTGTGGATTTCCTGGGAATTTGGGATTGTGACTCAGCATCTTCAGCTCAGGGATGGATGTGCTGGGGGCAGGGAGGGACAGGCAGGAGCTGTGTCCTGGAATTCTGGGATCCGCTGGGATGTGCAGCCCCTCTGCAGCACCCCTGGGTCCAGGATCCCTCCCTGCATCCCTTGGGATGATCCCTGGTGCTAGGGGCTGCTCCAGCCCTGGATTCCCACCCCTGGAAGGAAGGCAGGGAAGGGAAGGAGCTGCTCCACGGATGTGCTGCCCCTCTGGCCACAATCCATCCGTAGGGATGGGAATTGGGGACACAGAACCTGGAAAAGGGGTGTCCACCCCATAAAGCCCCCAGTCCTCTGGGTATGTTTGGGGTCTGTTCCTCAAAGCTTTGGACAAGGTGTGTTTGGATAATTTCCTGGAATTCCCTGGGTTTCAGACTCCTCTTGGCTGGAGTTAAAATCCCTGCCTGGGCTGGGTTTTGTGGAGGGTTGGACATGGGGAGGGATTTGGTTTGGGGGCAGAGCAAAGTTAAACTCCAGCAGCCTCCCAGGGGAAAAGCAACACCGTGGATATCCCCAGGTCTTCTGGCTCCAGGGAAAAGCAGCTTTGGGATTTCAGGGGTGCCCCAGGCCTGGGAGGTGTCTGGGAATTTGTTTTCAGTACTGGGGTGGCCAGAGGGCTCCATCCTCCATCCCTGATCCAGTTCTGCTCCCCAGGAATTCCTTCTCCCCTCCCTGGCAGCTATTTGGGGCCATCTCCTTTCCCCCAGCTCTAACCTCCCCCATTTTCCCTCATTCCCATAATTAATAACAAACCCTCTGGTGTTAATTGGAGCCTGGCACAGCTGCCCCAGCCCTGCTAAGAGGATTTTCCCTTTTCTGTTCTCCAGCTTCCCATTGCAGGGGGAAATCCAGCAGCACGAGGCCATTCCCAAAGCCCTGGCTGCAATATGAGCTGTAAATCAGAGTCATGGGAAGAACCATGGAATGGTTGGGGCTGGAAGTGACTTTACATCTCATACAATATATTTATTATGTATAATTTATAATGAGGCACATGAGTCTGTGTTGGTTTGGGGAGTTGGCTTTGGGTTTTCCTTCCATATAATGCGGGATCAGGAGTGGCACTGGATGGGGTTTAAGGTCCCTCCAACCCAAACCATTCCTGGATTCTCTGAAGTTGCAGCACAATTCCCATGTCCTGCAGCAATTCCCATGTCCTGACACAATTCCCATCCCCAGCTCCCACCCTGCAGGCACAGCACCCACTCCAGCTGCTCCCTCCCTGTTCCCTGGGGTGCTGCAGGCCCTGCGGGCTCTGCCCATCCCTGGGGCTGCGATGGACCATCCCTGCCGGCAGGAATTGATAACCATGGACAAAGGAACATCTGAACTCCACCGGGCCTGCAGCAAAGTTGGGATCTGGGGCTGGAAAAGCCCAAACTGGAGCTGTTTGTGTGAGGCACTGAGCTGAAAAGAGCAGTGAGGGATGGAACAGAGCAAGACAAAGCCTGAGCAGTTGCTTTCAGCCTAAAATGTAGATTTATGCAGAAAACAAATATCAAGAGCTGCATCTGTTGTGGGTGAAGCACAATTCCTCATCAGGGAGCAGAGCTCCTTCCTCGCTGCTCCATTTGCTGCAGCCACAGATTTCATTTTCCCTGGATTTGCGTGTCATAAAGGATTTTGGGTTTTTTTCTGAAGTTGTATTTCTTTTTTTGAATAGAAATGAGTATAAAAATACTTCCCTGGGCCAGGTGGCCACGTTCCTTTTGAGGCACATGAGGAATCTCTGGCCATTTGTGTATTTGGGAAAACCGAGCAGGGAAAAGCCAGGAAAGAGCCTTTGGATGGTGCAGAGTGTTTGGGGTGGTAACAGGGATGGTTTCCCAGCCTTTCCCAGCTTTTCCCATCCTTTCTCTGTGTTCAGGCTGCATCCCAAGGGAGGGGGGAGGGAAAGCTCCCCACAGCAATTCCCCCTCCCAGGTGGCTGCTCCGCACTCAGCTATTTTGGAGAGCAGCTCTGCAGTGCCTGACAGGAATCTGTGCCCGTGCAGCTGCACTTCTGCCTCCCTGCGCTGCCTCTCTGCTCCTGGGCTGCTCCTCTGGCTTCCTCAGACAGCAAATCCTGGGGAGAACAGCTGGGAAAGGGAATCAGCCTGGAGAAAAGGGGGATCAGGGGGGCCCTTGTGGCTCTGCACAGCCCCTGCCAGGAGGGGACAGCCGGGGGAATTTGGGGTCTTATCCCAGGGAACAGGGACAGGAGCAGAGGGAAATCCTCAGGCTGGGCCAGGGCGGGACATCAGCAGGAATTTCCTCATGGAAAGGTTGTTAAACACTGGCAGGGGCTGCCCAGGGAGGTTTGGAGTGCCCATCCCTGGAGGTGTCCCAGGAATTCCTGGAGGTGGCACTCAGTGCTCTGGGCTGGGGACAAGGTGGGGATCAGGCCCAGGTTGGATGATCTTGGAGATCTTTTCCAATATAAATAATTCCATCATTCTGTGACTTTGGGGCTGTCCCATGGATGCAGCACCCCAGGTTTGGGGGATAACTGCAGGGCAATGCTCAAGGGGGACACCAGAAATGGGTCAGGGGTCTCAGTAGTACCTTCCCAAAACCAGATCCTGGAATCCCAGAATCATTAACAAAAAAGAATCCCAGAATCATTAACAAAAAGGAATCTCAGAATCATTAACAAAAAGGAATTCCAGAATCATTAAGGAAAAGGGAATCCCAAAATCATTAACAAAAAGCAATCCCAGAAGAATTTAGGTTGGAAAAGCCCTCCCAGCCCATCAAATCCGACCTTTTCATTGCCCAAAGCAGCAGGGGAGCCAAGGAAACACACACACACATCCAGGGAATGTTGTGAGCATCCCAGGGACCATCCCACACACCTGCAGCACCTCTGGCAAAAAGAGAGGAAAACCAGGGAGGAGAAGGCAGCACAGGGAGTTTGGGCCTGGCCCTGGGATTCAGAATAAAACTCAAAAGTCAAACCCAGCACAGTTTGCTCTGAGCCTGGTTATTGAGCTGTGCCGGTCCGGTGGCTCCTTGGAAGGGCTGATTGAGGATCTCAGGAGTCTCCAGGGAGAAGCAAAGCTGAACCACACCCCGATGGGAGCAGGGACAGAAACAGCCAAGGAGAATTGTCCGGTTGTCCCTGGCTGGAAGCAAGAATCGGCAGCAGCTGTTGGCTCGGAATTCCCTGGGAATGGAGCGGATTTTGGGGTTTGATCCCCCCTTTGAAGCAGGAATTCCTTTTGCAGCCGGAATTGCACCTTCCCCTCTCCTGGTTCGCTCCAGGCTTTGGCTGCTTTAGGCTGGGATTAATTATCTGTAAGCTGACTCAATTAATTATCTGTAACCTGAATCAACCCCTGAGCGGGGCTCAGACGGTGCTGGCAGGGAGGGAAGTCCTGGTGACACTGCGGATTGTGGCAGGAATAGCCAAAATTTATTCTTCCAAACCATTTTCTGTGCCTCTTCTTCAGCTGACTTGGACAAAAAATGATTCACTGTGAAATATTTGCAGTCCCAGAAAATGTGCAATCCTCAGCCCCGAGTCAGGCAGCGAACTGAGCCATCCAGGATGCAACAAAAACTTGGGAGAAATTCCTGAATTTTGGTATTTGCTGCAAACATTCCCAGCTTTGGGCAGGTGGGATGAATCCTCCCGCATTCTCCTGGAGCTGAGCTCGCTCCTCCCCGCTCCTGTTGGATCCAGCCCCTCCCAGTGACAACCGGAGGCCCCCAAGGTGATTAACACACTCCTTAATTAAGCTGAGACTTCCTTTAGGGGCTGATTCCTCTCTGCGCAAAGGATCAGGAGGAATTTTGGGGCAGAAATGCTGCAAATCTTCTGTGCACACGCTGGGATTCGGGAGTTAATGCATTTAGAGGAGGCAACATAAATATTAAGATTCAGCAGGGCTCTGTGGACTCATGCATTTGAAACATTCCAGCTATTTCCCTGCTCGCATTCCTTACCCACGTGCCTTCCACAGCACTTTATTAAAGGGCAATTTTTTTCTCCCCCTGGCCTTGATGATTGCGAGGCGTTCCAGAGGCTGTTGGACAGACAAGGAGATTCCTTTTGTTTACCCCAAGGATTTTCCTGGCCCTCCTGATCTTCCAGGCTGGGGCGCCTTCCCCTGTCCCAGCTGAACTCTGGCAGCTTTTTCCTGCCCATGGAATGAACAAACCCCAGGAATGCTCACAGAGGGCTTGCAGCAGGAAAAGGAAACGTGCCCTGCTCCCAGTGCAGTCCTTCTCCTTTCAGGAAAGGGAAACTCTTTGTGTTCACAGGAAACTTCCCTTCCCTGCTTTATCCCAGGGATGTTTTGATCCCAGCATCATTTCCCTGGCAAATCCCAAATCCCACCTGGGCAGGGACAGTGCTCCCCTCTGTCTGGGACTCACTTCAAGGAAAAATCCCAAACCCACTTTTTAAGGTAAAAACACAATTTGGGAGCTCTGGGTGGATGTGAGGGTGTTGGGATAAAGACCCAGCTGGCAGAAATGTTCCCATATTTAGGGATTTGTGGTGTTTTAAGGGTGATTGAGACTTCCCTGCTTCCCTTCTTCTCTGACCCAAAAACTTCTGCAATTTAGCAGGAGAGAACACAAGAAACCCATTTTAGAATGGGGTTACAGCAGTGCCAAAATAGAAAAATCGAATCAATTTAAAGCTTGTGATAATCAGCAAACTGCCTTTGAAACCAACACCAGGAAAAGAATAAAAATCTGATTTTTGTGATGTATTTCTGCCTCAGAATCAACCCAACAATTCTTATTTGCATTAAACCTCCTTTGCACTGGATAAAAGAGCTGTGAACCAGATTCTTTCATCTCCAAGGGTTTGTGTTCACACCCTTGAAAATTCCTACAAATCCCAAGTTTTCCATGGTGTTGGAAAAGGGTTTGTGGAAGAGAGAAGTGCCATTTGTGTTTGGAATAGCAAGAGCTGGCTCCTTCCTGTGCAGGTCGAGCAGAAATATGTTCCCTGGGTATAATTAGAAGTGAGGAGGGTTTACTATGAGGTTAAAAATTATTGGATCTGTCTGCAGTGGGGAAAAAGGAAAGGGAAACTTGGAAAAATCACGTGTGTGATGTGTTAAACCTTGTGAGAAAACAAATGTGTCTGAGGACAGGGCAGCAGGGAGGGATGTGCCAGGACTGGCACCTTAAAGCATGAACTGAACAAAGGCTGAAGCAGCTTTATCCCACTAAAATGGGAAAATTGGGATTGGGAAGTGCCCGCCACTCGTTTCATGCCATTCCAGCTGTCACACTGGGAAATTCAGGGAGAGGGAAGGGCTCTTGTCCTGCGCAAAACATCATCAGTGCACTCAGGGTGATGAAGGGAAGAAACTGCCCCAGTGAAGATCCCATCAATCAAACTGTCCCCAGCCTGGGAGCGGCGAGGCAGCTCCTCCTTTGCTCAGCAAAAACTCCCCTGTGAGCCTGGTGGTGACGTGAAACCAGCCCCAAATAAAGAACTGCACCGCACAAACTGTGTCAAATGCCACCCCCTTCCAGCCCTGTGGTGGAACCTCTTCCCCGTGTAATTCATCTCCAGGATTTTGCTCCTTCCTGCCATTTGCTGGGATTATTTTTAAACCTGCGCTTTGCAGTTGCTGATTTTGTGGAGTTTCAGGCACCAGGCAGCCTGGGAGGGAAGCAGGGATCAGCTGGGAGCAGGGAGGGTTTCAGCTGCTCCTGCGGGTCAGGAGGGAAAATTGGGATAATCCGGGCTGAGCACCTGGAGGAGACACCTCAAGGGAAAGGTTAATCCCAAATAAACCCTGTGATATTCCCTGTGCATCCCGGCCCCTTTATCCTCCAAAGCCCTGCCTGGGGGTTGGAGTCTCCTACAGAAAAGCTGTAGGATTTGAAAGTCTCCTACAAAAAAGAGAGGGATTTTAACCGGGGCAGAGCACGGGGGAATGGCTTCCCACTGCCACAGGGATTTGGGAAGGAATTCCTCCCTTTGGGGAGGGCTGGGATGGAGCTCCCAGAGCAGCTGTGGCTGCCCTGGAATCCTGGCAGTGCCCAGGGCCAGGCTGGACAGGGCTGGGAGCACCTGGGACAGGCACGAGATGAGTTTGGAGCTCCTGTCCGTGAATCTGTGACTCCCACCCCGCAGGGAGAGCAGGGGATGGCCCCAGGACGCTGAAAGCTCTCAGCCCCAGCCCTGCCCTGTTCCCGGTGTTTGTCCCATCTGATGGGGCTGATGTTGGTGGGGTTTGGTACTCCCAGGATTGCCGGGATGCCCCCCAGGCTCGCTGCTGCTGCCCAGGAGGGGATGAGGAGCCAGACCTGGCACAGGAGACCCCTCCCGTTCCTCCCGTTCCTCCCTTTCCCTTCCTTTCCCTCCCCTCACCTCCCCTTGCCCGGCCAGGTCCCCCCGGAGGAGCAGTTCAGCAGTCCCAGGAGTTAAGGCTGCAGATGTTCCCTTCTCCCTCTCATCCCTCAGGAATTCCCAACAATTCAGGCCTGGGGAACCTCGAAGGGGGATCCCCCTGAGCTGTGCCCACTCCCCAGTGTCTGTGCCATGCCCACCTCGGGCCCTGGCATCACCTCCCTGCACAATCTTTCATTTTAACCCCTCGTGGTGCTCTTGGGGAAGAGCTCATTTCCTTCCAGTGCAGGGACAGGCTGGAATTAATTTTGGATTTGTGCTGGAGACAGAGTGGATAACTCAGAGATGTTTTGGTTCTCGTGGGTGACCTCAAGGGTATTTCTCACACAAAATCCTGCCCCAAATCAGCTCCCAATGCAATGCCATGTTTCAATATTCCAATTAAGAGTTACTGATTCTCCCCTGCCCCTCCACACCCAGAGGGCTGGGACTGCAGGGACCAGAGGGCAGCTGGCTGCTGCCACATCTCCCAAACCCTGTGTGGGTGTTCCTGATCCATGGGATTGCTGCTCCCCGTTTCAGCCACAGTGCCTTAAAAGGTCTCCTTGCTGTGGAGTTGGGAATGGGAACATTTGCGTGTTAAACTTGGCTTCGGTGACCCAGAATGCAGAAACTAGATTAGTTTTTTTTAGCAGAGTTATTTATAGGAGACTCTTAACGAGTTACTTTAAATTACTTTTAAAGAAGGAAAGCAAGGGAGAGGGTGGCAGCAGGGGTTGGTGGCGGGTCCCTGTGGTCCCTGGGGGCGTGGGAGGGAGGGAGGGAGGGAGGGAGGATGTCACTCTGTCACTGCTATGACTCCCTGCAGTCACCCACAGCCCCACACAGAGACAGTGCCACCTCCTCCCAAACCCAGCCACAAAATCATGGAATGGTTTGGGTTGGAAGGACCTTAAATCCCACCCAGAGCCACCCCAGCCACAGCAGGGACACCTCCCACTGCCCCAGGTGCTCCAGCCCCAGTGTCCAGCCTGGCCTTGGGCACTGCCAGGGATGCAGGGGCAGCCCCAGCTGCTCTGGAATCCCATCCCAGCCAGGAATTCCCAATTCCCAATCTCCCACCCACCCCTGCCCTCTGGCACTGGGAGCCATTCCCTGTGTCCTGTCCCTCCATCCCTGTCCCCAGTCCCTCTGCAGCTCTCC
>JAWWEX010000017.1:1537241-1565960 GCA_035583215.1 Arremon brunneinucha
GGGCCTGAAGGGGCTCCAGGAGAGCTGGAGAGGGACTGGGGACAAGGGATGGAGGGACAGGACACAGGGAATGGCTTTAAGCTGCAGGATGGTGGATTTAGATTGGATTTTGGGAAGGAATCGTTCCCTATGAAGGTAGGGAGGCCCTGGCACAGGTTCCCAGAGCAGCAGTGGCTGCCCCTGGATCTCTGGAAGTGTCCAAGGCCAGGTTGGACAGGGCTTGGATCCACCTGGGACAGTGGAAAGTGTCCCTGCCCATGGCAGGGAATGGGGTGAGCTTTAAGGTCCCTTCCATCCCAAACCATTCCATGATTCTCCAACTTTCCCAGAGCATCCTCGGGCTCTGGTGGGTCTGGTTCCCTGCAGCTCCAGGTGTGTGGCAGGGGCTGGTGTCCCCGGCAGGAGCCTGGTGCCACCAACAGGCTGTCTCAGAGCCGGGTCCCTTGGAGAGGCCAAGGAATATCAGCTTTTCCCAGCCGGGAGCGGTGCCAGGCTGGCGCTGGGTGCTCTCCTTTCCTGAGGGAAGGACCTTCCCAAGGCCCTGCTGCCAGCCGCAATGAACCCCCGGGGCTGTTTCACAGAAACCCCGGTAAATCAGGGCCTGATCCCGTCATTCAGGGTGATTTGGGAATTGCACTGAACTTCTGAGCTGCAGGGATGTGAGAGGAAGGAGCACTGCAGGCACCGGTGACACGGCAGGGCTGAGCTCTTCCATCATGGATGAATTCCAAAGGAATCCACGGAACCTCTCTGGAAGCTCTGCAGGAGCCGGTGGAAGCCTGAGGAGCTGCGTGCCTCCCCAGCCTGCCTGCCCCGTGGCCTTGCCTCTGGCACACATGAATTTTTTCCATGATTTTTTTGTTGTTTAAAAGGCGTTCCATGCCCTAACTTCCTGTGAAGTCACCTCGCTCGGGGAGGTGGGGATTTCCCCCTGAATCCTTGAATTACAACTAATTGGTGACAGATCTGGGTGGGTGCTGGGCAGGATGAGTAAGCTGAGGGATGAGTGGGACTGCTGCCATGCAGGAATGCTTTTTTCCAAAGCCTGAACACCGGAGCCTCCGTGCCTTGAGGAACTGACAGGTAACAGCTTTAATTGCAGTCATTTGTGCAGCAACTCAGCCTGGAAAAAAGGGGAAAAAAAAACCACCAGAAAGGAAAAACCCACCTCATTTTTGTGGTTTGGGAGCTGATTTCTCCAGCGTTATCTGGTCAGCTCTGCTGGCACTGCTGGAAACTCTTTGCCTCCAGGCATGAGCTTAACCAGGTGAGCTGTCACCTAAGGAATTCTGCCCCTGTCAGGGTTTTCCTCCTCCATCCTCGCGTTCCCTCCTGCAGGCACAGAGGCCCTGGAAGGAATTCAGGCTGCCTCACGCCCTGACATGTCCCGTGCAGAGCTGGGCTGGAGCTTTGCTGAGCACATCCAGGGCTGGAATAGCCTGGAGGGACACCCAGAGGAGCCCAGAGCATCTCCCAGGCGTGGGACTGAGCCCCAGGTCTCTTCCCCCCAGGAGCTGCAGTTTGCCACCCTGCAGGTGTGACTTTCCCAGCGTTTGTGGCCCTGCAGAGACTTTGCTCAGCTCCCCGGCTGTCCTGGAGGCACCTTTGCTCCAGGATTCCCCTTCCCTCGGCTCCCCGGGCTGAGCAGGAGGAGGAGGAGTTCCAGCTCTGCTCCTTCCCACTGGGATCAAAGGGAAGGGCTGGCTGGGAGGGACATTTCCCCTCCTGGCTGGCTGGGAAGGGCTCTTTGATGTCCCCATGGCACCTCCTGTCCCTCCCTGGCCGTGCCCGTGAGCACCCAGCGTGTCCCACGGGCTGCTTGTCCCCAGAGCCTCGCGGGCTGAGCCAGACCAAAGTGAAAATCCCTCTTTTGTTTTTGTTTTCCCTGCCCTTGACATTTCCCTGCGGTTCAGTGTTTATAACAAACCCTTGCCTTGCCCTGCTGGAAGCCCCAGTGTTTGTAAACAGGGGAGTGGTGGAGAGGAGGCAGCCGGGGAGCAAAGCCAGGGAAATGTGGGGATTGCTCTGAGTGCCTGCTGGAAACCCCAGGAAAGGGAATTCCAGTGGGACCGGGAATTGGGGTGTGGGAAAGCAGCTTGGACTGGATGTGTCTCCTAGGCTGGCTGCTCCCAGGAATCCAGAGAGATGTTTGATTGGGATGATTTTATTAGGATGATTTATTAAGATGATTAAAATGGAGGTTTTCCTGCTGTCAGGACCTGGTGTTCTTGGGTGGAGGCCGGGCAGGGTCACCTGGGGGACAGGGGTGACACAGCAGGGACAGGAGCTGCTCCCTGGGGCTCTGCTGGGCCCTTGCGAGGCCACATTGACATAGAACAAAATTCCAAAATAAATAAAATAAATAAATAAATAAATAAATATTTCATTAGATATATATTTTATTAGTTATATTTTATTAATTTTTAGAATAGATATATTTATAATTTTATTTATTAAATATATAAATTTAATAATTCCGAAATAAATATATAAATAAAACCTATAGAAATAGAAAACTATATTAATGTATAGTTAAATGTATTAAATATAATAACTTCCAAAATTAATTATATAAATAAAATGAAATCTATAAATATCTATTTATTAAATATATAAATATAATAAGTTCCAAAATTCAATATATAAATAAAACCAATATAAACACACAACTACACAAATATATATAAATAATAAAACTAAGATTATAAATGTGTAGTTTAAATAGAAGTATATAATACTACATAGTAGAAAACTGAAAGTTTCAAGTTTTAAAATAGAGTAATATATATAAAAAGATAAAAATTTTAAGACAGAAACTAGCCTTTCTTAACCCCTTTCTTAAAGGGGCAGAAGAAACTGCCCCTTTCTTCACCTTCTTCTTCATAAGTTTAATTAATATTATGTAATTAAATAAAAAATCCACATTCCAAAACACTATTAAGTCAAAGATAAAAATAATTTAAACATCATTTCCTAATTAACCAATTTATCCTTAAAAAACCTTATAAAAACAAATACATCACCATTTTTGTGTTGTTAAAATAAAATGCTGTGAAACTCAGAACTTCTAAAGCTGTAACATAAATAAAAGCTAATAAACATCTAAGTCCAAACAAAAAATGCCATTTCACAATGTCAGCCTGACTGTGCTGAGGGACATGGACCAGGCTGGGCTGGCAGGAGAAGGAAATTCCCACTCTGAGGAAGCCCCACCATGGATTTGGGGCTTGGATTTGGGAGTTTCCCATCCAGGAGGGTCTGGGCTGGAGTGCAGGGAGGGCTGGGATGCTGCAGCTGCACTCAGGGGAAGGTTGAAGGGATGAGGGACCTTTGTCACCTCCTTGGCTGCAGAGATGTGCCCTGGGGTGCTGGAGAGGCTGGAAATGGAATATCAGTGAGATCCAAGCCATGGGCAGGGCTGTGCTTCAGCTTCCAGCTGGGGTGAGAGGCCAAGGCTGCTCCCTCGGGCTGAGGGTGCCTGAAAGCTCCTGCCAGGAATTTGGGAAGGGTCTGGCAGCTCCTGCTTGGCAGGGCAGCCCCTCTGCTGAGAGGAGCAGAGGCCCAGGGGGTGGGATGGCCATGGATGGCTCCATCCTGGATATCCCACATCCGCGGACAGGCTGTTCTTGGGGTGGGCTGGCTGCAATGCTCCCGTGGGCCAGGGGGGCAGGTGCTGTCCAGAAATGGAGAATATTCCTGTCTTTCTCCCCCAAAAAGGATTAAATGGCTGGTTTTGGAGCTGGATTGAGTGGATGATGTCCCTCCATGCCTGAGTGACTCTGGAGTTTTCAGGACTCCACCTAAGAGGAGAAATCCCTTTCCTGAAGGCCCTTGGAGCTCAGAAGGTTCACTATGGAGATGCTTGGCTCAATCTCCTCACCCAGCTGCAGGAAGCCACCCCCTCCCATTTTTTTCCATTTTTCCTCCTTTCCTGCACTCCTGGCTGCATCCAGAGTGGTACCAAGCGTGCCCTGGGATGATTTATGGCCCTCAGGAGCCGTGGAGGTGCCGGGGAAGCGGCGAGGCTCCGCTCACTGTGTCTCTAATGGCTCGAATCAAATCCAAATCAGCCTTAATGGCTTTAATATTCCTCCCATTGCCTCTGCCAGGATAATTACAATCAATAGGAGGGATTGGCTGGGAAGAATATCTGCAAATTCTGCAGTCAATTAGAGAAACACTGCCAGGGGGGGAGGTGGCTCAGGCAGACCTGGCCGTGACAGGCTGGGCAGGGAGGGAGGGATGGAATTGCCCAAGGAATTGTGCTGCCCACAGGGCTTAGTGCAGGCAGTGCTGCTAAAAGCTCATCCCTGCAGCTTCCAGGACTTCTGCAGGAGCTTTCTGGCAGGGGAAGGATGTGCTGGATTTTATCTTTCCACCCTTGGAACATTCCTGCCTGTGGTGAGACAGATCCATGGTGGTTATCCTGTGGTGGGGAATCCAAGGAATCCCACATCTGTCCAGACACTTGGACTCCTGCATCTCCAGTGCTTCAGGAAGTCACATTTGTGTCCTTCCATGGGCTGCTGGTCCTCCAGGCTGTTCTGAGCCTCTGCAGGTGGCCATGGTGCTCCTGCTTCCCTCTCAGCTGTCCCATCGGTGCCCAGGTGCCCACAGAGTGACCCTGAAGGCAGCAGGGAGCACCCAGAGCCCTGAGCTCACCCCGGGGAGGGTGGAAAAGCCTCAGCTCTGTGTCTGAAAGCAGCTGGGAACCTCCTGGAAGTGTTCAAAACGTGTGGAAGTGGCACTTGAGGACATAGTTTAACAGTGAAGACGATGGTGGTGGATTCATTTTGGATTTGATGGTCTCAGAGGCTTTTCCAATCTTAATGGTTCCATGGAAAGACTTCAGGGTTAACCCAGGATATTCCAGAAGCTGCAGGATGGGAATTAGCATGGACCATGTGAATACCTCCTTCTTGCCTGTGTCCCTCTGAAAATGTGAAATTAATTCAAAAGATGGACTAAAATCTTGAAATAATTTCATAATTGGCCATGGGCAGAAATCTGATTTTCATGGATCAGGGCAGCCAGAATGGAAGGAGAAATGTATGGACCAGCTTGGCACGAGGGAGGAGAGAAATGGAGCCAACAGGAGGATTGGTGGAGCAGGATTTTTGGGAATGGGGCTGGGACCCAGCCCAGGCCTTTGGTGTAAAGCCCTGATCCACCTTGGAGCACTGGCCCAGACACTCAGGGAACAAATGCTGGCTTGGAAGTTGGCAGTGGGGAGGTTCTCACTTAAAATGAGCCTTCACTGCTTGACTGAAGTGTGAGTTTTCCCTCCCCAGGGATGTGATGGTGTCTGGGATGGGAGCAGGGAACAGCCAGGGATTAATGCCTGGAAGGAATTTCTGCAGCCAGGAGCTGTCAGTGTGGGGATTTCTGCCTGCAGGACATTGCATTTCTGTCACTGCTCAGCCAGACCTTCCCTGTCCCCCTGGCAGCTCCTGTCCCTGCTAGATCTGACACCAAACTCCTCCCCAGGCACCTGGGAAAGGGAACTCCATCATCAGGGAGCTTCTCCAGGGCAAATAATTTGCTGTGAGGCTTTGACATGGAAAACAAACCTTCGGAGCATGGACAGAGCTGTAATTGTGAGTGGTTCCAGTGCCCTGGGGTGGGATGAGCTGCAGGAATGCTCCATCCCTGCTGCTGGTGGCTCAGGAGAGCCCTGGACTTTGGCACTTGGCACCCAGCTCAAAGGTTGGCTGGGAGATCCCAAGGGAGCAGTGCCATTCCCTGGGAAAACACCCTGAGGTATTTTCCAGGTGGGAATCCCATAGATTGGAGGGATGAGCCTTTGCTGCTTCCCAAACCTGAAAAACTCCCAGGATTAAAAATCCTGAGGAAAAACTCGATTCCCATCAGTGCTGCTGAGCCTTTCCTCAAAGGAAGGGCCAAGCACAGGAGGGAACAGCCTGTGGATCCTGCCTGGATGGATGGTTCTCCTTTATCCCAGTGCTGCCATAATGTGAATTCCTCCAGGTGATGGAGCCCAGTCGGTTGGTGAGTGAATGTTTCCTGTGGGATGTGGAAAAGCTGGAAAAGTTGGATTTTTCTGGCACTAATTGTGGCGCAGGCAGCAGTAAATCTCTATTGTGATGCTAAGGGATCATTGTTGTGGCTACTGGCTCTGTAAAACCAGTAAATTTATTGTAAATGAGTATTTTTGGTGTTTGGGAATCACAAGTAGGGAATCCAAAAGATTTCCAAGGAGAGGAGTGAGCATTTATGCCAAGCAAAATTTGGAATATCTCAGAACAGTGGTTTTTTTAAAAAATAGAGAGATTGTGGAGCCTGGCACCCCTCCCCTAATCCTTCCAATTCCCACTTGAACCCAAGTGTCTCAGGTTGGAATAGCAGCAGGCAGCAGGAATTTTGATTTCCCAGGATAATAATTATGTGCTTAGGCAAATATTCCTTGCTTATTAAGTGGGATAAATGCAAGGCAGGGGGGTTTGATTCTCACAACTGCCCTGTGCTGTGCAAAAGCTGTTATTTTCCCCATGGATGGAGAGGATGGATGTGGGATGGGGTGTCTGGAACACCTGGAATTGTGAAAAATCCAGGTGTATGTGGAGGGAGAAATTGAAGGCAGAGGATATTTAAAAACCAGAGGGAAATGGATTTATTCAGTGCAACCCCAACCATGCTGAAGATCTGCTGAGGAGCTCTGGAAAACCAGCATTGTCCTGACCCCAAAATGCCAGGGACCTCAGGGATGTTCTAATGATTCTAAATGATTAAAATATTGTTTAAGTATTTAAACATTTGTTTGAATATTCTAAATAATGCTCCAATGTCCCCCACACCCTCACAGAGTTTGTTTGTGTGAGCAGCAGGATTGCCTCAGCAGTGATAAGAGCAGCAGGAATTGTGATTTATTTCCTTCTTCCTCTCTGCCTGGATTTAAGGTGGTTTGGATTTACCTGGTTGGAAAAGCAGGTGCTGCACTTGATTATTTTATAAAGTTTGTGTAGAAACTGTGGAGAAATTGCTCAAAGCACCATTACTCTTACTCCTAACAGCAAAAAACCAGGAAAATCGATATCAGTGACATAAACTTGTGTCCCCATCTCCCCAGGATGTGCTGCAGCCCAAAGGAGCTTTAAGGGAGCATCAGATTTGGTGGGGAAAATGGATTTTTTGGAGGAGAAAACCTCTTGTAAGGATATATAAAATGCCAGTGTAATTCACCAAAGTTGGGTGCAATCCCCACTGGGAGGAAATGTGATTTCCCAGCTTCTCCCAATGTCTCACTGTAGGTATTAACTTAATTTTATAAAAATGAAGCGGTTTGAAATAATCCCATCATCTGCTCAGTTCAATGTTTTCCAAGGGTGACCCAGGAATTCCTGTGGGATTCTGGGCACAGCAGCACTGCTGAGGGGGCTGAGGGGAAGCAGAATTTGGTGTGTTCAGGCTCCTCAATCCCAAATAATTCCGCTTTTGTGTAGGAATTCCTTCAGTTAGAACTAAAAAGATTTAAAAATCTCTCTTCCAGCTCTGGCTCTGAAATCAATCCTGCTCCAGCAGAGCACCCATGGACTCAGTGGAAAATGATTTTCCCTCTTCCAATTATCCTTTCACACGAGGTGCTCCATAATCCCCCTTTCCCTGGAGGTTTTCCAGCTTTTCCAGGCCCTCAGATCATTTTGGGGCACCTCATCTTTCCCTGGGGAGCCGTTTGCGTCACCAGAGTGGGAGATTTTATTTATAGCCCCCATCTGGGAGTGCAGCTCGGTGATCTATGGATCTCCTTTAATGAGAAAATCACACCCAGGGCCCTTTATTCCTGCTGCTGCTCTGGAAATCCGAGAGGAAATAGGATTTCCAAGGAAAGAGAAGTGCCAGGCTGAGATTTAATCCCCTCTATGGCGAGGCAATGTTAAAAAATAAAAGAGAACTCTATTAAAGTGCTGGATTCTTTATGCACACAAAAGCTGCTGGTGTGTGGGGCCCCTGGGGAATCCAAATGCTTTTAGTGAGTTATTAAAAATTGAATCCAAACTTTTTATTCCGTGTAATTCCTATATTGGATTTATTAAAGAGGGATTTGGGGAAATAGCAGCATTCTGCAGCAGGGTCATCCTCTGCTCTGGCTGCTTGGCCTGGCAGGTGTTTGATCATCAGCTGCTCTTAGGAGCTCAGAAACAAAATAATTGTGGGAATCATTTTTCCATGTGGAATTCTCAGTGTTCTGCATTTGCATGAATGCATAATATCCAAGCTCTTAGCATTTTCCCTGCCTCATCCCAGCTGCTCTTCCCTTTCTTCTGCTGCTTTCTCATCCATTATTTCTGGGTTTAAAAGCAGAAAGGCAACTTTGAGCTGGGCCTTGGGAAGATCCTAAAGGCCTTTTCCTGAGAGGAACATTCCCAGCTGGGCTGCCCTGGGAGCAGCAGGGGGACATCCTGCTGGAAAAACTCCTCCAGAGCCTTCTCCAAGGGTCTGGTTCTGGGAAGGGCAGAGTAGGTGAAAATCAGGGCATGCTCCTGAAAACCTTGGATACAGCCTTGACCTCCTGTTCTCCTGGAATTCCCTGGAATCCATCCCCAAGTGGCCAAAATGGCTGATATTTCCATATATTAATATTATTTAAATGGCTCAAAATAGGTGCTCAGGGCTCAGCCAGCCCTCCTCCCTGCTAAGAGGCTGCAGGAACTGTGCCTATTCCCAGGAAATACCAATCCAGGCTGTCCATAAATCACAGGGATGAGGACTCCCCACATTTTACACCGTCCCCCTGTGCCAGATTCCATGTAAATAAATTTATTTTGCAAGATGAGTTTGGCAGTGCTGCTCCTGGGCTGTTCCCCATCCTGTTCCTCTGGCATGGAGCAGAGATGTGTGTTATTCCCAGGAAACTGTGCTGCTCTTTTGGGATTTGTTCTCCATTCCCAACCCCTCCTTCCTCCTTATCCCTACATTTGATCCTCCTGGAATGACTGGGATGTACAGCTGGAGCTGCTGCTGCTCAGGAGAGGGGCTGGAGAGCTCCAGGAGGAATTCCAGGGGCTTCCACAGCTGGCCAGGGGAGTGCTGGGGTTCTTTGGGAATTCTGGAGGCTTTTGGGAGCTCTTGAGGTCTCTGGGAACTCTGGATGCTTTGGGGAATCCTGGAGATTTTAGCAATGCTGGAGGCCTTTGGGAACTCTGGTAGACTTTGGGAATGCTGGAGGTTTTTGGGAATTCTGAAGGCCTGTGGGAACTCTAGGGGCCTTTGGGAATCCTGGAGGCTTTTGGGAATTCCAGAGGCCTTTGGAAATTCTGAAGGCCTTTGGGAGCTCTGGAGGCCTTTGGAAACACTGGAAGCGTTTGGGAATTCTGAAAGGCTTTGGGAATCCTGGAGGCCTTTGGGAACTCTGGAGACCTTTGTGAGCTCTGGAGGCCTTTGGGAATCCTGAAGGCCTTTGGGAGTTCTGGGTGACGTTGGGAACACTAGAGGCCTTCAGGAACTCTGGGACCCTCTGGGAGCTCTGGGGCCTTTTGTGAATTCCGGAGGCTTTTGGGAATTCTGGGGCCCTCTGGGAGCTCTGGAGGCCTTCAGGAATTCCGGAGCCCTCTGGGATGTCTGGTGGCCTTTGGGAGCTCTGAGGCCCTTTGGGAATGCTGAGGCCCTCAGGAATTCCGGAGCTCTCTGGGATCTCTGTGGCTCACAACCAGCGCTGCCCAGCAGGTCCCACACTCTGCTCAAGGCCCCGTGAGTGGCTTTGTGACTCTGGGTTTGTGCTGGCCCAAACCAAACCAGAACAAACGGGAGCAGTTCAAGGCCTGGGTCCAACCTCGCAGCTTTCCCTGCCCTGATCCCCGAGGGAATCCCAGGGATGAGGGGTCAGCGAGGCAGCAGCTGCAGCTTTAGAAGAGGATTTTGGTTGTTACAGGAATGGATGTGGAGGGAAATCTGTAAGCATGTAGCTGGTGGGGAAATAACAGTTTCCTGAAAAAGAAACTTTCCCTGGGGAAAGGCAGCAGGAGCATCCCTGTGCTGCTGTTCCCAGCATGGAGATGAGAATTCCTTGGAGAAGCTGAGCACTCCTGTGCTCCCAACACAGCAAGGATTTAGCTTGTCCCTCAGAGCTGCAATTCCCAGTCTTCCCTTCCTGCCATTGCTGCCTCAGGTTTTAGCTTTTATGTTTTTCAGATTCTGAAATAAGACTTCATAACCTAAAGCTGGAATGGGACAATGAACTGCAAGGTGCAAATGGAGCAGAACTGATCCCAGGGAGAGACCCCGGCAGCGCTCGTGCATTTTGGGGCCATTTTGGTTCATCTTGGGTGCAGCCCTGGCTGGGCTCTGGTGCTGCCCAAGGTGGATCCACGGAGGAGATGCTTTGGATAAATCCCTGCTCTATTCTGGAGCTCTGTCCAGCTCTAGGGCAGCCTGCACAAACCATCACAACCTCCTTTCCTTCCATTCTCAGGGATTGGGTGCCCCCCATTCCCTTTCTCCTGTTTTCTCCTGAAAATCCAGGTGATTCCAGAGCCAGGCTCAGCTCCAGCCCAGCCTGAGCACCCCCACTCCTTCCCAACCCCTCTGCTGTCCTGTGGCTCCATCCCAAGATAAAACTGCAGCTCACACCTTGGTGCTCATCCCAGTGAGTCCTCTGCCTTTCCTGGGAATTCCTGCCACCAGGAACTCCATGGCTCAACTCAAAGGCTCAATCTGATGGTGTCAATGGGAAAAAAAATAAATCCCAAATCCACAAAAAAATCCCAAATCCAACCTCTAATGACCCCTCCTGTGCCTGTCTGTAAAAACTGGCCCAAATCCAGCAGACACCTTCCAATGAACCAGCCTGGATCTCCATCCTGGGGAAAGATTCCAGAAAAAGCTGCAGGCTGCCAGAGCAAGAAAAGAATGTCTGAGGTAGAACAGGAGGGGGAAAAAAAGGAGATTTAAGAGACCAGAGTTGTTTTCTTGCTCTTATATGGTGCTGCTGTGCCACCAGCAGCTCCCTCGCTCCATGACTAATGAGGCTCAGCTGGGATCCACCCTTGCTTATCCTGTTATTTTTAGCTTTTTCCAGCCTCCTGCTCGCTATGCCTGCCCTGTCTTATTTGAATTACTGAGTCTGCACTGTCGGTGGTTGTCCAGAGCAGGCAGGAGTGGGATTTCTCATCCCTGAGGGAATTGTTTTTGGAGCTGGCAGTGACACCCATTGAGGAGGAATCACCTTTGTGAGCCAGGCAGCTCCAGACAAGAGGATTCATTTATTTTCCTTTCTCCCAGTGACCCTGGGGGTGGGAGACAAACTCCAAAAATCATCTTTACATCCACTTCTTAAAGGCTGGAAATGGAAAATGATCCTGAAGCAAGAGCAGGGATTCCATGGAAATGCCACTGGGGTGGAGCAGGTACAGAAATCCCACATCCTCTCCTTAGCAACCATTAAGTTCTGGTCTGGGGCCAAAAGCCATTTCTGGATGGAATCTGAAACCTCTGAATTGTGGCAAAATCCTGGAATTGCAGGCAGAGGGAACAGAGCTGATTTAAATCCAGGAGATTCATTAATTCATTAATTAATCCCGAGTGTCCAGTGTGCTGCACCTGCATTTATCCAGCCACAAAAACCAAGCTGGGTTTGCTCCATCCTTCCCCAGATCCCTGATCCCAGCAGGGTCTGAACCTCTCAGATTTGGGGACACTTCAGTGCATATTTTAAGGAGGCCCCTCAAAAAGAGTGGATTTCTGCCAAAAACTTTGGAGTTATGGGCATCAGCCTTCAGAGCTGAGGGAAAAATCCCCTTCTATTTTTGTCCTGACCATGACTCAGAGGAAGATTTGTCCCTGCAAAGTCACTCCTTTTTTGAGGAGGCATTTAAAGGCTGCTGCTGTCACCTGTTTGGCTCAGGATATTCCTATTTTTGGTGTCGAGCTCTGTTTAAAAAGACGTTTTTTCATTGCACATCCACTTTGTAGCATGCTGTGTTTATTTTTTCAGCCTGCAAGTCCCAGTCCTGGGCTTTTGCCACCCCTTTTGCAATTAAAATTACAAAATAAAACCATAAAGAAATGAGGCCTCTCAGCTGTTCCCACCAGGGAGCACAAAGGGAGTAGAGAAGGATGGATGGGCTGGGAGTGATTGCAGTGGGATAATCCCTTCCCCATTCCCAGATTTTGCCCTCTGGCTCAGTGCTTTATTTCTAATTAATAACCTGATTTTGTTGTTGGCTGAGTGCAGGTGCTGCACTGGACACTCCACACTCAGGAGTCATTAATTAATGAATCCCCTGGATTTAAATCAGCTTGGGCTTCCCTCAGCCTGCAGTTCCAGGGATTTTGTCACATTTCAAATGGCTTCATATTCCATCCAGAAATGTCCCCCAGAGCAGTAACTGAAGTGTTGAGCAGGGGACATGGGATTTCTGTTTGTGCTCCCAGTCCAGCAAGGTTTCCAAATAATTCCTGCTCTCCCACCCTGTCCTTCATCCTCAGGGAAAATCCCTTGTTGGGCCATTTTTCCCCTCTTGGAAAAATCCATTAATTCCTCTCCCTGCTGCTGTTTAAATGGGGCTGGAGGGGGCAATTTTGTAATTTTCAAATCTCTTTTCAAATATTGCAAACTTATATTGGAAAAATGAAAATGAACAAAATAAATGGGAGAAGAGGGATAGGGAAATTTGGCTGGGCAAGCCTGGATGTGCTGCCCATGGATTTGAGCAAGGCTGATAAAAAATCCTAAATTTGTTATCAGAGATCCAATGAGGGTGTTACTTATGGGTCACTTTAATGATTTTGGTTTATTCTGGATCAATACAGCTGAAACTTTGGGAATCTCTTCCAGATGGGTTTGGGAGGGGATGGGTGCTGCCAGCATCCATCAATCCAGCCCAGGCTGGAGCAGAAAATGGGATTTGGGGCAGAGTTGTTTCCCTGGAGCTCCGTGCTGGGGGTGCATGTCCCGGCTGGCAGTGCCAGGCTGCTCCTGGCAGAGGCTCAGGGAGGAGCTGGGCACAGCAGCTGCAGGCAGGGACGCCCTGTGCTCCTCCAGCACTGGGGATCCTGTGGGGACACCGAGCTCTCCCTGCTCTGGCCTGGTGAGGTTTGCTTGGGGATCAGCTCAGATCCCACCCAGCCCAATCCCTGCGTTTGCCCAGAGTGCCAGGTCTGGGTGTGCCAGCCAGAACTGGGCAAAATCGTTTGGAGCTGATGGGATTTGCTACAAATCCTCTCCCAAACTGTGCTGCAGAGTGAGGAATTTGAGAATTTATTGATGCTCAGATAAAAGCTGATTTTTCCTGCTGGTGCTCTCCACAGATCCTGCTCACTGGGAATGCTGCATTTCCACAAGAACTGTTGATTCCTGACAATAGAAATAAATCAAACTGCAAGGAGGCAGCTGGAGCTTTTCTGTGCTGTCTCCCCACACTCCTGAAGTGCTGGAGATAAACTGATGGAGACAGGGAATGGTTTGGGTGGGATGGAATTTAAAGGTTATCCAGTCCCAATCCCTGCCACAGGGACACCTGCAGCTATCCCAGGGTGTCCAGCCTGGCCTTGGACACTTCCAGGGATGATGAATCCTTGGGAAAATCCATCCCAGGGCCTCACAGGGAAGAATTTCTTCCCAGAATCCCATTTAACCTCTGACAATGGAAGCCATTCCCTGTGTCCTGTCCCTCCATCCTCGTCCCCAGTCCCTCTCCAGCTCTCCTGGAGCCCCTTCAGGCCCTGCCAGGGCTCTGAGCTCTCCCTGGATTTTCCCTTCCCCATTCCCAGAAGTGAATCCTTGGTGGGCTCAGACCTCACCATCAGAGCTCCATGAAATTCCCTTTTAAGCACTTCTGATCCAGCTTTAGAAATTGTCCTGCTGAAAATGAAGCCTGTGTGGTACCACTGAGCCTTCCTGGATGGCTTCCATGGAAAAATCTGCTTGTTTTCCATATGTTTGGTGGCTTTTATATCACTGGAGAGTTATAAATACTTGGGTGGCTTAAGTGAGTCCCTGCAATTCCCTGTGAAGTGTTTGAATTCAGGAGAGGGAATTGCTGTATCCTGCTGCTCCAGGCTTTTAGGGAAGGGAAAATTCTGGTTGGGTTCTGTGTTTTTATCCCAAATCCATCTCTGGTGTTTCAGGTGGGGTTGTAAAGGTGCTGCTTGTAAAGGATCCAGAAAATTCCAGGGAAGTAAAAAAGGCTTGGGAAAGGGAAGGACATTGGGTCCTTAACCTGCAGGAGGTTTATTCCCACCTGGAGCAGGGTAACACACCCAAAATGAGGGACAAGCCCTGGGCATCATCTTCCTCCAGAGCAAAAGGAATAGTGCAGAGCATTATCCATGGGTGTAATCCAAACAAATACTCCCCTTTCCAACAGACGTCGAGTATTAACTGATTAAAAATAATCGCTTTTTTCTTTATTTTTCTTGCTGGATTTAAACCCAGGGAAAGCTTAACTGGGCTTAAAGAGGAGCTAAATCCCTCACTCCCAGGAAATCATCAGCAAATAGAGCTGAAATCCCGGGATGCTGGGTGTAATTCCTGCTTCCATCCGAGCTGGCTGTGCTTGGGAAGCCTTTGGGAGCCCAGCAGGAGCATCCTGGAGTGCTGGGGCTGGGCTGGGTCCCTGTCCCTCCCTCTGAGGGGTGCTTTCCCTGAGGATCATCATCCCAGAGCGTTCCATGGAGCTGCTGCAGGGCTGGAGCCCCTCTGGAGCTCTGGGAATGTTCCCCTGGAGAAGGGAAAGCTCCAGGCAGAGCTCAGAGCCCCTGGCAGGGCCTGGAGGGGCTCCAGGAGAGCTGCAGAGGGACTGGGGACAGGGATGGAGGGACAGGACACAGGGAATGGCTCCCACTGCCAGGGTTAGATGGGATATCAGGAAGGAATTCTTCCCTGTGAGGCCCTGAAATGGATTTTCCCAAGGATGCCCCTGAATCCCTGGCAGTGCCCAAGGCCAGGCTGGAAGGGCTTGGAGCAATCTGGGATAGGGGAAGGTTTCCCTGCCCATGGCAGGGGTGGGGCTGGATGGGCTTTAAATTCCTTCCAAACCAAACCATTCCCCGATCCTGCAATTCTCTGAAAACTGAGACAAAACATTCCCAGCTCTTGAACTCCTCCCTGATTTTCACCTGCTCCACACTCCAGCTTCGTATTTATTTTGGGATTTGAAAAAAAATTAAAAATCACGTATTGAGTCTGGCTTTTGTATCAGAGGGGTGGGTTGGCCAACACCAGCCTGGAAAATAAACCTTCCCAGCTGATAAGGCCCCTCTGGGAACGCCTGTGGGCAGGAAAGCATTCCTGGGGTGTCCAGCAGGGATTCCATGCCTGGGCTGCCTTGATGCTGCTGCTGCTTCTTCCCCTTCCCATTCCAAAGGTTTGCGGCTGGGGGGGATCAGGGCACGACACGAGTGTGTAAAAATAAATGTGGGGAATGCCAGAAACGCCGGGGAAAGGGCTGGATGTGGCTTTGCTGTGAGTAATGACCCGGCTCCTTCCCTCCCTCCCTCCTTCCCACGGCCCCCAGCACCGGCACTGGGAGGGATCGGTTCCCTGGCCGCCCTCACCCCTTTGAAGGAGCGCATTCCCAGCGGGAATGGGATGGGAGAGCCGATAACCTCCCCGTGCTCCTCCCTCCGCCTGTTAATGATTGCCTTGGAGCTGGGGCAGCCAGGGAACGCTGAAAGCCTGGGAATTCCCTGGGACAGGGTTTGGCGTGTGCCAGGGGACTCCCATCAGCTTAAAAATAGAAAGAAAAAAATCCTAAAAATACAAGCCCAGAAGCAGAAATTCTCTTTTCCCACAGAATTTGGGATACCAGGTGTTTCCTCCTTCTGTAGAAGAAAATAATTTCTATTTTTCTAACATTTTTCTATAATTTCTATATTTCTAATATTTCCTCTATAATTTCCTCGTTCTGTAGAGGAATAATTAAGGCAATTCCATTGTCTCACCGGCAGAATTTGAGTGTCTGGTGAAGCTGAGGTTTCTTTTCAGAATCTGAGTGTCTGGTGATGCTGAGGTTTCTTTTCAGAATTTGATGTCTGGTGGAGCTGAGGTTTCTTTTCAGAATCTGAGTGTCTGCTGAAGCTGAGGTTTCTTTTCAGAATCTGGGTGTCTGGTGAAGCTGAGGTTTCTTTCCCTGCGTGTCTGTGGGCAGGGATGTGCTGCCTGTGCCATGGGACTGAATTCTCCCCTGTGGGCATACAGGAACCAGGCCTGGCTCATTCCTGGTGCCCACTTCACCTCCAGGGCATTCTCTGTCCCAGCAGCACCTTCCCAATGCCCCTGGAGGGGTTTGGAGGGCAGGATTTCCCCTGTCAGACCCTCTGGAGATGTTCTCCAGGGATTCCTGAGCCACACATTCCTAATCCAAAGCTGGTTTGCGGAAAACTTCGGGAAAACTCGTCTGGATCATCTCACAAGTGGTATCAGACACCTTAAATTGGGGGTGCCTCGTTAAGAAATGCAAATTAGACAGGGCAGGCACCCCTGGGTTTGTTTTCCAGTGCAAAGGGTGGGTGGGGGTCCCAGGAGCTGCCCACTGTGGAAGCAGCAGCAGCAGCAGCAGCAGCCCGTACTCATCCTCATCCCAGAGCTGACCCAGCTGGAAAGCTGCCAGGAGCCTTTCCCTCACATTAATCCCTCTCAGCTTTAATCATTACCTGCCTGCCCCCCTCCCTCCTGCCTGCCTGCCGGGGAATGTGAATGGGGCTGGAGCAGAGGAGCAAACCCAGAGGTCAGGGGTAATTCCTGGCATTCCCACTCCATACCTGGCCTTTTCCACCTCTGGAGCAAATCCAGAGGTCAGGGGTAATTCCTGGCCTTTTCCACCTCCTTCCTGGCCTTTTTCATCTCAGGTGTGAATCCAGGGGTCAAGGATAATTCCTGGCATTCCCACCTCCTTCCTGGCCTTTTCCACCTCTGGAGCAAATCCAAAGGTCGAGGATAATCCCTGGCATTCCCACTCCCTACCTGGCCTTTCCCACCTGTGGAGCAAACCCAGAGGTCGAGGATAATTCCTGGCATTCCCACCTCCATGTCCTGGGAGCAGAGCCTGCCTGGGAACAGGTGCCTCTGCTGCAGCAGGTGAGCCTGGCTCTCTCTGGGATTATTTTTCCAAAAGGAAAAAACTTTTAATTCCTGAGGTATCCACTCCAGCCCTGGAATGGGGAGGTTGGCACCAAGCTTGGGGTCACCACTGGACCTTCCCCATTCCCAGCAGTGAATTCTTGGTGGGCTCAGACCTCACCTCCTCAAAATTCCCTTTTAAGCACTTCTGATCCAGCTTTGGGAATTGTCCCACTGAAAATGAAGCTGTGTGGTACCATTGAGGGGAGGGATTGGGAGTTTTCCTTGTGATGCACAGAATAAATGGAATTTGAGTTTATGTAATGCTTGGAGCCGCTTTTAGCTTGCCACAGATCCTTCTCCAGACAAAGCCAAGGTTATGCAGCAAATTGCAGAGTGGGGATGGTTTGTTTGGATGAATTTTTATTTTGATGTCTGCATGAATGGGATTCTCTGCAGATCCAGGAAAAACCAAGGATGACTTCATGCTCTCTTAAAAATTCATGCAGAATATATTAATTTTTTTCTTTTTAAATGAAGTGTCTTTATTTTTTTTTAAGCTCTACTGCTGCAGGGGAGAGAGAGCACCAGGGAGGAGGGTCTGGGGGTTCTCTCCATGTGTGCCCCAGCTGCACAGGGACTCCAGGGATTCTCCATCCATCCTCCCTCAGCTGCTCCAGCCCGTCTGTGCTGGTGGGAAGCTGGGAGAGCTGGGGCAGGGTGATGATCCCACAAAGGCTTTTATTTTTTTTCTAGAGGCACATCTGGTGTGGGGGAATCAAATCCGAGCTGCCCTGAGCAAGTGCTCCTGGATTTAGTCATGTGAATCCCTGAACAGCTGGGCCTAGAGCAGGAGAAATCCTGTTTGGAAAGGAGGGAAGGAGGGCAGGATGGAATTTCTGCTGCTCCCTGCCTGGCTGGGAGTGCCTGGGGCATGGTGTGAGCCCAGCCTGTGACCCCATCATCACTTTACGGGTGTTCTAGTGCCCCTTGCATGAGCTGTGTCCAGACAAAAAAAGGATTGAAAATGACATTTGGGGTGTCCTCACCCTCCAGCCGTGGCCAGGGCCAGACTCTTGTAAATGAGGCTGTTGGGGTTGGGAAAGACCCCCAAGATCACCCAGTGCTCACTGAGCCACATTCCCGAGTGGGTCAGGCTCATTCCCAGCCACCTGTTTTCTGAACCTTTCCAGGGATGTGAGTCCCTGGGCAGCCCCTTCCCGTGCTTAACCCACCCTTCGGTGCAGGAATGTTCCCGATGCCCAGCCTGGCCCTTTTCCCCGCTTTCCCTGCCCCAATCCCGGCCGGGGCCAGGTGGGCGCTGGGGCCGAGCTCGGCTCCCTCCCTGCCGGCTGCAGGAGGTAAAAATAACCGGAATGTAGGGCACAGCCTCTCGCAGAACTCCCGGGCGGCATTTCCGCGGCAGCAGGCACAGGGAAGGTGTCTGCAGCTGCTGCTTCAGGCCCGGCTGCTTTGGGGTGCCCCGGGCCGCGCTCCATCCCGGCCGGGCCGGTCCCGGGGGCCTCGGGGGGTTCGGAGCTGCGGCTGCCGCGGCACCGCCGGGCCCGGGGGAGCCCCCCCGTGTCCAGGGGGCTTTGAGTGATTTTCCCCCTCCTGGAGAGGAGCAGCGGCCGCGCAGCCCCGCCCGGAGCCCGGCGCGGAGCGGGCGGAGGCGGCCCCGGCGCTCAGGTCCCTGCAGAAGCAGGTGGGCACGCCGGACTCGCTGGAGTCGCTGGACATCCCCTCCACCGGCAGCTCCTGCGAGGTGCTCAGCCCCGGCGCCTTCGTGCCCGCCGGCCAGGCCCGCGCCCTCGACAGCGGCTACGACACCGAGAACAACGAGTCCCCCGAGTTCGTGCTCAAGGAGCCCCACGAGCCCCGAGAGCCCGAGGCCTTCAGCCAGCTGGGGAAGCCGCCCCCGGGGCTGCCGGGGGCCGAGGGCGAGGCTGCGGCCCCCGAGACGCGGCTGCCCAGCGGCCCGGGCGCCGAGGTGCCCGGCCTGGCCGAGAAGAGCCCGTACCGCGACTCTGCCTATTTCTCCGACTGCGACGCCGAGGCCGAGCGCGGCCACAAGGACGAGGGGGACAGCGATGGCTCCCGCACCCCGGAGGCAGAGGAGGGTCCCCGCTCCCCTTTGCCGGACACGGGGCGAGGAGAGGACCCGCTGCACCCGCCGGGGGCACCCGGCAGCCCCCCGGCAGCGCCTGGCGTCACGGTGGCGGTGCCCACGCCCGCGGCGGTGGCTTTGGAGGGGGACTGGGTGGCGACAGGGGCCGGGAGCACACGGGAGCAGGTGCCTGGCACCGAGCAGAGCCCCGCTGGCACGGGGCTGGTGCCGGGCAGCCCCCCGCGCCCCGACACAGACACCTGTCCCCCGGGCTCCGTGACCCCCAAGACTTTCCTCTTGACCCCGGTGCCTGTGAGCCCTGGGGAGCCATCAGCTGTTGGAGGGACCTGCGTGTCCGAGGGCCTCCCTGGACTTGGGGGGGCCACAGTGGGGGACAAACAGACTGTGACCCCCGCGCTGGGGCTTGGGGAGCGGGGGCTGCCCCTGGAGGGGCCCGGGGTGGGCGATGCGCCGGGCGGACCCAGCACGCTGCTCCCCGGGGCAGAATCACCGCCGGGTCTCTCCCCGGCCCCGGCTGCCCCCGAGCGCCGAGAGGAGCCAGAGGAGGAGGAGGAGGACACGGAAGACAGCGACGAGTCGGATGAGGAGCTGCGCTGCTACAACATCCAGGAGCAGAGCGAGGAGAGCGAGGAGGAGCCGGCGGCCGTGCCCATCGTGGTGGCCGAGAGCCAGAGCGGCCGGAACCTGCGCAGCCTCCTCAAGATGCCCAGCCTGCTGTCCGAGTCCTTCTGCGAGGACCTGGAGCGCAAGAAAAAGGCCGTCTCCTTCTACGACGATGTGACCATCTACCTCTTCGACCAGGTGGGTGCCCTGGGGACAGAGCCAGGTGCTGGGCACGGCTCCGTGCCATTTTGGTGATGGGGGCCATCTCCAGCCGAGCCCGCAGCGAGGTTCCTCCCTGCTGTTTCCCCATCCTCAGGAAAGCCCCACGCGGGAGCTGGCTGAGCAGAGCTTCCCAGAGCCCACCCTGCCTTCGGGGCAGCCCCCCTCGCCTTCGGGGCAGCCCCCTGCCAGTGGCAGCCCCCCCAGCCCCACAGACAGGCTCGGGGCCTCCGACGACTCTTCGGACGGCAACGCCTCGGAAGAGAGTAAGAGACCAGGAGGAGCTGATGGGGCTGGTGATTGTGGGGTGGTGGGAACAGTTATGGGATCATGGGGAGGCAGTTACAGGGTCATGGGGTTATGGGATGATGGAGGGCCATTTATGGGGTGATGGGGTTAGAGGTTATGGGGCTCACAGTGGGCTCAGCCCCCTCACTTTGTGTCCCAGGTGGTGGCTTCGAGTGGGACGACGACTTCCCGCTGATGCCAGTGAAGCAGTCCCTGGTGGCTTCGCTGCCGGGGACGCCGGCAGAGCCCCCCGCGGCCGCGGTGCCACCGCAGAAACAGGTGCCGCCCATCCAGTTCTCCCGGTTCACGGTGTCACCTGCCCCGGTGTCCCGGTTCTCCATCACCCACGTCTCCGACTCGGACATGGACTCCATAGGAGGTGAGTCCCCCTCGGGATGCTGCTCCGTGGGTGCCCAGAGCAGCCGTGTCCCAGTGCCATCCACACTGTGAGCCCTGTCCCTGCACCCCTGTGAAGGGCTGGATGTCCCGCGGGGGTCCGGGACCCTCTCACGGCTCTCTCTGCTCGTTGCAGGCAGCAGCGAAGACGGTGACCGGGAGTGAGCCGGCCGGGACGCAGCCGGCATTGCCCCGGCACCGGGGCGGCGCGGGGGCCGCCCGTGGGCTCCCAGACCCCGCTGGGCAGTTCGGTTTTTAGGCAGATTTTGTCACAAGGAACTCGTTTGCTGCTTCGAGTGGGAGCGGGGCCGGCGCGGCCCCCGCGGGGCCTGGCGGTGGGTGACGGTGACGCCGAGCGCGCGTGCGGGTGGCTGTGAGCGTGCGTGTAAAATAGACACTTATATATATATATATACATATATATATATAAATTATAGCGTTCCGAGGGTAGTGCCCTGACCTTGCTAACATTTTCCCAGTGTCCTCCCCAGTGAAGTTCCCCCTTGGCTTCTTGCCCACGTGTGCTCCCCGAGGCAGTTTGTCCCCCACACCCCTTCTCCCCCAAGCTGTCCCCTCCCTGTGCCCCGTGCTCAGTCTTGCACCTTGTGGCAGCTTGGCTGTCCCACAGCTGCCCCGTGGCTGCCCCAGAGGCACTCCACGACATTCCTGACCCAGGGGCCGCTGGCTGCTGCCACTCTGGATGTCACTCCCCGTGCCAGGGGTGCCACCGGCTGCCCAGAGCGATCCCCATGGCTTTGGAGCTCCCCTCCCTTGGTTTGCAGGGATCAGTCCCAGCTGGGGACCCTGAGGACTGCTGGGACCCTTGCCCATTGTAGTGAGGAGCAACACGTGGAGGGCTGGTTGTGGAGGGAGTATCCCCCGCCGGGACCCGCCAACCTGACTATTTTTGTATTTAAACAAAATTATTAAAAAACCCTAACCCCAACCCCACCCCAAAACCAAAACTTGCTGTTGACTGAACCCACATTGATGCGATTTTAAGTTATTGCTGCCAAAGAGACTTATTGGGGAGGGGGGGAGGGGGGCGCGCTCGTGGTTCTTTGTTCTGTTTTGGGTTTTTTTTTGTTTGTTCGTTTCTTTCTTTGTTTTTTTTTTTTTTTAAATTCATTCGAGGCTTAGGATAATTGTGCAATTCCAGCTTCCGGAAGGAAATAGAAGTAAGCGGAGCTGAGCGAAACCTTGAATTCAGGGCTGGTTCCTTTTGGGGTCTATAGACCAAACCCTGAGGTGAGAAATGTCCCCCCTGAGCCCCTGTCCCTGTCCTGGCTCCTGTGTAGGGGGATGAGGGCACGTGAGTGTCCCCATGCAGGGACATTGCACAGACAGCACCCATGTGGGATGGGGCTGGTGCCAGGGGCTCTGCTCCATGCCACAGGGTGGTCCCACCCTGGGCTGGACACAGCTCTGGCTCCAGGACCCGTGGGATGTGCCCATCCCCAGCCTGGCACCGGTGCTGGCAGAGGTGTCCCCATCCTCACCCACCCTTCTCCCACCCTCTCCCATGGCCAGCCCAGCCCAGCTGTGTCCCAGCTGGAGAGCCCTCGGTGCTCAGGAGGCTTTTGAGGGGGCCAGGGGCTGTTCCCCACTCCAGGACCCTGGGGGACCCCAATTCAGCCCCAGGGTGGCCATGCCACCCCATACCCCCACTGCTGGTTCCCCCTCCCTACTAAGAAATGAGTGCTTATTTAATTGTTTTATTTAAGCCCCCACCTGGCCTGTAACCCCCTCACCCAAATTCCCCCAAGCTTTTTCCTTATCCTTTCCAGCAGGAGCCCACCCCCTGCCCTAACAGGGGTGCAGCACCCAGAGCTGCTCCCCATGCAGGACTGGGGTGCTCCTGGGATTCCCTTCCCTCAGCACCCACCCTCCTACCCCTGATCCCCCCTTCCCTGCACCCCCCAACACCGAGGGGGGTTTGCTCAGCCCCTGGCACCCAGGGGTGCTGGCCCAGCCCCCCCCCACACCCCGGGTTTGGTCTATGGCGCCGCAGGTCCAGGATGAGGACAGAGCTGTGGCTTGGGTAACTTTTTTAATAGAAAGGCTCTTCTTACATGGTCTATTTTCTCAATACGGGTCATAATTGCTGTATTTTTTATCAGTGCTGATTTCCATACAGCTCCCAGCATGTGTGTCAAATCTCATCGGGCCAATAATAAAGTTTTTAAAATATCTTAAGCCGTTTCCTGCCCCGATCATTGCCCAGCACCCAGGACGGAGCCAGCTCGGGAGGGTCCCAGCCACGCTCCAGGGCCAGGCAGGAGCCTCTGGCCAGGGAAACGCTGCAGGAGGGAGGGCTGGGGGAGGCTGAATTGCTCATAAATTACTTTTTCTCATAAAAAATCATTTCAGGTTACGTCTTGCAGGTGCCACCGAGCCAGGAGGTGCAGCGAAGCCCCCGGGGGCTGGCTGGAGCCAGGGGGGCAGCTTGGGGGGCCCAGGGGACAGCCCCTGGCACGGGGGTGGAAGAGGACAGCGCAGTGGCCGAGGGGACCCCAGGCCTGTCCCCACCCCGGGCTGTGGCCACCAGCCCTCTCCCACCCACTGCCCCAGCCCTTTCCCTCCCCCCTGCCCTGTGCCCCCCACCCATCTGCTCCAGCCCTGGGAGAGGAAGAGGAGGCACATCATGGAGCTGGGAGCCCTCGTGCAGAGCTGGAGCCTGGGCAGTCACGGGTGAAGCTGTTTTCCTGCAGTGGAGCTGGAAAATCCATCAGAGGGGACACAGGAGAGATGGATGAGCCACCACGTCCGACTGGGACCGAGCCCCCTGGGCTGGGGACGCTCTGTGCCCTGCCCAGTGCCCAGCCAAGCGGGCACTGCCCGGGCTGTGGGCACCAGGACATGCTGCACCAGTGATCAGAAAGTGCAAAAGGAGAGATACAACGGAAAAAGCAAAAACTCTGTTCGAGTTCCAGCCCTCACCCATGGGAGACGCAGTTCCTGCCTGGAAACCTCTCCTCCCTGTGTGTGGAGCAAGGATGTGACCCTGGTCACTCAGGAGCTGCGGGAAGGGCTGTGGGAGCCACCTCGCTCGTGGGCACCCCCAGCAGTAAGCTTAGCAAGTGTGTGTTATATATATTTATATATATTTATCTCTATCTATCTATCTCTCTCTCTCATGCAGCCCTAGGAATAGAGGAAGAGCAAAGAGCCAAGCAAGAGGTCCGGATGGGAGCTCCTGTCTGCAGGGAGAGCAGGGGCACCCCAAGGAGCTCCTGTCTGCAGGGAGAGCAGGGGCACTCCAAGGCTCGCTCCCACACTGCCCTGCCTCCACCAGTGTTTTTTTCCTAGCTTATATTTTACAGCAGTACCGTAATTCCCTGCAGCACCCCGAGCCCTGGCACAGCAGGAGCTCTGGGAGCGGAGCTGGCACCCCCTGCCCTGTCCCAGCCCTGGGCATGGCGTGGGCACCGGGGTCTGGTGGGAGCCTGGGAGCTGCCTGTGCCACCCTCAGTGCCTTGGCTTGCCCGGGGTGTCCTGCCTGGCCTGGGGGTGTCCCCGTGTCCTACCTGGCTGGCCTGGGGGTGTCCCCATGTCCTGCCTGGCCTGGGAGTGTCCCAGTGTCCTGTCTGGCCTGGGGGTCCCTCTCATCTGGGCAGGGGGACCGTGTCCTCTCTGCCTGGCTGCCCCCTGGAGCACTGTGAGCCAACAATGGAGAGTTGTTCTCCATCTGAGCCCCTTTCCCCACCCACAGCAAGCTGCTGCTGGGCCTGGGAGCCCCCCCAGCTCTGGGACACGCTGCCCTGGCTCCGGGAAGTGCCACCACACTCAGCACAGGCAGGGGACAGGTGACACGGCAGCGCTGTGACCCCCTGCCACCGAGGGAGTCTAGAGAAGAGAGAACTAGGGCACTAGCTTGAGCCTTTGGCTTTCAAAGCAGCAGGATTAATAAATTCCGCCTAGGAATGGAGTCCTGGGAAGCTGGACATGCAGCAGCGAGGAGGAGGAGGAAGATGAGGATGAGGAGGTGGCGGGTGCCACGCGGTGCCAGCGCTCCCGGATCAGCTGATGAGCGGGGCCGAGCGGTCGTTTGTCACCGTTGGCTTCAGCTGGACGTTGGCAAAGGGGTTCCTGCGGAGGAAGAGGAAGAGGAAGGAAGAGTTAACAGGGTGTGTGTGGAGGCCTGGAGAGCACAGGGCACCGGCACAGCGAGCGAGAGTGGCGAGACCCCGGGACCAGCAGCGTTTGGGGAGGGCTTAAACTGGAAAAGCTGTGCCTTGTGGAGCCCCCAGCCCAGCTGCCCCACTCCCTGAGCTGCCCCACTCCCTGAGCTGCCCCACTCCCTGAGCTGCCCCACAACTCTGCTCCTGTCCCAGCCAAGCCGTGATGGGTCAGCCATGAGCCGAGCCCAGCTGCAGGGGGATGTTCTCCCACCTGGCTAGCCTACCAGCCTAAAGCAGGAGATGCCAGGGGGGCCAGGGCTGATGAAGCTGCTCCAGCCTCCTCCAAGGCTGGACTCCAGCAGTTCCCACAGGTGGAGGGAGCACTGTGGATCACCCAGCCCTGGAGCAGGGGGTTATGGCTTCACTCCTGGCCAAGGGCAGAGCTGGCAGCTCCCTGCAGAACCCTCGTGCTGCCTCTGGGGAAGTTAATGTCCAAGAGGAAGAGTGTGGGAGACTAAGGACAGCTGCATGGGCTTGTCAGAGTGCAGGGCCCAGACTGGCTGACCTTGGGTTTCACCTACCTGGGGTGTCCCCAGCACCCTCCTGCTGCCCTCGTCACCTGGCCAGGACAGGGTGCAAGGATTCTCTTGGCACAGGGAGCATCTTTACCCCTTCTCCAGGAGGTTCCCTCTGTCTCTCCCTGGAGGAGTTAATTCCCAGGGGGTGTGGGCAGCTCTGGGGGTCCCTCTGGCTGCCTGGGGAGCCACCAAGCACCCCCTGCCCTCCCTGCAGCCCCTCTGTCTCCTCTGCCCACTGCCCCCAGCCCTCCCCAGGAGCCACACAATCCTCCTGTCCCCAGTGGGAGCAATGGCCACAGCCCCCAGGCCAGGTCCCACAGCTGGGCCTCAGCTGGTCACTGACTGTGGGGGCACAGCCCTGCTACCCCTGGCGTGGGTTCAGGTAAAGTGCTGTGGTCACCGTGTGCATCTGCACTGAGCAGCTTTGGGATGTCCCCAGAAGCTTTGGGATGTCCCCAGAAGCTTTGGGATGTCCCCAACCATCTCCCAGAGCAGAAGGAAGATGCTGGGACCTGCACCCCCTCTGGGACAGGGTCTCACTGTCAGCCCCAGGCCCCATCTCTGCCACCCCTCACCTCTCCACGTTTGCTTTTTCCTTCCTTAAAAGATAAATGACTTTTGCTTAAAAATAGGGTAATTAATTTCACACCTAATTAATGCAGCTGCTTAGATCACTTTCCCTCCCAAGATGCCAAAATAGATTCTCAGGACTGGAGGGAGAGGAAAAGTTGCTTTGATGAGTCACCCGGGGCCCATTTAACTCCTTCTGTACTGGCAGAGAAGAGCCACTGGGATGGAGCCCGCAGCTCCAGGGAAAGCAGCTCATGGATCAAAGAGAAACGGGCGAGGAGCTCTCCAGGCTCTGCAGTGCCAGCGAGGAGCAGGGTCTGGACTCCTGGGGAGGCTCCTGCATCCCATCCCTGGGGCCAGCACCAGGAGGCTCCTGGGATGAATCTACAACAAAAAAAGCTGCTCAAAAAACCTGCGGTTAGTGCGGGCAGGGCTGGGGCCGGCGCACACCTACAACCAAAGAGCCGGTTACGGGGAGAGGGGGCAGAGCAGCTCAGCATCCCGGCAAGCGCAGCCACGGCAGCGGGGCGAGCAGCACAGGCAGCCGGGGAGCCCCGGGGCTCGGGGACAAGCGGCGGCGACGCGGGCAGGGGACGGCGAGGCGCGAAGCAGAGCGGTGGCACCGTGCCCGCGCAGCCCCGCGGCCTCACCCGCTGCCCAGCGCACCCAGGGCTCGGCCCCGCGACACCGTCACTTACTAACGACGGGCAGGGCCACCTCAAAACCTGGCCACTTCAACATCGGGGCTGCAAGGGAAACAGAAGGCAGGTTGGAGCACGCCGGGACGCTCGATGGGAACAGAAGGTCGTGGTTAAGGAGAGACTTAAGGCCATGAGCCGGCCCGAGAGCCCGCTGGCCACCCCGCACGCAGCGCCGGCAGGCAGAGGAAACAGGAGGAAAAAAGAAGAAAAAGGAGGAAAAGTGGTGTTTATTGAGTCGCTGGTGCTGTGAGGAGGGGAAGGAAGGGCACGGCCAGCCGGGAGCTGTGGGAGTGCAGCGGCCGGGCACGGCGGGGGCTGCGGAAGGGAGGGGGCGGCTTCCTTCCCCCCTCTGTGCCGGCCACCGCCGCTTTCCCAGCGCTGGGAAAACACAGCCGGAGCCTGGGCATGCGGAGCAGGGGCAGCATCACCCCTCGGAGCCTGGGCATGCCGGAGCAGGGGCAGCATCACCCCTCGGATGCTCAGCGAGGGGCAGCCGGCCCTAAAGCAGCTGTCGCTGCTCCCGCTCAGCGAAGCTGTTTAGTGCAGCGTCCCCAGGGACGGAGCAGGGAACAAAAACACGGCCTGGGAATGCCTGGGAATGCGCGGAGGGCGATGCAGGCAGTGAGGGCAGCACGCAGGCACGGCAGCCGAAAAAGACACCGAGGCCCAGCTCAATGCAATAAATAAAACTTTTATTCAAACAATAACTCAGTACAGGGCACAATTCTCTCTGGCTTTTAAAAAAAGGTTTTTCAGCACTTTACAATCTCCACACAGGCTTTGCTAGGCTGGGTTTGTGTTTTTTGTGGGTATTTTTTTTTCCCCCTCTACAGTCAGTCATTCACTGTGAAATATCCTGGGTTAAAAATCCTTAGCAAAATTCGGACATCGATGCAGGAGGGGCTCAGAACAGTGTGCCCGGAGGCGAGGAGATAACCCAAAAACTGGTCCGGGGTGGAGGGGGTCGGGGGTCTATTGCCAGCAATGTCCCAGTAAACAGGCAATGTCAGAGGTCTTAAAAATCACATCAGAAAAAAGCGTGAACAGCTTTGCAGTGGAGACGGCCACGGGCACTGGGAGGGCTACGGCCGGGCGAGTGCGGAGCGGGACCCCCAGGGCGGGCTGGGAGCCCCCCGGGCACTGCCGGGGCTGCCTCGCTCCAACCTGGCTTTGGGCAGCCCCCGGAGCCCCAGCCCTAGCGTGAGGTAACAATACCTTGCTACAAAAAATATATATATATATATATTTATAAAACAACCAGGAGTAACCCTTGGGGGGGGTTCCCGCGGGCGGCGGGACCCCAGCCCAGAAGCAGCCCTTTGCCCGGGGCGGGAGCGCTGTGCCATCCGCTTCTCCCAAGGGACGGAAGCGGATCGGGCCCGGGGGAGGCGCGGGGACGCTGCCCCCCCTCGGGAACGGCATCCCGGGCGCAGGCATCCCGGATGCTCAGTAACAGTACGGACACCAGAGGCCATGCATATGTGATCCAGTCTGGGAGTTTGGTCCAGGCTCGTGCGGGGCGGCCGGCGCGGCCCCTGGGGGGACAGTGCATCGCTAACATCACACGGGAGGACAAACACCGGGTCCCACTAAGTGACAACTGCGCCCGGGCTGCGAGCACAGACCTGGCGGCAGTTTCTGCTCCAAAAAGGCTTCAGAAACAAGGGCACTGTGAACACCGGGGAGGGGTGAGAAGCACCATGGTTTCCTTGAAGATCACAAGAGTTTCAAATCCAAAAGAAGTAGAGAAAGAGAAACGAAAGGGAAGGAAAAAAAAAGGGGGGGGAAAAAGAAGCAGAAAGCTCTTCCAAGCAGCAAGGGGCCGCTGCGAGCCCAGGTGTCCTCACACTGTTGATACCAAACTGCCACTGCCGCTGCGGAACAAAGCACAGAGATGCCAGAGTGGCCGCGGGGCAGCACCGAGCTCAGGCACCGCGGGCAGGGGGGGACCCTGCACGGCCACGGGCTCCACCCGGCCCCGGGAGCCAGACGGGGCAGCTCCGAGGCACAGGGGATGGACGGATGGATGGATGGACGGACGGACGGATGGATGGATGGATGGATGGATGGATGGATGGATGGATGGATGGATGGATGGATG
>JAWWEX010000017.1:1579575-1599328 GCA_035583215.1 Arremon brunneinucha
TCCTTTTCCTTTTCCTTTTCCTTTTCCTTTTCCTTTTCCTTTTCCTTTTCCTTTTCCTTTTCCTTTTCCTTTCCTTTCCTTTCCTTTCTTCATGGATCCAGCATTCCTTTTTGGATACAACACCACAGCCGCAAGTGTTTCCCTCCACTTTAACCTTTCAACACCTTCTGATCTGCTGGGCTTCTCCCTCCCTGTAAAGCCAAGGAGGCCTAGCTGGGAATCACTCTGATTTTTAAAGATAATCCCGTGGATTAAGATAAGAAATAAATCCATGCCTTTCACAGTTTCTGTAGGGAAAAAAAAAGCCACAAAAAATAGGTCAAACTTCACTGTGGCTTCTTTGCTTCCCCAGAGCAAGCAGAGCTCGTCCTACTCGGACAGAGACACGACGGAGGAGGAGTCGGAGTCCCTGGATGACATGGATTTCCTCAGCAGGCAGAAGAAGCTCCAGGCTGAAGCCAAGATGGCCTTGGCTATGGCCAAGCCCATGGCCAAGATGCAGGTGGAGGTGGAGAAGCAGAACAGGAAGAAGTCGCCGGTAGCAGATCTTGTAAGTGGGGCCAGGAGTGACCCCAGCCAGGACATCCACTGCTGTGGTGGCTCTGGCTCACAGGGGTGGGAGACGTGGAGAGGAGGGGTGGAAAAGGGGTTGGAAGGAGAAATGAGAGTGGGGAATGAGGTGCTGGAGGTTGGTGCTGCCTTGAGGCTGCTCATGCTCTGAGCTGGAGTCTTCATCCCATCCTGGAGCGCTCCTGCCCCAGCCTAGGACTGTCACCACCACCCTCACCCCCAGTTCCATCAGCTATTCCTGCTCCACTGGGAGCCAATTTCATCAAATATTCCTGCTCCTGCTCCACTGGGAGCCAATTCCCTCAGATGTTCCTGTTCCTGCTCCACTGGGAGCCAATTCCATCTGATATTCCTGCTGCCCTGGGAGCCTTAGGCCCGGTTTTGTGCTGATGGCTTGGCTCCATTTGCTGGAGTCGTTGCTGCCTGTTTGTGAGGGGGGGATGCAAAACTGAGGGGACAAACTGCTCAGTGCTAGAAATAATGGGAAGAAAACAGTAAAATATTGGAAGGAAATGGTAAAATATTGAAAGGAAGCAGTAAAATATTGAATGTTTCTTTCCAGTTGCCACATATGCCTCATATAAGTGAATGCCTGATGAAGAGAAGTTTAAAACCCACTGACCTAAGGGACATGACCATCGGGCAGCTACAGGTGATAGTCAACGACCTGCACTCACAGATAGAAAGTAAGTGGTAATTGCTTCATTATTCTGGGGTCTGCCTGCTTTAATTAAGAACAGTTCTCTGGGATAAATATAACTATTCCTCATGGAAAGGGCTGTCCGGCCTGGCCCAGCTGCCCAGGGCCAGGCTGGAGTGCCCATCCCGCAGGGATTTCAAGCCCTGTGGATGTGGCACTTTTGGGGACACAATCCCCAGCGGGGGTCCCCAGGACACCCCAAACTCATCCCCTTTCCCCTGGCTCAGGCTTGAACGAGGAGCTGGTGCAGCTGCTGCTGATCCGGGACGAGCTGCATACGGAGCAGGACGCCATGCTGGTGGACATCGAGGACCTCACCAGGTGAGGCAGGGACTGCTGTCCCCTCACAGCTCCATTGTCCCTCACCAGGTGAGGCAGGCACTGCTCTCCCCTCACAGCTCCATTGTCCCTCACCAGGTGAGGCAGGGACTGCCCTCCCCTCACAGCTCCATTTTCCCTCACCAGGTGAGGCAGGGACTGCCCTCCCCTCACAGTTCACAGCTCACCAGCAGCAGCATCTGGGGCTTTTCCTCCCAGAATTTTGGGATTAAAGCTTTTCCCACCCAGGATTTTGGGATTAAAGATTTTGCTACCCAGGATTTTGGGAAGGAATTTTTCCCTGGGAGAGTGGAGAGGCCCAGGGATGAATTTTCCAGCCTGCTCCCTGGATCCCTGGAAATGCCTAAGGCCAGCTTGGACAGGGATCTGTCCTTGACATCAGGAGAGCTGGAAAAGGGGGAGAACTTTGGAATCACTTAAATACTAATATTTAATAATTATATATTTAAAATATGACATATAGCTATCAAATAATGTAGATGTTATAAATAGTTATAATATATATTACATAATATATAAAATTATATAAATTTATATAAAAATGTATATAATATAATACATTATAATAATATAATATATTATAAATAATGTCTATATTATCAGTATATACATCATTATCATATTTTATATATTATTTATTATATTAAATAATATTATATTCTTTATATACTATATTATAATAATATATAATTATATAATATATTCTATTATCTATTATATATAATATTATTTTATTATATATATAATGATAATGTATATATAACATATTAAATAATATAAAGATAATACCGTTTTCTAGCTATGTAATAATTTAAAATAATAATAATTATAACTGATAAGACAAAAAGCCTTGCAGGATATGGGCTGGTTCCCTTAAGGGCTCCATCTCCTGGCAGCAAGGTTCAGGAAGCATTTTTGTTTGGGATAATTAGGGATTGGGTTTAGGAGTATAAAATGCTCCCAAATATTCTGAATATTTCATTCAGAAATGCAAAGATTGGGGGTGAAAGGAGCTGGAAAGGAACAGGCCCTGGTTAGTGTCAGCACACCAGGACTGTGATTCCAAACTGAAGCATCAGAGCTGGGAAAAATAGTGAAGATCAGGTGGTGAGGGTGAAGTTTGGGATGGGAGCTGGAGCTGAGTCAGTGCCCCACACATTCTGGGTTCCCCTCCTTTCCTCTGAAGGTGCTTGGCTTCCTCCCTGCAGCTCCTGGCAGTTTCAGAAATGCCAGTTTTGGGAATGCACGTGCTGTCTGGGGGGCTTTGAGGTTACCCCCTCTGTTATTTGGGGGTGAAGGTGTTCGCCATCCCTGTGGGATGGGAGGGAAAATCCCAGGAGCCCCAAACCAAACCCCAAAGGGGCTCCCCTGGCCCTTCACCCACCCTCCTGCCAGGAGGAGATCCATAAAAACTTGGTGTTTTTCCATGGGAAAGCACAATTCCCAGCTGGGAGCTGGAGCAGGGGCTTGGCTTTTCCAGCAGGGAGTTGGCTTTTCCAGCAGGGGCTTGGCTTTTCCAGCTTTTCCTTGGCAAACAGGAATAACCTCCTCCTCCTCCTGCCCCCAGGCACGCCGAGAGCCAGCAGAAGCACCTGGCAGAGAAGATGCCAGCCAAGTGAATCCCTCCTCCTGCCTCTGTCCTGTCCAGGGAATGAGTTCCAGTGTTGCTCATTGACCATGTCCCAAGCTTTCTGTCTGGTGATTGGCCTCTGCTTCTTAATTTATTTTAATTTTTTTACTCGCGCCACTAAATATCAGGCATTTTAATAATAATAATAATGTTATTATTATTACAGAAACAAAGAGAATTGTACAGTACTTATAACATTATAAATCATGGGCGAGAAGAGAGGGTAGTTTAACTTTATTTTTGGTCGTTTAGAGATTTTTTGGGTTGGATGATATTTTACCATTGACTACTTTTTTATTCCTCACTGTAGTTTTGAAATAAAGAACCTGTTCTTGACGGTGCTATACAAGTCAACAAGAAATCCATGCCTGCCTCGTAGTGACGTCGTAGCTTTCAGTAATCTGTACATTTTACTCAGTTCTCAGCATTTTGGGGAATGTTGACTACCTGACATTCGTTTTAGGTGTGCTATTAACACTCGGTGGGGTGCAGAGAGTTGGAAGTTTTCTGTATAAAGCTGTAAAATAAAAATTACCACCATTGTTTCCTATGACACGTCTGTTTGTTGCCAAGGGGGTGGATTTGCTGGTGGATCCTCCAACTAAATGTATGAAACCCCTTTTTTTTTGCCTTGCTGATCACATGAAACTGAGAGAAGAGAGGGGTTTTGTAATTTTATTTATTTATAAATTCCTCATTCTGTTTCACATTGAATCTTCTGTAACACTGACCCCTGAATTTGTGATAGTTGGAAGCAGCAGACACACCCCAGGTGGGTTTTTTATACTTTATTCTCTGGGCTGAACATTTAAATGAAATTCTAGAAATAAAAAGAATAATCTATGTTAAGAAATGGGCAGCAAATTAAACTGATTAAATGTGGAATTCCTCACTCTGCCTGTAGGAGAGGCTGCCTGTAGGAGAGGGGACACTGGGACACAATAAATTTCTCTCCATCCCTCTTTTATTGGATTTAAAGCTGGAAGAACCCAGGCAGACCTTCCTAAGTCCCAGCCTGGTGCTCCCAGCAGCTTTTTACCTTTTAATTCTCATTTCCTCGGGGCCAAATCCGTCCCAGCCAAGGCTCTGCCTGATGACTTATTCAGGCTGTTTGCAAAAGGCCTCAGCTGCATTAAAATTTCATCCCCTGCCAGGAATGGCTTTTATTAAAGCACTTTTTTCTTTCATTAAATGACTTTTTCCCCCCCTTTTTTTGCAGAAAGGGCAGGGTTGGAAGAAGCCCTCGGAGGGGTTTGGGGGCTGGGATGGGGATTGGTTTAATTTAGGGAGCAGGGATGGATTAGTTTAATAATAATTTAGCAATTGGATGGATTAGAAGCCCTCACCTGCAGGCCAGGAAAAAAAAGCCAACCCTTCCTTATTTTTAAATCCATGCAGAAAATATAGAGAAATATTGGGGTGCTGGTTTCCCTGCAGCTCTTGGGTCAGTGCCTGCACACGGGGAGAGCTGCTGGGTTTAAATGTTCCCTCTAAAGGTCAAATTTTCCCTCAAAACCCCCAAAGTTGCAGTGTCTGACCCCAAAACCTCTCCATGGATGCTCTGCCCTTCTGGGTCTCAGGGAGGAGCTGCCTCCTGCTGCATGCAAAGCATGAAAAACCCCAAATACACAAAGTTTGCTCTCAGCTTTAAGGGAAAAAATACAAAAAATTCAAACAAGCCCAGTGTGCTCCTGGGGAATCCCAGAGCTGCCCTGGCACCGTCCAGCTCTGAAGCAGTGGGGTGAGAGCCTGGAAAAGCTGGAATTCCATCCCTGCCAAGTGCCTTGGACTGGCTGGAGACAATTTGTTATCCCACTCACCCACTGCTGGTTTCCCCTCCTTTCCTGGGGGAATTGGGTTTTTCCAGGAGAAAATCCTGCTCTGGCTCTGAGGGGTGCTGTGGGTGATGGCAATGATGGGATTGATGGATTAAAGGCTATTTCTGAAACACAAGGATCTGGTGTGTGCTTTCTGAGCAAGGTTTTGGTTTTGTGTTTTGCTCCTGGCTCTTGGTCCCACTTGGAGCCTCCTGAACCCTCCTGGGTGGGTTTTTAATTCCCAAAAACCATAAACCCTCTCCCACAGGATGCCAGGCTGGGAATTTTCTCCAGCTGGTCTCAAGCCACAACATCCCTTAATATTTTTAAGTCTCACCCTAAACCCACCAGTGCCTGAAGAGCCTGAAACATTAAATTAATGCTGCATTAAATAAAGAAGAGCCCCCAAATCCTCCTCCTGCCTGAGGCAAGGTCGTGCTGGTGGGAATTCCTCCACCCCTGGGAGCTGGGGTGAGCTTTGTGAGCCAGCTGCTTCCTGGCAGGGAAGCCCTGTGGTTGGGGTCCCCCTTTTGGGGATTTCCTGCCCTTTTTGAGGCTCCTCCTCTGCAGCAGCTCTGGGGTGAGCTGAGCAGCATCTCCCCGGCCACAGAGGCACCACCATGGCCTGGGAGCATGGAAAAGGGGCATGGAAAAGGGGGGGAGCTGTGAGGCTGTGGCTGTTCCATCCCTGGGAGTGACCAAGACCGGGCTGGACAGGGCTTGGCACAGAGGAAGGTGTCCCTGCCATGGGCAGGATGAAATGAGATGATTTTTAATGTCCCTCCCTACCCAAACCATTCCATAATCCCAATCAAAACCACACACATGGTTTTACTCTTTTACTCTTCTTTTTCACCCTCAATGAGTAGCACTAATGAGCCTGTGATAACGAAGGCAGGCTCAGGTGCGGCACCTTGGGGTGAGGGGATGCTCCCTCCGTGTGCCCCCTGTCCCCAGCCCATTCCAGGCCATCCCTGTGTCCCCCACCCTGCCCATGGGGTGCACAGCTCCCCGATGTTCCCTCCAGGCCAGGGGGGCTCCCTGTGCTGGAGCTGACGTCCCTCCCGCTTCCCCGCACATCCCACGCCTCTCCCCAGCCAGTTTCTCTTCCCTCTTCCCATAAACCAAAGGAAAGCCTCAAGTGCAGGGCTCTCTTCCTCCTCCGCTGTGCCAGGGGCGAGCAGGGACATCTGTGTGCCCACAGCACGGGGAACTTTCCAATCCAAATGGGATCAAACCGGCTAAAATCTGCTTTTCCAGTCCCTTGGTGGGATCAGCCCTTCCCTCTTCCCCTTCCCAGTGGGAAAATATCATTTAAAATCTCTTGTCTGTAGAGGAGGGGAAAAAAAGGATGGATGGAAAAGGATTTACCCCAATTTTTGTTGGTGCCACAGGTTCTGATCCATCCCAGCCCATCCTGCTCCAGGGATTTTAGAGTTTGATGCCAGGCTGGGATTGCTGTTGGAGGAATTTCTATGGAGGGCTGGAAGCAAAGCCCAGGCACAGCCTCCCAAGGGAAGCATTTTTGGGGAAGTAACTCACCTTAAATGGAGAGTGAAGCATCCTCATCCGTCTGAAAAATGGGAATGGCAGTTCTACATGGACCTCTGGGGCTGTTCCAGGCAGCTCAGCTCAGCTCAGCTCAGCTCAGCTCAGCTCAGCTCCGCTCTCCTCTGCTCCAGGCAGGGCTGTGGGAGAAGGAATTTTCCCAGGTGTTCTCCCAGGTGGGGCTGGGGAATCCCACAGCACCCAGCCTGGCAAGGCTGGAATCCCATCCCTGCCAAGTGCCTTGGACTGGCTGGAGACAATTTGTTATCCCACTCACCCACCGCTGGTGTTCCCCTCCTGTCCTGGGGGAATTGGGTTTTTCCAGGAGAAAATCGTGCTCTGGGTCTCCTTGGCTCTGTGTTCCACCATGGACGAAGGGCTGACACCCAGACACCAATTTGGGAAATTTCCATGGGTGCTGAGGGAATTCTGCTGGAATAACCCAATAACCCCTCCTGGCTCAGGGAGTGACCCAGAGCAGGGACAGAGCTGGAACGGGGCTCTGCACTTCCAAACCACAGATTTTTGGGAGTGGGGAATTCTCAGCATCCAGAACTCCCCATTGCTGGAGCTCTGGATGCTGAGAATTTCAGACTTTCTGTGCTGACTCCCAAGAGAGCACTGCATTGACCTGAGGCTGTGGAGAAGGATCCCAAAATGGAATGATAACACTGGAATCACAAGTGTGTACTTAATTAAAAGTGTGTAATATCACAAAGTAGAAAACTTCAAGTTTAAAGTTTTAAAATACAATAATCTATATAAAACAAAATAAAAGTTTTAAACCAGAAACTAGTCCTTCTTCTTTATCTTCTTTTCTCCTCTTCTTCATAAGTTTGAGTAATATTTTGTAATAAAACAGAAAAGTCCACATTGCCGACTTTAAGTAATTAGTTATTAAGTTGAAAATAACATAGGTATCATTTCTTAATTAGACAGTTTAAGCTTAAAAAACCTTACAACAAAAGATTGTTAACCATTTTGTACCTTGTTAGTGAGAAACTACAGGACTCACTACCTATAAGACTGTAACATAAATAAAAACAATAAACACCTGAGTCCGAACACAATCATCTCAAGTACCTTCAATCCCAATCTTGGGAAACAATCTTACAGATAGAAAATCTTAAAGATAGAAAATTTATTGATTTTGAGAGTTTGGGGTTGGGAGATGGCACTGGGGCTGGGCAACCATTTCTGGGCTGCTCCAGCTGCTCAGCCCACTGGGAATGGTTTGGGCTTCCACAAAGCCCCAGGGCTGGTAAAACAGGATTTCCCCTCCAGGTCAGGGTTTATTTATGTTGAATGTTTATGCTTGGTTTATTTCTGGTTTATTTCCCCAGCCCCAGCAGGGGAAATGCCCTGAGCTCTGCAGCTCCCGGCGCCCAGCTCACGGGATTTGAGTGAAACCCTTTCATTTTCTGCAGCATTTGCATCAAATGCAGGGTTTATTTTTGCCACGGGAGCCACAGGGCAGGAGGGATCTCCCGGGCTCTGCCAGCTCCTCCTGGGCAGCAGCTGCCCCTGGCAGAAGGGGGAGCCCTGGCTGTCCCATATCCTGGGATGGGGAAAGCAGGGGGTTCCTGTGCCCTCTGTGGGAGCCACGGCACCCAGAGCAGAGCTGGGTGCCCTCCCCAGCTCCAGGAACCATCCCAAATCAGGAATCATCCCAAAATCATGGAATGGTTTGGTTGGAAGGGAAATCTCACCCCATTCCCATGGCAGGGACACCTTCCCCCGTCCCAGGTGCTCCCAGCCCTGTCCAGCCTGGCCTTGGCACTGCCAGGGATCCAGGGGCAGCCCCAGCTGCTCTGGAATTCCTCCCCAGCCCCTCCTACCATCCCAGGGAAGGATTTCCTCCCAGATCCCCAGCTATCCCTGCCCTCTGGCAGTGGGAATCCATTCCCCCTCTGGCTTTCCTGCAGTTTCCCACTCCTTGTTTTAGTGGGAAGGACTAAAGGTCCCTTCCCCACCTTCCCCACCTTCCCCACAGAACCCTGGCAGCTCTAACCTGCTCTAGGTCAGCTCCTCCCTTCCCTAATTGCACTAATTCCCTTTTTCTCCTCACCAAGGCACAGCAAACCCACAACATCTGGCCCAGGGGAGTGAATTCCTGCCAGGAGAGTGCCCAGCCTGCAGGAGCAGCAGTGAAATCCTGGGCACACACAGCACTCCTGGGGCTCACTCCTGCCCAGCCCACGGCCCTGGGACAGGAACCCAGGGAATTCTGTGTCCCCAGAGCTCCCAGGTGTCCCCAGGCTCTGGAGGCTCTGAGCTCTGCATCTCCTGGCCTTCCTCAGCTGCTGGCCTGGCACAGCTTCCCCAGGAATGGACAATTCCATCACTGATGACACTTGGGAAATTATGGTACATCAAAGAAATGCTGAAATAAATCTCCCTGATCAGCTCCTGCTCATCCAAGATCAGATTTCTTTCTTTTCTCCCCCTGCAAAGACAGTGTGAGGTGAAAGGGCAAATCCAGCCCCAGCAAGGACAAAATTCCTGCTTTTCCCCTTCCCTGCTGCCTGCCCAGCACAGCCCCACAGCCAGGAGGTGACAGGGGGGGATCGGGAGCAGAAAAAGCACCCAGAGCTGAGAAACCCTGTCAAGGGTGAAAACTGAAAGTGAGAGAGAAAGGGCTCCCCGAAAGTGGCACGAAACCACGGGCACAGCTGGCATCACCTCACCCACAGCCCTGGGGACCAGCCCAGGGAGGATGAGCTCACAGCATCCCCGAATTTCCGGGGCATGCAGCTCTCCCTGCAGCTCCTGGAGGTTTTTATTCCTCTTAATTCTGTGGAAGTTTAAAGCAAACCCCACAGGGCTGATGGACCCACAGGGAGCCATAAAATCCTGGGTTGGGATGGGTTGGGAAGGGACCTTAAATCCCAGTTCCATGGGCAGGGAATGGGAATAATCCTGAATCTGTGGGCTGGGCTGTGATGTTCCTCTGTGTTTATTTCACAGAATCACTAAATCATGGAATGGTTTGGGTTGTTGGGGTTGGAAGGGACCTCAAAGATCATCCAGTTCCACCTTCCCCTATCCCAGGCTGCTCCAAGCCCATCCAGCCTGGCCTTGGACACTTCCAGGGATGGGGGATCCAAAATTTCTCTGGGAATCCCCAATTTCTCTGGGCTGGGGCCTCCCCACCCTCCCAGGGCAGATTTTCTCCCTGATCTCTGCTCCTCCCAACTCAGTGGAATAAATTCCCTGCCCCAAATGCACCCTGAGGGCTTTTTAGGGAATCCCAGCCCTGATCCAGGGGTTCCCAGTGGCTTCACCCCCTTCCCAGGATAATCCCTTCCCCTGGAGAGGGGATTGGAGCTTTGGAGCCTGCAAACAACCACATCTGAATTTGGGGATCCCAAGCTGGGTGTTCCCAGGAATCCAGGAGCCAGCAGGGATCATGGGGAAATCTCAGGAATTCTGGTGGCAACTGAAAAACAAAAAAGAGCCGAGAGATGCAGGTGACTGAGCCAGGATTTTTGAGCTTCCAGCACCCCAAGAAAGCTCCAGAAACACCATTTAATCACCCCCGATGAAATACCAGCAAAAGCAGAGGTTTGGGATTAGGAATTTCAGGGAATTCCACATGGAATCAGAACCAGCAGCCACAAAAACACCAGGAAAGTTTCTCCTGACCCTTTTTTCTCCTATTTTATGAAGCCATCAGTTCCCAACCCAAATCAGAAGGGCTGGGAGGCTCCTCTGGTGATAAATCTGACCTTGGAGCTTCCCAAAAAATGATCCAGAGGCAAATAAATGGTTCAATGTCCCACAAGTTGTGTGAGTGGCAAACAGGATCAGGTCACTTTTATTTATTGCATCCAGAAATCCCAATCCATGACATATTGTCCCATTTTTTAATGGAGCAGTGATCTCTGTCTACAGCTGCCCATCAGCCTGGGTGGGATTGAATCACCCTGCAGCTCCAATTTCTGTTTCTCTGTAATTATTGCTTAATCAGAGCTGTAAAATTATTGCCATTTCCAATGCCAGGCTGCCCTACAAAGAACAAAACCCTTCCCACTGAGGATGCCACGAGTGACTCCATGACCTGCCCAAAGGGTTTGGAGCCTGTTCCTGAGGAAAATCCATCTAGTTTTAAATTCCAGGAGAAACAACCGTCAGGAAACATCCCCAAACCTCATTTCCCTCAAAGCAAGGGCGATGCCCACGGTTCTTACCTGGAAACCTTTGGTCCCTTGGCCAAAACGAAGCCAAAAATTCAATTTCTGTTCATTGGAGGGGAGAGCAGCCAGGGGTGACACAAAGGCAGGACGTTTCCAGGAACCTCCCGCTTTTTCAGAAGAGCGAGGCTGGAGCTGATCCCATTTCTCATCTCTCAACTCTCCAGGCCTCAGAACCAAACCGAGCCCGGGGCTGGGGCTTTGGGGCTTTTCTCACCGGGTTTCTTTCTGATCTGTGCTTTCCCTTTCTGTCTCAAGCAGCGTTTTTGGGTATTGATCTGGGGGAGGGCAGAGCCCCGAGCAGGGATTCCCCAAATTTTGACTGCATTAGATCAAATCTAAATTTATAGAGACCCAGAATGAGCCCTGTTTTTTCTCTGGAGGATAATTCCAACAAAAGTGATTTCTGGTTGAAATACAGGCAATGGAATTATATTTTCTTGTGGAAAAATCAAACAGCTGCTAACAATTTATAACTTAACAGTTATTAATTATATATATATAATAGATGTGATATTTATAAGCTATATTGTCTATATATCTGTATTATCTATATAATCCATCTTATATTTATTATATTTACTAAATTTATTTATTAAAATTACTACATTTATTATATTTATTATACTAGGCAAGCCCTGGCACAGGGTGCCCAGAGCAGCTGTGGCTGCCCCTGGATCCCTGGCAGTGCCCAAGGCCAGGTTGGAGTTTGGGGCTTGAAATAACCTGGAATAATGGAAGATGTAACTGGACAAGCTTTAATGTCCCTTTCAACCTAAAAAATGCCCTGATTTTATGATTCCATGAAATAAACACAACGGAACATCACAGATCTTTAATTATTCCCATTCCATTTCAGCACTGCGTCCCATTCCTCTGGGAGTGCACTTGCTTAAGGAGTAATTCTCTTATTTAAGTAGATTATAATGCATAAAACATATCCTTTTGCTCTAATGTGATTAATATAAATATTAATTATCAAGATTTTTCATTCAGGCTAAGCCAGGCCAAGCAGAGGGTGCTTTGAGGTGATGGAGGAGAAGATGCATTTCTTCTTCCATTGGGAAAAAAATTTCCACTCACCAGAAATAAAATCCCAGAATTTGGGTTGGAAGGGACCTTAAATCCCCTCCCATCCCATTCTGCCACGGCAGGGACACCTCCCACTGTCCCATGTGCTCCAAACCCATCCAGCCTGGCCTGGGACACTGCCAGGGATCCCAGCGAGGATTCCAGGAGAGATCTGTAGGATATCATGAGGAAACATCCCAATTTAGCCAAAAATGAACCCCAAACCCCAGCCCAGCTCTGACCCTGCTGGGAAACCTCGTGGAGCAGGGCCTGAGAAACCTGGAAAGCCAAATGGTGCCTTTCAGGAACAGCCCTGCTGCACATCCCAAAATTCTCTTTCGCTTTTGGCTCTCGGAAGCCGCGGCTCCTACACGAGCTGGAAACCACAGCCCACGGTGGAGTGACGGGGCAGGGCTGGAAAACACAGAGAGAAATTGGAAATTGAGGCACTGCTGCTGTTGGGGCTAAAACAAGTCTCAGGACACGCCACAGGCTTCTTATAGGAAACAGTGAAAATACAAAGAACCTGAAAATGCAATATAAAACTCTTGATTCATCCTGCTCCCTTCCAGTTTGACAGCAAAAATCCCAGTGACTTCATGGCAGTCCCAATGCACAGAAAAGTTTTCTGCAGCCTTTTGGGGCGGCTGAGAATGGCCACCAAAAATAGGAGACCATATTGAAATATTGGTTGATTTATCCAAATATTTCTGCAAAATCAAACATTCAGGCAGGTTTTCACAAACATTCACTAGTGAGAGTTTGTCATTAGAGAATCAGAGAATCATGGAAAGGTTTAGGCTGGAAAATATCTCAAAGTTCATTCAGTCCAACATCCCCAGCCCTGCCAAGGCCACCCCTGAGCCCTGTCCCCAAGTGCCACCTCCCCAGGGCTTTAAATCCCTCCGGGGATGGGGACTGCCCTGGGCAGCCCCTTCCAGCCCTTTCCATTAAGGAATATTCCCTGATATCCAACATGAACTCCTCTGGTGAAACCTGAGGCTCTTTCCTCTTGTTCTGTCACTTCATCCTTGAGAGGAAAGCAGGATAAAGAATAGAAATGGGAAAGCTGGAGAGAGATGATTTCCAAGGAATGGAGTGACAGAAGAGGGAGGGAATGGCTTAAAACTGAGAGAGGAGGAGGTTTAGGTGGGATTTTGGGAAGGAATTCCGGGCTGGGAGGGAGGGGAGGTCCTGGGATGGAATTGCAGAGCAGCTGTGGCTGCCCCTGGATCCCTGCGGTGCCCAAGGCCAGGCTGGCACAGCGGAATCGCTGCCACGGCAATGAGAGGCTCTTTAAGGTCCCTTCCACCCCAAACCATCCCACGATGCTGTGATTCCATGGAAGTTCATCGCACAGAGCCGAGCCCACCCCACATTTCTGGAAGCCTTTGTGCAGCCCCCAAGAAGGGGCTCCAGCTGTGCCCGCCCCAGCGCCGTGCGGGATTCCCGGCCCCGCCGCTCTCGGGATGAGCGCGGCCGGCCCGGGGGGAAATCCCGGCTGCGGCGGCTCTATAAGAGCTGTCCCGGCGGGGACGGACGGCAGCGAGATGGAGCGGAGCGGCAGCGGCGAGAACGGAATGGAGAGAACCGGGAACGGCATCGGGAACAGCACCGGGAACAGCACCGGGAACGGCACCGGGAACGCCACCGGGAACAGCGCCGGGAATGGCAGCGGGAGCGGGCGGGCAGCGCCGCCTGGCGGCCACGGGCGGGCATTGCTGTGCCTGGGGCTGCTGCTGCTGCTGCCCCCGGCCCGGGCCCTGCCCAGCGCGGTGCGGGCACTGACCAGCACGGAACAGGCACTGACCAGCACGGAACAGGCACTGACCGACCCGGAGCGGGCACGGACCAGCACGGACCGGTGCCTCAACCGCTCCCGGCAGCTCCTGGAGGCCGCCAACGCCGCCCCGCAGAGGCTGAAGGTGTGCTGGGACCGGGACGGGACGGGGAGGATATGGGGAGATGGGATGGGGTAGGGATGGTACCCAAGAGGGCAGGGATGGAGCAGTGGTGGTACCCAGAAGGGCGGGGATGGAGCAGTGGTGGCACTCAGGAGAGCAGGGATGGTACCCAGGAGGGCAGGGATGGAGCAGTGGTGGTACCCAGGAGGGTGGGGATGAGGTAGGTGTCGTACCCAGGAAGGTGGAAATGGGGTAGGGGTAGTACCCAGGAGGGTGGGGATGGGTAGGGATGGTACCCAGAAGGGCCGGGATGGGGCAGTGGTGACACCAAACCTGGAAATGCTGGAGGAGTTTCGGTCCCCAGGATGGCAGGGATGGTCCCAGGAGGGCAGGGATGTCCCCAAGACCTCAGTGATGGTCCTCAGAACACAGTGGTGGCCCCAGGATGTCAGAGATGGTCCCCAAAACCATTTCCTGTGTTTCATATTTAACCACGGTCCCCACTGAGCCTCATTCCTGGGGTTCATCTGAGCACAGATACATGAAATTGTGTCTGTGTATCAAATTGTGTCTGTTTGCAGATAAATGTATAAAAATACAGAAATTGCCTCACGAAGCTTCCTTTTTAATTCATTTTTCACCCCAGGAATCCAACACCCTGGGGTTTGAATGCACCCTTGAGGAGGTGGACCTGCACGACATCACTGAGAACCAGACCAACACCCTCAGAGCCTGCACAGCTGCGGATCCAGGGGTAAAACACAGAGAAATTACTGATAACATCTAAATTTCACCTCATGGTTTCATGGAATTATCATCCACACTCCAATTAAATCTTAATTCTTCAATTTGCAGCCTGGAAATTGCCCAGTCCTGGAAAAATCAACTTTTGATGAGGTAAATAGAAATTTTAAAAAAACCTCCTTCTTTTCCTCATTGTATGTTTAAAAGAACAGCAGATTCCCACATTTCCTGACAATTCTATTTGTTTTTCCAAGGGAAAATGCCTGCAGGGCATCTCTGAGGACGTGAGAGCCTACAGGGCCCAGCTGAGGAGCCTCCCTGACCCCCAGCTGCTGGCAGCCCTCGATGGGATGATGGAGGTGAGGATTCCTGCCCCACACAGACCCCAAAATTCAGCAATTGGGGAAGGAAAACCTCAATTACTCCTCCAAATATTGGAATCTAACAGACCTGGTGCACCAAGATGGATTAAAAGTTGATGAATCCAGTTTTAGCCTCAGTCTATAAATGCAATCATGAAATGTTTGAAATTTTACCCTATTATTGATAAGATTCAATATTTCAAATTTTAGCCTCAGTCTATTAATGCAATCATAAAATATTTCAAAATTTACCTCATTAATGATCAATTCAGTATTTCCAATTTGACCCTCACTCTATTCAGGCTGAAATAAATATTTCAAAATGTACCCTATTAATGCTATCATTAAATATTTCAAAATGTATCCTATTAATGACAAATTAAATATTTCCAATTTTTCCCTCACTTTATTAATGATCAATTAAATATCCCAATTTTTCCCTCACTCTATTTATGACAAATTAAATATTCCAAATTCTTCCCTCACTCTATTAATGATAACTTAAACATCCCAAGTTTTTTCCTCACTTTATATATGACTAATTAAATATCTCAAATTCTTCCCTCACTTCAGTCATGATAAATGAAATATCCCAATTTTTTCCCTATTAATGATAAATCAACCATCCCAAATTTTTCCCTTTTAATGATTATTTAAACATCCCATATTTTTCTCTCAATCTATTTATGACAAATTAAATATCCCAGATTCTTCCCTCACTTTAGTCACGATAAATGAAATATCCCAATTTTTTCCCTATTAATGATAAATCAACCATCCCAAATTTTTCCCTTTTAATGATTATTTAAACATCCCAAATTTTTCCCTCACTCTATTTATGACAAATTAAATATCCCAAATTCTTCCCTCACTTTATTCATGATAAATTAAATATCCCAAATTTTTCCCTATTAATGATAAATCAACCATCCCAAATTCTACCTCACTCTATTTATGACAAATTAAATATCCCAGATTCTTCATTCACTCTATTCACGATAAATTAAATATCCCAAATTTTCCCTTTTAGTGGTAATTTAAACATCCCAAATTTTTCTCTTTTAATGATAATTTAAACTTAATGATATTTCCAATTTTTCCCTCACTCTATTGATGATAAATTAAATATCCCAAATTTTTCCCTCAGTCTATTTATGACAAATTAAATATCCCAAATTTTTCCCTCACTCTATTCACCATAAATTAAATATCCCAAACTTTTCCCTTTTAATGATACATTAACCATCCCAAATTTTCCCCTTGGGCCATCCTTTGTCCCGCTCTTGCCGCTCATCCTTGAGGGGGTGAAAATCCCAGGGATTTTTGGGTTTAAGGCGTTTTCCAACCCCTGCAGGCCCTGGGCAGCAGCACCGGGCAGGTTCTGGAGGCACCATTGGCATCGGGACCATCGGGATTGGGATCAATGGGATTGGGATCATCGGGATCATCGAGACCATCGGGATTGGGATCAATGGGATCATCGGGACCATTGGGACCATCAGGATCATTGGGATCATCGGGATTATCGGGACCATCGGGATCACTGGGACCATCAGGGCCATTGGGACCATCAGGATCATTGGGATCACTGGGATCAATGGGACCATCGGGATCACTGGGACCATCGGGGCCATTGGGATCGGCGCCGTTCCCGGCGCGGCTGCGGCTCTGCGCGACGCTCCAGGCCCTGCGCATCCGCAGCGTCACCATCTCCAGGGTGCTGAGCTTCCTCAGCTCCCCCTGACCCCAGGGAACACAAACACTCACCCAGCACCCCCAGGATCCCCACAGGTTGTGCCCTTTAAGCTGTGTTAAATTCCCGGGTTTGGGATTTAAGCTACACCTGAGCACCAAAACGTTCCTGACTCTGATTTATCCGTATTTATTCTGCTGATTGCTCAGGAACTGAGAGCTGCTCATGACAATTCCTTTTCTTGGGGATCCCTTCCAACTCAGGATATCCTATTCCATGGTTTATTTGGGATGACATTCCATTCTGTTCCCTGATTTTTATAATGATATTCCTTGATTAGAGAGTCCATTCTATTTCATGATTTAGGATGGTATTCCTTCATTTATGATGACATTCCTTCATTTATGATGGTATTCTTTCATTTATGATGGTATTCCATTCTATTCCATTTTATGATGACATTTCTTGATTTATTTGAGATTCCATTCCATTTCATTATTTATTTATGGTGATATTCCTTGATTTGAGATTCCACTCTAATTCATTATTTATTTATGATGATATTCCTGGATTTATTTATGATATTCCATTCTATTCCCTGATTTATTTATGATGATATTCCTTCATTTATTTATTATTATATTCCTTGATTTATTTATGATTGTAATCCCTGATTTATTTATTATGATATTCCTTCATTTACAAAGATATTCCATTCTATTCCTTGATTTATTTATGATGATATTCCCTGATTTATTTATGATTCTACTCTCTGATTTATTTATGATGATATTCCTGGATTTATTTATATTATTCCATTCTATCCCCTGATTTATTTATGATGATATTCCATTCTAGCCCGTGATTTATTTATGATATTCCCTATTTATTCTATTTATTGCCTAATAAAATCAAGGTTTCCTTCAAAACCAGGGTGATTTTTTTGTTCCTTGGGATCCACCATGAATCCTTTGCAGTACTTTGGATATTGCTGCCATGGGAAGGCACCTCCCTGTCACTGGTTTCAAAATCCAAGTTTCCCTCTTGGAAACACCTGGCAGGGGTTGGAATGGGATGGGAGATTTTGGGATTTCCATCCCCAAAAAACCCTTGGATGCCTTTGGTGGCACCTCCAGCTTTTCCAGAGGCTGAGGAACAACTTCCATCCTCCTCCTCTTCCCAGGAAATCAACAACTTCCCAACACTTCATCCAACTGAAACAAAAATCAGATTTCAGATGGAAATAATGGAAATTTTTCCCGTTTAATCCTTGTTTTTCAAAAGTATGTTTTCCTTTCCCAAACATACACAGAGGAAGATGATCCCAAGTCTCCCACAGCCTTAAAAACGAGACAGTCCTGGATCTGGTCACTCTTCTCTTCTGCAAATTCCATTTTTCCCAATTTTCTTCCTATCCTGCAGCACAGGGATTTCAGCTCCTCACATTTTTAAGAACCTAAATTCTATCCAAGTTCGAATAAATCAAGTAAAAAAAAATTAAAAAGAATTACAAAAAGTTTCTCATACAAAAAAGGAATTACAAAACGTAAAAAACGGAGACAAGCTATACAGAAAAGAGGGGAGAAGAAATTCCACGGGGAAATTCCGAGCTGCCTGGAGTTCACAGTGGTGTTCCCATCTTTGGGAACCTCAGGAAGCAGAACCACAGCTTGACAAGGACTGGATGCACAGGATCTGTACAGTAATTCCATATATACAGTGATTATGCCAAGGAATTTGGGACAAGTTCCGGATTATTCTTCCCTGATCCATGAGAAATCCAAAGCACCTCACGATTCTGGCAGTTCAGTGGCTTTGGAAGGGGGTGAGAGGTTCCAGGGGAATTCTTCTCCCTGTTTTTCCCTGAAGGAAATAAAAATCTTTTCCAGGTGATGAAAAAGATCAAGTGGCTTCTCCCAGTGTTTGTGTCCTCCTGGAGCGGCTTTGCCTGGGGGGGAAGCCCAGAATTCTGGGATCCAGCTCTCCTGAAAGCCTTGGAAGTGGCTCCTGCCCACACCAAACTCCACTCACGTTTCTCTGGAGGATCCTGCCTGGATTTCCCACCAGGAACATTCCTGAGCCCCAGCAGGATCCCAGGGGAGCAGAATGGTTGGATTGGGAAGCTCCCACCTCCTCCTCCTCTTCCTCCTCCTCCTTCCAGCTGGCTTAGCTCTGAGCCAGGAAACCTGAGGGAAAGGAAAAACACACCTGGATTGTGGGATCTCTGGAAGCTCCTCTCAAACTGAGAGAAACTGGATTTAAAAATCTTTAAGTTGAAAAATAAATGTATAAAAAACTCCCTGCCCTGAGGCAGCACAAGGCTGTGGCACAGAGACTGAGAGGGAGAGCTCTCCACCTTTCATTTTCCAGCCAGGTTCTTTCTAGGGAGAATTAATCATGGAACCACCAAGTTCTCCATCAGGGAAGGTGTTAATTAACCATTAATTAACCATTCCTGAACTAAAGACCCAAACAGCTCCTCTTAGGACTTCCAGGAAATCCCAAGAACTGCTCTGGACACCCAGGTCATGCTGGGAGTGCTTTTCACACTTGGAGCAAAAATATTCATTTTGTACCCATCCCTGAGGGACAAAAACTCCACAAGAAATGAAGTCACTGCTGGGAGTGGAGGGGAGACAATTCTGACCTCCAGAACAAACTGTGCAGTGGTGATTTGGTAAATTCCCTGATGGAATTCCCTGGTGGAATTCCCAACCCAGCTGGGTCAGGATGGGTTCAGGCTGATACCTTGCAATGCCTGCAGGAGGCTTTTTCATAGGTGGCTTTTTCCCCCAGGTAAAAATTCCCCGGAGGTAAATTCCCTGATGGAATTCCCAATCCCAGCTGGGTCAGGAAGGGTTCATGCCTCAGGAGCTGATACCTTGCAGTGCCTGCAGGATCTCGTAGGTGGCTTTTTCCCCCAGGTAAATTCCCTGAGGTAAATTCCCTGATGGAATTCCCAACCCAGCTGGGTCAGGATGGGTTCAGGCTGATACCTTGCAATGCCTGCAGGATCTCGTAGGATTTTCCCCCAGGTAAATTCCCTGATGGAATTCCCAACCCAGCTGGGTCAGGATGGGTTAATTCCCCAGGAGCTGATACCTCGCAGTGCCTGCAGGATCTCGTAGGTGGCTTTTTCCCCCAGGTAAATTCCCTGAGGTAAATTCCCTGATGGAATTCCC
>JAWWEX010000017.1:1624278-1639379 GCA_035583215.1 Arremon brunneinucha
CTTCCCTTCCCTTCCCTTCCCTTCCCTTCCCTTCCCTTCCCTTCCCTTCCCTTCCCTTCCCTTCCCTTCCCTTTTCCAGGTGTCTCTAATGGCAAACCCAAACCTGTATAAATAAACCTGTTTATTTAAAATACAGATTAGATTTTCAGAACTGCAGGGCTCCAACTAGCACAGCCATTTCTTTTCATAAAGTAAAATAATCCCTGCAGACCCTCCATGAAAAACGCAGAAATAATGGAATATTTTATTGTTTTGTACACCCAAGCTCTGTGCACTCATCCCTCTCTGTCCCTGAAGGCACCAGCCCATCCTGTTTGCCCAAACTTCTACAGGAGGGCAAAGGCACCTGAACTAAAATGAAAAAGGTTAAAATCCAGTATTGGAAACTTCATAACACAAGGCAACCCCTGATTGGTTTGGATCAATAAAAATAAATTTTGGAAATCGAGATTCTCACATGTGATCAGTTCATAAAAACCTTTTTTGCTCCCTGGCTCTTCCCCATCCCCTGCAGAGTAAAATCTCATCTCTGTCAATCTCATCTCTGTAATCATGAAATTAAAGACATGAAGGTCTTAAAATCTTTAATAAAAGACATGTAAAAACCAATATAAAAACCACATCTATAATATAAAAATAGCAAATTGCTTCTCTCCAACCTGCCCCCAGCTGTGGGTGACACAAACTTTGTATTTCTATAAATAACTATCAAAATTCCAGAATTAAATTTTAGAAAGCTTCCAGCTTTTCCACAGTTGCTCATTTATAATTGTGACTATTGTGAAGTGAATCAGGCAGCAATCTCCAGTTTTTCTGCAGGAAATAGTTCCACATAATCTGTAAAATCAAATTTTCATGTCAGATGATTCAAACCTTCCTCCTGCTCCCGTCCCACAGGGTAAAATCCCACAGACAAACCCAGATCTCACAGTTTTATTGCCTTAAAAACCAGAAAACAAAAGCTATTTTTAATTTTCCCTCTGAACTATTACAAATATGCAGTAGGTTTTTAAACACCCACCTGAGCTTTTACTTCTGCCTCACTTGAGGATTTATTTTTCACCTAAAGATTCATTTTTCATCCTCCCTTTTTGTAATCAGAGAGGATTTACTGTGGCCAAGGTTAGATGAAGTGAATGAACTCAACTCCCACCCTGCAATGGCAAAATTTGGGTTATTTTTGATTACTGATCCATCACAGCAGCACCTAAACAACTGAATTTTAATCATGTTAATTATTCTCTGTTTCTTAGATTGGTTTATGATGGTTTAAATCAAGTTGTAAGTAGTTAAATTAGAGGTATTTATTTTTAAAATAATTTCTTGTTCTGGGCAATAATGTAACCAAAATGTACCTGAAACATCTGTATCCTTCTGCTGTTTAACTTAATACTGAAATAACTGAAAATAGGTAAAAATAAATGCAAAACTTTGGAAACCCCAGAAAATTCAGCTCCAAATTCCCCTGGCATGGATGGATGGCATTTCCCTTGGAATTACAATCCCTAAAATCCCTGCCACAACCCCAGAAACGCCACAGAGGAACATTTTCTCCTGAAAATATCCTGAAATTCAGATTTCATACCCAGGGTGATAACTGTATTTAGCACCTGGAAATAAAAGTGCTTTTCCAAAATATTTTGCTTTGTTTTCTCTTTAACACCAGGATGCTCAGGACAGGATGTGTGAGATAAAAAATGGAACTAAACACTTCTCCCATCCCCTCTAAATGTAATTAAAACCCCAAATATTCTTCTTTTAGCACTCAGTGGAGATCCCCACGAGCAGCAGCTCTCAGATACCTTAAAAAACCTTAAAAATGATACATTAAAAATCTCCACTTTGATTTGGTTTTATTAAGAAATTGATGAACTGTGCAAGAAAGGGTCACAGAATGATTTACAGATTTGCTGTATGTACAGATATTTAACATTTTGCTGGTAACATTTGAAAGATACATAATAAACCTTGTCAGTGATGAATAAACTGGGAATATATTTATAACAGGAAGGGAATGCAGCCAGCTGTGGGTGTGAAACAAAGAGAAGTGTATCTTGATGAAATAACATAAATTTAAAAAAATATTTACAAATCAAGTGATTTGGGGAGAAAAAAATACAGGAAATATTCTCTTATTTTAAATATTCTTTTCAATTTTACACATCAGATGCTACAAATGCTGTTTGTTACTCCCAACAACCCTGAAAGCACGTTCCAAAGTATTTTAAACAAAAAAAAAAATAAAATCCTTTTACTGCTGAATGTTTTGCTCAGTGACAAGCTGAGCTGCTGAAATGATCTGAAATCATCTGTTAAATAACTCACTAACAAATATGTATTCCCACAACTGTGAGGGAAATGTTTGTACTTGAGAGGCTCAAGCTCCTTTTTTTTTTTTTTGCATTTTCAGCACTTGCAGTTTGCTCAATTTGTTTTGGGGCAATTGAAACAAGTCTGGAGAGGTCCCTGAGGTTGCAGGAAGAACCAAACTGCTCAACTTGGGGCTTAAATTGTCATTTCAGTAGAGGCAACCCAGGCTAAAGGATATTAATGGCAATGAAAATTTAAAACCACTGAGAGAGGAACTGTTAATTCCCTTTTTTCCCATTTATGTAGCCAGCACTGGCACCAGAATATAAACCCAGCTCAAAGTGAAAGGAAATAATGAATCCTTGTGTCACCCAAGGATTCAAATCCACAGAAATTCCCACTCCTGTCACCCACAGAATGTTTGCTGTGGCTTTTTTTTCACAACCAAGCAGTACCAAATACTGAAGCAGCACTTTGGAGGTGCCCAAAATGTGAATTATTGCTGCACAGTCACACTGCTCCTCCCTGCAGCACTGGCTGCTGCTCGTTCTCTCTCTTTAGCAATTTCCATCTCGATTTTGGCTTTGATTTTATTCCAATCCACTTCCAGCTGCAAGAAGAGAGAAAGGAAACACACAGAGCACAACATCAGGTCAGTAATTCCATTTAAAATACAATTATCAGGTGTTGGGTACCCAAACTCATGGAGATCTGAAGGCACAGCTGAGTTCTAACTGAGCTTCACCTTTAAAACAAACCAAGCCTGAGCTATTTTAATAAATCTCTAAATTGTGTCTGGAAATAAAACCAATAAAACAAAAATAACCTGCTGCTAATTCAATAGCATGACATCAGTGTGCTGTTACTGCAAATTCAGCCCTGCATCATTAATTGAGGAGTGATGTCTCCTCCAAGAGCTGACAGGATATTAAACCAGCAATCAGGCTCCTGCTTGAAACTGCCCCTGTGCATCAATAAATGTCCAGTTTTAACCCTTTTTAACCCTGGCATTTCCCCAGCTGCACAGAATTGGCATTTTCTGCCTGTGCTGGTGTCAGGGAAACCCCAGGCAATGCACACAGCACAGCATCACAGCACAAATGGGGGCAGAAAAGTTGTGTCTTCCCCAAAAAATGCCTGATAAGGAAATAAAAATGGATCATGGTGCATTTGATGGCCATTAAAACATGTCCAAAAATGTCATTGTGCAGTTCAGTTTATTGCTGGAGAATGAACACTGGCAAAGGTGGGATGGGAGAGGAATTTCAAGGGCTGCACAGGGAATTCTCCTCTGGAATTAAGCAATGGAATAACAGGGGAGATTCTCCAAGAGGGAAAATGAAATTAAACAATTCAACACCCACATTCTCAGGTGAAAATATAATAATAACACCTCAGTTCTGGAGGCACTGATGGGCCCAGGACTCTCAGGATATGTGTGAGTATTGAGAACCTGATATGTAAAATCAGCACAACTTCAGCTCCTGCCTGCCTGCAGAAAAGAGGGAAAAACTCCATATTTAAGTTATTTAAGCCTGAAGAGGTTTGAGGTTGTGAGAGGGAAACTGAGACCCTTTTTTATCCCTGAGAAGGAACAGCAGCACAAAATCTTGCTTCTCTTTTCAATTTCTTTCTGATTTTGCTCTATGGGTCAGACAGGTTCCATGCAAAATTTAATTACAGCTTAAAATTCTCATGATGTGGATCCCTCCTATTCACAGGTCCAGCAAACACCTCCAGCACCTGGATGTGGAAAAGGAGTTTTTCCTTCCAGAAATCTCCTGAGTGAGAAATTCAAATTTAAAGAAAATCTCCAAATTTCCAAATCAAATTTTAGAAATCTCCAAAATCTCCAATTTTCAAGACTGAGGAAGCTGAGAAATCATCCTGCTCACACCTTGTCACTGCCAAGGTGGAATTCCTTGGGAATCCTGATGGAATCTACAGCTTCCCCCGGGATTTTTAGAAAATCAGGATTATCTCCAATGTCCATCAGGAGCATCAGGGAATTTCTGTGATTTTTGCTCTGTAATGGGTTTTACAGAACACACAGAGCTGGAAAAGCTGCAGGATAAGGATGCCTGGAATCTGTGCTTTATTCTCCAGGTAAATTACTGTGGAATGCTTCATTAGGGGATGATTTTGTTTAGGAAATGAGTGCTAAAAGCTAATGCCTTCCATTAGAAATGCAGCTTTATTCCCAGTGCCCATGGAAGGAGGTGAATTCCCAGCCCAGGTGCTCCCTGACCTTCAGCTGCAGGGGATACAAGGATTCCACACACAGGAAAGGTTTTTTGGGATCACTTCTCCCTCAGAATGCTGAGAAAAAGGAGGGGAGAAGCAGGAGGGACAGGAGGGAATTGTGCCTCTCCTGTGTGGGAATATTCCTGTGGAATCCAAGATCCAGCTGCTGAACTTCAGGATGTGTGAAACACTAATAAATTGATTTCCTGGGGATGCAGAGGGCTTCCAATAATTGTATATTGAACTATTGATTGTATTTAAAATCAGAATGGTTTGCAGTTCATAAATATCCAGATTGCTTCAAAGTTTGTTACAGTTTCTATCCATAAAATGTCACGAAAAATGTTGGAATATTTGAGAGACTCATTGAATCATGGTGAAGTTTAACTCCCTGTTTATAGAAAACAACTCTGCCTTCACTTGTGTGATCCTTACCAGATATTAAATGTATTTATTGTGAATCTTCAAATAAAACCCATGCCCAGCTATTCCTGGCCAGTATTAGGCCAAAACCTGTAAAAATTCCATATTTACGTTCACTTTTGAACCCCAGAAGGAAAGCAGAGGAGCAAACCCACCCCACCTCCAGCAGGGCCAGCCCTGAGGGACACTCACCCCCTCTGCATACTGCAGAAACCTTTGGTTGGTTTCTTTTTTCCCAAAATCCTCCAGGAATTTCTGTCTGTAAGCCAGGACCGTGTCCACGTGTGTCCTGTGCTTCACTGCCAGCTCCAGGGCCCTGCAGGAGAGCAGCAAAGGTTGGGGAGATGCTCTGGAATCACCCAGAAACTCTGAGGGTGACAGCAGAGATCCCAAATCCAACCCCACAGCAGCATCAGGAGGTTCAAAGCAGCCAGTGATGGAAAAACCCAACAATTATTCCTACTGACAACCTCATCACATCATTAATTTGAGCTCAGGAGGCTTTTTATTTCAGGGAAATGCAGAATATTTCAGAGTTCAGCACCAAAATAATAATGTTTAATGACTTCTTTCTAGTCAGAAATTGGTTCTGAACACTCATAATACACATTCATGATATATCCTATAGAATATTTATAAATATTGTTTAGGTGGAAAGGTCAGACACTGGATTAATTTAATTCATTACTCACCCCTGGTTTCTTCTCAATGGCTTAAGAACACTCGTTCTTTATTTATATTTGACCTACACTGAGTTTTTAGATGACAGAATAAAAGAATATTCTTCTCCTAATATCCAGCTTAAACCTCCCCTGACACAGCTTGATAACAAAACAAAATTACAGATTTGTGGGGGAAAATCAACCTTTTGCATGAAAATATCAATAGAACAGCAGAGAAATTAGGAGTAAACAACTCAGAGGATTCTCTCAGAAAACGTGGGGGTTTTGTTTAAAGGAGAAATTCCTCCTTTGTTTTCTCAGCCTTAATTCATATTTTCTCCACCCACACAATGCTGGGAGTCTGGGTAGCCACAATTTTATTTTTAGCAGCAAGACATTTCCAAGCAGCCCAAATCCCACAGCCAGTCTGGGGCATCACTGAGGGCTGCTCTGTGCTAGCAGGGATGAGAAAGCAAAACGTTATTTCAAAATGTTTCCAGGAATATTTTGGGCTTTTATCACCAAATATTTGTATTTTCTCAATACAAAAATGCTTGTTTTTTGGCCATGATTTAATTAGCTTTTTTTGAAGCCGTGGGTGATCAAAAGATAAGAAATGAGCCAGCAATAAAACAACGGATGGAAATAATTAGGAAAACGTTATTTTAATGGCAAACAACTCCTACCTTTCCCAGTTGTAAAGGTTAATGTTGATTTGGATGGCTTGGTAGACCAGGCCAGCCTGCAGCAGGAGGGTTTCAGCCTCCTGGCAGTTGCCACTGAAGAGCAGCATGTGAGCCAGCCTGGACTCCTTGGAGGGCAGCTCCTTGATGGCATTGATGTACTGCACCTTGTCAATCTGCTCACGAGGGGACACAGGGACATTAATTAATTAATTAATTAATTAATTCATTCATTCATTCAGCAGCCTGGATTTGTAATGATTTCACTGGGATTTAATTCCATTTTCTCACCTCTCCAATGGCTGCATAGGCGATCTCAGCTGTGCTCATGTCCTTGTTGGCCACTGCCATGGCAGCCAGACAAGCCCACAGGGTCTGGTCCTGAAATCCAAAATAAAAACAACTTGGGAACCTTCAAATGTTCATTATCACGCTGCAAATGACTGCTCAAAGCACCCACACAAGGCTTAAAAATTATGTGTAATATTACATTTCTCTGTGTGTCATTTATGGCACTGTGCTCTGAAGTCTCTTACTAGGTAATGATTAATTATTTCTCAGAACTAGGAATTAGAAAAACTTCATGGTAATAATAATATTACACCTTTTTATTATTATTTTATATATAACTTTAAATTATATATTTATATTTTACTTATAAATTTATAAACAAATATACACATTTATATATTTTATTTATTTTTCTATATTTATATTTGTATATATTACTTTAAAACTCTATTACTATGATATATATATATATATATACACACACACACACATATTTATTTATTTATTTATTTATTTATTTATTTATTTATTACTTTTATTGTTTCTGTGAGGGTTTTTGGGGGTATTTTACACAACCTTGAAGGAAACCCCATGAACACAGAATTTAGGAAGACCCTAAGTGACATTTTGATGGATTTTCAAGTGACAACATGATGACAAACACACACTACTAAACCATATTTTAATATAGTTTAAGCTACAACATCTAAAATTCTATTCAGACAGGAAAAATGCAATTTTGGACTTGCTGGTCCAGGAATTAAGGAGAATTTTGTGGAGTGTGCTCAGTAACAAATCTGGAAATAAAGAGTTTGCACTGTGAAGGTTTTGGAAGGATCACTCTTGATTGAAATCACAATGAGCAGCTGCACTGAGGGTGTTCTAAACACATTCCCACATTTCCCAAGTGACTTTTCCATCAGGATAAACCCTCCTGCAGGAAACCCAGAATTTGGGAAAATTAAGATTATTCAGAGAATCAAATGCTCCTAAAATCTTTGTTACATTCTCTTCCCACTTCCCTTTTATTTAGAAAACCAGGTGATAAAATGCTGAAAGCTCAGCCTGAAATTATCCAGGAGATGAAATTATTATTTTGATGGTTCCAAGTTGTTTCTTGCTGCTTTTTCCCCCCTCAAAAAATGACCTATTTTGTTATTCCTGATTGGAAATACTTTTTATTCTCTACCTGGTCTGTCAAAATCAAAATATCCTGACTTGGATGCTTAAATCAGGTGATGTGGACACTGCAAATAAAGGTTCTGTTACAAATAATTCTACTAATGCAACCCAAATTATCTGGATGTGCATTAATTTAATAATTGGTTACACAAATATCTGAAATACACATTTAGGGTACCAAACTTTTCTAGGAATAAATGGGAAGGAAGGTTTGAAGGGATTTTGTTGTTTTATAAACTACCACAACTCACCTCATCTGTTGCTGTTGTCTAAATAAATACAAAAGAAAGCAAAGGAAAAGGAAAAAAATAAAAAGAAGTGAAATAAAATAGGAAATTAACAGGTAATTGTGGAAATGTCACTTTTCATTGGTTATATTAAGGCCCAGACCTTAAAGTTTAAGGTTTTATAGGTCTAAGGTTATATTAACGCTCAGACCTTAAAGTTAAAGGTTGGCTATATTAAGGCCCAGACCTTAAGTTTAAAAACTTTAAAAAAATTTAAGTTTAGAACTGAGTTCTGTGAGGACCTGTGTTCAATCCTGCTGTATTCTGGTGTAGCTAAAAACAAGAATTATTATTTATCATGGAATTTAGGGAATGATGATGTCCTGGAATTAAGGAAACCACCTCATCTTCCACGAGTGACAAAAATGAGTGACAAAGCAGGCTGGAAATGAACTGTACCATTTGATATAGAGAGATCACTACTGAAGAACACCCAAAACTATAAAAATGGTTGTGAATGTTGCCAAAAGACAGGTTTGTATTGTACCTTGACAAACCTGCAGAGCCTGAGGCCAGTGAGATGAGCTGGCTGGAAATGAGTTGCACCATTTGATATGGAGAGATAACTACTGAACAACACCCAAAACTATAAAAATGGTTGTGAATATTGCCAAAAACCAGGTTTGTGTTGTACCTTGACAAACCTGCAGAGCCTGAGGCCAGCAGGACGAGCAGGCGGGAAATGAACTGTACCATTTGATATGGAGAGATCACTACTGAAGAACACCCAAAACCATGAAAATGGTTGTGAATATTGCCAAATTCAATGTATTGTACCTTGAAAAACCTGCAGAGCCTGAGCTCGTCCTGCCAGTGGGAGGAGCTGGCAGGAAATTAACTGTACCATTTGATATGGAGAGATAACTATGGAAGAACACCCAAAACCATGAAAATGGTTGTGAATATTGCCAAAATCGAGGTGTACCTTGACAAACCTGTACCATTTGATATGGAGAGGTCACTACTGAAGAACACCCAAAACTATAAAAATGGCAGTGAATACTGCCAAAAGACAGGTTTGTATTGTACCTTGACAAACCTGCAGAGCCTGAGCCCGACCGGCCTGTGGGAGGAGCCGGCTGGAAACGAGCTGCACCATTTGATATGGAGAGATCACTACTGAAGAGCACCCACAACCATGAAAATGGTTGTGAATATTGCCAAAATGGAGGTGTACCTTGACAAACCTGCAGAGCCTGAGGCCGTCCTGCCAGCGGGAGGCGCTGACGTGGCCGTGCAGGATGGCGGGGTACGGGGAGATGTGCAGGTGCACCAGGGACCCGTCCGCCCTCCTGATGGTCACCTGGTTCCCCACAAAGCTCACGATCTGAGGGCTCTTGCTGAACTCACTGCTCACAGAAAGGAAAAGAAGTCAGTATTTAGTTGTTTTTACAAGAAAAGGATTTAAGATTGATTATTTGTGACTTGGTGTTTTGCTATTTTTAACTGCCGACATCATCGGAACAAATCTTTTCTGGGTTTTTTTCACAAAACCTGAGGTAAAATTTTATGAGAAAAAAAACAAATTTTGCTTTTACCTCAAGATGCTGCTCTGCTTTCCAACCCTGCATCATCATTTCAACCCTAAACTTTATAACTTCCCTTATAAACCCCTTTTTCCTCATTTCCCAAGCAAGAAACAGGAGAATTTTCCCAGTTGCAAGGCCAGGTTTACTTCTCCCAAGAACAATTTGTTAATAAATGAGGGGAATAGTTAAAATAAATCATACTTGGATTAAAAAGGATTTCTTACCTGGCATCTTTCTCATAGAGGGTTTTTGGGAGAAGGTCTTTATCCACATAGACGGTGTTGGGATAATACCAGACTGTGAACCTGGAATCCTGAATGCCACAGAGGATGTTGCAGCTGTCATTCCAGGCCAAGCTCTGCACCATTGTCCCTTCATTTACAGACAACAAATAATGATAATAAATGAATAAATAGATAAAGAAATACATAAAACATTACCATGAGAAACTTCAAAATAAAGGGAATTGTAATAGGGTGGTTGTTCAACATTTTTGGTTGCTCTTCTAAGGTTTTAACCCCAAATTTGTAGCATTTAAAAAGCTGCTTTGGATGGAAATGATAGAAAAATCATCAGAATTTATACAGAATTTACTGAAATTGTTTCTACCTCTAACATATAAAAGCAAAAGGTTTTTTTCCCAAATTCAATTTCACTATTAATTAAGCAAAATGTTGTCTCTTGTATTAATTACAAATTTATTTCCCTCCCAGCATCTTCCCAAAGACTAATTTGAATTTTTCTCACCTATTTTGACAATCTTCTGCTCTTTCCCAAACCTTTTCACTGAGGTGATGAAAAGATCTCTGTTCTTATCAATAAAAGCTATTTTTCTCTCACTTGTCAGTCCTTTCTGGTCCAAAGCAATCTCCACAATCTCTGTCTGGAAAGATAAAAGAGAATCTCTGATTTTTGTTTTGGAGATTTTATATTTGGACATTCAAATTGATTTTTTTCCTAAAAACAAGGCAAAAAATTCTTGGATAAACTGAGTTGGAAAAACATTTTGTGTGTGATTTCTCTGGGAATACATCATTCCATGGGGTTAAAATAAAGATTATTTTAAAGTCCCTTCCAACCCAACCCATTCCATGATTCTGTGATTTTATAAACTGAATTTCATGAAGACTAAAACACTTCTGAAGACAACACAAAGCATTAAAAGTCAGCTGAAAAGCTCCTTTCTATTAAGATTTTAAATCCTTTAATGTGTTTTTAGTGCCATTACTGAGGAAAAGCATTAGTGATTCTTAATTTCGGAGTGAAATAAAGACATTAAAGCCTTCACTTTACCTTGTGGGTCAGAGGCTTTCCATCACCCAGTGGCTTCCCAGATAAAGCTTCAAAGATGTAGATAACTGAAGAAAAATAATGATGTACTTTATTAATCAAAGCAGAAGTTCTTAATGGATTTTTCCAGGAATTCCATTCCTTTCTGAGTGTAATTTAGTGCAAGTGGATAAAATATTCCATGTGAGTTTCACCAGAGATTTTCACATGGTGGTGAAAAAAAATCTTATAAAAACCTGAATTTTCACTTCCTATCCCTATTCTTCATTTCCTGTCTCAAATGGGGCTTTCCAGAAATGACACCAAATTGTGTCATTGGATATGGATAAATCCATATCATAATTAAATCCATAATTTACAGAAATCCATAATTTAAATAAATCCATACTTCCAACATTAGATGGACTCTATCTTAACCCACAGTTCCATCACTGGGAATGTTTAGAAATCCCATCAGGGAATAAAAACTTATTCAATTATTTTCTGTAAATATTCCACAGATCAACTGGAAATTCAGAGCCAAACCATTCTCTTGAAGTTTCAAAATTCATTTTAAGCAAGACCCATAACTTGAACTGATTTTTGTGTTAAATGTCTGTATTTTTATGCTGGATAAAGCAGGATTTACCCTTCTCATCAGCCTTGTCCTTCACTGCCAGGGTGTCACTGCTCAGGGACACCGTCAGGGCGTTTAAAATGTCCGTCCTCATGCCCGGGTACTTTGGGGAGGAAATCAACCTGCCCTCATAGGAATATAAATAAAGTCCTCCTCCATCCACGAGAAGGAAATGCCTAAAAAAAAGGAAAAAAACCTCAACAAAAAAGAAGTAAATCAGTAAATAATATAAAAAAATGGTATTTTCCACAATAGGAAAGTCACTGTTTAATATCCTGCAACTGTTCTTCCAGCTTCCGTCATTCCTAAGCTTTACATTTTCATGATATTCTGGAAGTTCTGTATGGAAAAGTTTGGTTTTTTAATGTATTATTTTTTCCAGGAGAAATATTTATTCGTCAAAAATTTATGATTTTACTTGGGTAATTTTTGTTTATTTCTGATATTTCAATTTGAGCTTATTTTGTTCATTTTATATATATATGCATACAATAAATAAATTTATTCTGAATATAATACACATATTTATTTATAATAGAGATAACTTAACAAATAAATATATTTATTTTTATAAATACAATAAATAATTAAATTTACTTATTTAATAGTTACATTCTGTCCATAATGAGCCTTTTAAGAAGCCAGGTACCTTTCTGCTTGGAGAATCAAACTCACAGTTCCTTCCTTCAGGTCAAAAATCAATGGAGTGTTCCAGTTCCTTGTCCTGCAAATATAAAAAATCAGCATTAAAATATATAAAAATATGCAACACTGCAAGGAAAAATCAGCAAAATTATGTTTATATGGATTATTTAATTTTATTTCTAAAATATTGTAAATATTTCTGACTCTTACAGTGATCTGCACTAGTGTTCACTGAGCAGATACTACATTGAGTATATAAATTAATTTAAAATAAATTAAAAAAAAATTAAAAAGAAATTAATTCTTGCGCTTCCAATGAAGTTTCTGCCACTTTTCCAAACAATGTGAGGAAGAAGAATTTGCTTTACTCATGAAAATATGTAACACTGCAGGGAAAAATTAGCAAAATTACATTGATATGGATTATTTTATTTCTAAAATATTTTAAATATTTCTGACTCTTTTTACAGTGATCTGCACTAGCATTCACTGAGCAGATATTCCATTGAATGTTTCAATTAATTAAAAATAAATTTCAAAAAATTTAAAAATAAATTAATTCTCAGGATTCCAATGAAGCTTCTGCCACTCTTTTCCAAACAATCTGAAGAAGAGGAATTTTTTTACTCATGAAAGCACATAACACTGTACAGAAAAATCAGCAAAATTATATTTATCTAGATTATTTTATTTCTAAAATATTTTAAATATTTCTGATTCTTATACAATGATCTGCACTAGCATTCACTGAGCAGATATTCCATTGAATATTTCAATTAATTAAAAATAACATTTAAAAATAAATAAATAAATAAATAAATAAAATTTATTCTCATGTTTCCAATCAAGTTTCTGCCACTCTTTTCCAAACAATGTGAGGAAGAGGAATTTGCTTTACTCATGAAAACATGTAACACTGCAAGCAAAAATTAGCAAAACTATGCTCATATATTTTATTTTATTTTTATTTTATTTCCAAAATATTTTAAATATTTCTGCCTCTTTCACCACGATCTGCACTGGCATTTACCGAGCAGATATTCCATTGAATATTACAATTAATTAAAAGTAAAGTTAAAAAAAAATTAAAAATAAATTAATTCTCGTGCTTCCAATGAAGTGGCTGCCACTTTTCCAAGCAAAGTGAGGAAGAGGAATTTGCTGCACTCACGAGAACACGTAGCACTGCAGGGAAGTGGAGACCACCAAATATCCAAAATTCAGGGAGGCTTTAATGACCCTGTCCCGGAATTCCAGCAGATCCACGGCGTCGTCGATGACATTGTGCACCTGAGCACAGCAATGAAACAAAATGCTGAAATTCAAACTCATCCATCAAATATTCCTGCTGAGAAAATAATTCGAGATGGAGGAGTGCTTGAACTCTGAATATTGTTTTGTTTTGTTAAATTTGTTGTCTATATTAAAGTAGATAAGGTATAAATATAATTATAATTAATATATGTATTTATATGTTTATTTTTAAAGTTTTTTTAATAATGGTGTAAGGTTTAGTTAGTTAAATAGATAATTTAATTATGATTTTTTTTATTTTAAGTTTGGTTATATTTTTCATTAACATTTTTTATTTTATATATTTTTATTTTATATATTTTTAATTTTAAAATTCCTATTTTCAGATTGTTCAGCTGTTGATAAATTGAGTACTTGAAATGAACACGTCAATGTTTATTTCACTGTTATTTAAGTAAATTTAAATGTGCGTTATTTAAATAAACACTTCATCCAAACAATCCAGCAATGTCCAGGATTGGGATGAAGATGCTGCAGAGCTCTGGAAGTTTTATGATTCCACAGCTGGAAGCACAGGAAATCCAGGAGACAGGCTGGGTGAGCAGGCTGTGGTTTTGGTATTCTGCTTAAAATTTGCTCAAGAAAATCAGAATTTGCCTCAAATTAATAGAGATTTTTCAGCTCAGAGATTTTAGAGAGTTAAAAATCCATGGGGGGCCTTAAACAAAAAAATGTCCTGTTTTTTTGGTGGGGTTTGGGGGTTTTTTTGAAGATGTCACCATTCTGAGGGTGGTAACTTCCTTCTGATGTTTCCATTATGCACCAACTGCACAACATGGACTGACCTCAATTATTGCAAGGGCCTGGAAACCATTTCCAAGGATATGTTAATTGCCACCACCACAGCATCACTAATTAACTTTGCCATTGTAATACTCAGGAAAAAAAAATCCATCTGCAAGTTTTTGGTAGGATTCTGTAGGATTTTCCTACATAATATATAAAAATAAAATCAGTGTAAAGGAATGAGAATTAAAAATGAGTCAGGGTTAGCTTCACTTCCTCAGTCTCTGCATACTCAAGAAGAGAACTCAAATCCCATGGAGATCATTCCCAAGCACATCTGGAACGAGTCGATGTCTGGGAATGAGGGGAAAAATTGGGAATTTTGGGCTGATTTGTGCTGTGTGTTCCCAGACACTGACTCACAGCACCCACCCACGGCCCCAACCCCAAATCCAGCCCTGCTGCTGCTCCAACTCTTCCCAATTCCAAACCCAGCATCAAAATGAAAAAAACCATTAAAGGGTCTTGTTAGGAATTTAGGAACTTGATGCTGAAAAGCCCCAAATGTGTAATTTGGAAAATGTGGAAGGATGGAAATCTTGATTATCCCAGAGAGCAAACCTTGTGAGTCAATGTCTGGGAACACAAATCAAAAATTCCCATTTTGCATTAAACGAGCTTTGTGATGGGGCTGCCCAGCTCTGAGGGGATTTTACCTTCACGGTTCTTCTCTTAATTAAGGTAATTTGGAAGTGGATTTTACCTTCATGGTTCTCTTAATTAAGGTGATTTGGAAGTGGGTTTTACCTTCATGGTTCTCTGAATTAAGGTGATTTAGAAGTGGATTTTACCTTCATGGCTCTTCTCTTAATTAAGGTATTTTGGAAGTGGATTTTACC
>JAWWEX010000017.1:1639479-1673930 GCA_035583215.1 Arremon brunneinucha
TTTTACCTCCATGGTTATTCTCTGAATTAAGGTGATTTGGAGGTGGATTTTACCTTCATGGTTCTCTGAATTAAGGTGATTTGGAGGTGGATTTTACCCTCATGGTTCTCTGAATTAAGGTGATTTGGAAGTGGATTTTACCTTCATGGTTCTCTTAATTAAGGTAATTTGGAAGTGGATTTTACCTTCATGGTTCTTCTCTTAATTAAGGTGATTTAGAAGTGGATTTTACCTTCATGGTTCTCTGAATTAAGGTGATTTGGAGGTGGATTTTACCTCCATGGTTATTCTCTGAATTAAGGTGATTTGGAGGTGGATTTTACCTTCATGGTTCTCTGAATTAAGGTAATTTTCAGGTGGATTTTACCTTCATGGTTCTCTGAATGAAGGTGATTTGGAGGTGGATTTTACCTTCATGGTTCTCCTCTTAATCAAGGTGATTTGGAAGTTCTGCCACTCCCAGTGCTGCTCCACCACGTGGGCAAAGATGACCTGGCCATTCCCACAGGCTCCTGCCAGCTGGGTGCCATCGATGGACCATGAAATGGCAAAAATGCTGCCAGTGTTGGGCTTCTCCAGGGCATAAGACCACTAAAAACAAGAAAAAATAATAATTTCAGTTATTCTGTGCTTTTAGAAATCATTTCTTGTCTGAAATATGTTTGCAGGGTTGGGATTTTTCAAGCAGCGCCAATAAATGGAGTTTTTGTTGAGTTGGCATTGGATGTTTAAGTCAGAGTCTGGGAAATAAATAAAAGGAAAAGCAGCAGGTAAAGAAGAAATTAAAAAGTCACAATGTTGGAAGTACATCAGGTATCAGTTTTCTACTCATGATTTATTCCAAGTGTGTTCTCATTCATAAAGCCAGGCAATCACTACATAAAATTAAGGTGCTTAAGAAATAATTACATTTTCTCCACTCTGTTACTGTCCAAATGAAGGATTAATTAAAAATTTCCTCCAGCAAATACCGAAATTCTTAATTCCCTCAGCCTCATCCTCTGAAGTTTAGATCCTTATTAAAAAAAGTCAAAAATTAGAATTTCCAGACCAGGACATTTTTAAAATTCCCTGCATATCAGAAACACGAATCATCCTGAATCTCCAAAGAGCTGTTTCCCTGAAAATGGATGACAAATAAGAATGAAATAATCTTTGTTGGGAATTTTAGGAAGATGTTCAAGCAGATTTTAGAACAAGAAGCAAATCCCAGTTATTTCCTCTTTATGTAATAGAATATTGTTAAGGAGTAGTAATTACTACTCCTTAACATTATAACTAGTAGTAGGAGTATAAGGAATAGTAATTTTGTAGTAATTGGAGAACTACCTGCATATCCAAATATATTTGAAGTCTTACAGAGGAATCAATAATAAAAATCATGGGATTGAAGTTAAATGTAAACATTGCACTGACTTTTGGGCACATGGAATTATCCCAAAAGGGACACAGCAGAAGATGCAGAAGATGCAGAAAAATATTCAACAGCAGAAGATGCAGAAATATATTCAACATTATTTAAATATAAATTGGATGTCCCTATTTACTAATTAAAATTATTAATTTGACCAGTGTTTCATTTTTATTATTTTTTATCACTGATCCCTCTACACTCCCAAGGCCTTGGGAACACAACTTGCCTGTAGGACAACCATAATAATTTATTTTATATATGAATACATAATTTCTTTTCATGATTTTTAATTGAAGAAATACAATTAAAATATTAATATTAAATGTGTAACTTTGCTCTTTACCACAAAGCTGCCTGACATGCCAGGGAGGTAGTAAAACATGAGAATAAAGAGCATTGAGTGCAAAACACACAGAGCAGCTGGCTGCAGCTACTGCTCATCTGTGCTTAAGAGATGAGTAATAAACTCTTAATAAATAATAAACTCAGGTATAAAATAATGCTAAAAAATAAAAATAAATAAATAATAAACTCTTAATAAACTTGGACATAAAATAAAAATTTAAATAAATAAATAAATAACAAAGTCTTAATAAACTCAGGATAATAACAACAACAACAACAATAATAACAATCATCATCATCATCACCATCATCATCATCATCATCTCAGGTAAAATACTCTTAATTTTCTACAAGAAATAAACCAGTCTGCATTAAAATTCCCAATGACCTGTTCAGTATTAATTGCTGATTAAAACGTTGCTTTTTAGCTTGCAGGAGTCTGAGCCAGACTTAACAGTAAATTCAATGACAGATCTGTAGATATCAAAAGAAATAATTTTTAAATCAGCAAATTGACACTTTGCAAAAGAAAACTGCATTTAGTACTTTTCCTTCTAGATAACTGTATTTAAATTTTACTTAAAAATTTGTAATTAAATTCTATTTATACACTTGCAGTGAAAATCAGTGAAATCAGAATCAGTACAGAAGGTGAAATAGGAAAATTCAGATTTATCCTTATACCTTTCCTCAAATAATCTCTAATTTTAAACCTTATACCTTTTATACCAGTATTAAAACCTTATAACCTATTATTATAACCTCATACCTTTTCTCAAATAATCTTTGAAGGTTCCTCTTCATTAATTTAAAATATTTGAAATGCACACTCCAAGTTCATGGTTTGACTGAACACACCCAGAACACCACAGCAATTTTTCCCCAGAAAAGAGCAATAAACACAACCAAAAACCAGGACAACAAAAGTCCCAAATAATCAAAGTTTGCTGCAAAAAATCTGAGCAAAAATGTTCAGAAGCACAGGAAAGCCAGAGACAATGAGGGCAATCTGTGCTCCCAGTGAAGGGAGGTGAAACTGCATTAAATTGATTTTAATTGGAGACAAAGCTGCAAAAAACCCTCTAAAAATAATGATTCAGGGGTAAACCTTCAAGGGAAAAAAACATTAAATAATAAAAGTGGTTGTAATACAATAAAATATAATAATAAATGGTTTTTACACTTCCTTTTCCACCAGGTTATTGTTATACACTCCTTTTTATGCTTAAAAATAGCAATTTATGATAAGTTATGACCATAAGAGATGCTTGCGAACTCTGTGGTTTTCAGGTAAAAATTTCATGTCCCAAAAAACAAAATATTATTAAAAATAAAATATTCTGGTCAGCAAAAAGGTGCTGGCAATCACAAGCCATTTTTGCTAATAAAACCCACCTGTACACTGATATCCTGAGGAATATTTGCTGTATTATCAATAAATCTGGACAATTTCCAAAGTTTTACTCTGGAAATTTATCTTTTTATTATATTTAATAATTTTAAAATATATATAAAATAGATTTGCAAAGTTTTACTCTGGAAAATATTTAAAAATAATTTAAAAAATTTAAAAAAATTGCAAAAACCTTGAAATATTTAAAATATTTTTATTATATTTATTTTTTTATCTATCTAAAATAAATTAGCAGAGTTGTACTCACCCCAGTTTTATCACAGAGCCGCAGAGTGTTGAAGGATCCCACAGCAAACAATTCTCCATCCAGAGCCCAGGCAATGGCAGTGATGGGAAACTCGTGGGGCTGGGAATTGTACAGGACACGGCCAAAACTGTCCCAGACCTGCAGCAAAACCCCAACTCCATCCATGGCACACTTTGGGTGCACTGGCATTATTCCAGAAAAATAAATCCCCCTCATGATTTAGTGGAATTGGAAAAATTGCTATATTGCAGTTCATTTTTGGGTTATATATATATATTTTTTTGTATTTTTGTTACTGCAGAGGTGTAATTTCCCCTCATGTTTTCAGGGGAACTTGAAAAAATCACCCATATTATATGTGTGTATATATATATATTATATATACATATGTGTGTGTGTGTGTAAAAATATATATATAAATAATATTGGTATTTAATATGTCTTGCTTTTGTTTTATATAGATATTTTTAGTATTGTTGTTATTCCAGAAATGTAATTTCCCCTCATGTTTTCAGGGCAACTTGAAAAAATTACCCATATTATATGTGTGTGTATATATCTATATATATATATATCATTATATATCTATATCTATATATCTATCTATATATATTATATATTATGTGTACATATGTGTGTGTGTGTGTAAAAATATATATATAAATAATATTGGTATTTAATATGTCTTGCTTTTGTTTTATATAGATATTTTTAGTATTGTTGTTACTACAGAAATGTAATTTCCCCTCATGTTTTCAGGGTAACCTGAAAAAATCACCTGTATTATATATATATATATATACTATATATTATATATACATATGTGTGTATGTGTGTGTGTGTGTGTGTGTGTGTGTGTGTGTGTGTAAAAAAATATATATATAAATAATATTCATATTTAATATGTCTTGCTTTTGTTTTATATAGATATTTTTAGTATTGTTGTTATTCCAGAAATGTAATTTCCCCTCCTGTTTTCAGTGTAATGTGAAAAATCACCTGTATTTTATATATATATAAAGATATAAATATATATAAATAATATCTATAAATAATATATATCTTTCTTTTGTTTTATATAGATATTTTTTGTATTGTTGTTACTCCAGAAATGTAATTTCCCCTCATGTTTTCAGTGTAACTTTCAAAATCCCTGTATGAGAAATATATATATGTATATATAAAGAATATATATATATATTTTAATATACATCCCCCTTTTGTTTTATACATATATTTTGTATTTTTCCTATTCCAGAAGTATCATTTTCCCTCATGTTTTAGTGTAATTTGAAAAATCCCCTATATTATGGTTCACTTTTGGTTTATATATATATTTTTGGTATTTTTCTTACTGCAGAGCTGTAATTTCCCCTCATGTTTCCAGTGTAACTTTAAAAATCATCTGTGATAGATATATTGGTATTATATATATTAACTATATATATATATATATATATATTTTAATATAAATCTCACTTTTGTTTTATAGATATATTATGTATTTTTCCTATCCCAGAAGCATAATTTTCCCTCATGTTTTAGTGTAATTTGAAAAATCACCTATATTACAGTTCAGTTTTAATTTATACATATATTTTTGTATTTTTCTAACTGCAGAGGTGTAATTTCCCCTCATGTTTCCAGTATAACTTAAAAAATCATCTGTGATATATTGATATTATTCATATTAATAATATATGTATTTTAATATATATGTCACTTTTGTTTTATATATATATATTTGTATTTTTATCATTTCAGAACAATAATTTTCCCTCATGATGAAGTGTAACTGGAAAAATCACCTATATAATACCTCACTTATATTTTATAAATACACTTGTTGTACTTTTATTATTCCAGAAGTATAATTTTCCCCATGACATAGAAATTTTAGAAATAATTGTCCAAGTCAATTATGTGTAACTATATATATAAATATATCTATATAAATAAAAATAAATATAGATATGTGTATATCTATATACACACACACATACATGTATATATAATTATTTAATTAGTACTGGTTTATTTAATGCAACAGACTTGCTTTTTGCCACAGTAAATGTCACATAATTCTGGATAAAATATTCTGTATAAAATATTTTGCACCCCTGAGTTTTATTTCCTCTAAATTTCTCCAAGTTTTTAAAAGAACCTGCAAATTTCCAAATACAGAGATTTTTAAAATGGAAATCAATCCACAAAACAATGTAATAATTTATTGGATTTTAAAAATTTCTTAATTGTGTATTTTCTATCACAGCCATTACACAATTAAATGACAGAACCAACACATGATACATTTAAAAATCAGTTTTTATTTAAGGGAAGATACTCAAAAGGTGCTTTGTATTTTGGATGCAGATTATATTATTATTTTTCCTGCATCCAAATAATACATATTAATATATTTTAAAATATATTAATAGATTAATATAATAATATATTATAAAATATATTTTACTGAGGGATTCACTGTCCCTGTAGTAGAAAACTGCAGTTTTATCTCTTCTAATTTGATATGTCAGCTTGTATTAATTGAAATAATCACTTCTATATTTGTACATATTTTTCTTTTTGTTTCACTCCCATTTTAGCAATTTTTATTCTGCAGTATTTAAAAAAAATTGTAATTTTATCTTACTACAGAGTGAGGTGTATTTATAAATAATACATTTTTTTCTTGGAAAGTGTGATTGATGATTTCTCATTTCATTTTGGGCTTCCAGGGTAAAATTCAGACATTTCAGGATATGTAAAGTTTTTGGGCAGGAGTAGAAATGAAGCAGAGCTCACCTTGTACCTGCAATCCTCCCCTGCAGACAGGATCAGATCATTCACTGAATTCCAGTCAGTTTTCAAAATCAAACCATCGTGGGCTTTCCACTGAAAGGGAAACAATCAATTCCACAGTTCTGACAACTCCTATTTTCAATATTCATCACTTGTTGGACTTGATGATCTCGGAGGTTTTTTTCAACCTTAACAATTTTATGATTTGGCAGAAAAATAAATTAAATAAAGCCTGAACGAGGCAGAATCACAGCACAAAAATCTACATTAAAATCCTTCATCTAAAATCCATTAAAATTTTGAATCCAAAACATTCAAATTCAACAAGAGAAAAGGGAAAGGCTTCTGTGTATTTATTTCTGTAAATTAATCTTATTAATTAATCAGAATATGAATGGTACCTGCAGAACTTTGGCATTTGGCTGGAGGGGTTTAATAACCAGCTGCTGCCCTGAGGTGTAGAGAACTTTGTCAGAGTCAGGGGCCCAGGACACTGAGTACACTGGAGTTCCTGTGGGCATGGAAAAAAATATATATTTTAATATATATATATGATATATAATAATAAAAATAAATTATATTGATGGTAAAATACAACAGAGCATAATACATAAAATATAGAATTATATATAATATATAAATACATATATTTAAGTACATAAAATATAATCCATAATTACTGCATAAAATAGATTTATATTACATAAATATCTATGTAGATAATACTGTATTATATAAATGTACTTTACATTTTTCTCAAGCCTCTTTATCTATTGCCATTTACACATTAACAATTCCCAAAACTTTTACAAGTGAAAGGTTTTAAGTGCAGAAAACCAACAGGAAATAGCTGCATTTTGTATTTATATTTAGATAAATACAGATTTTATTCACTGATATATTCAGATTTTATCCTCTGATACAATTTTACTCCCAACTGTCACTCCAGAAATACAAAAAAATCAAAATAATACCCACCAAGAGACATCAGAAAATCAATCTTTTCAGCCCAAATTATGAGGCTGGACACAAAAATGGGTGGAAAAAGTTTTGTGCTGCACCTCAATTGTTCTTTTTTAGATTTTTGGGTACCATAATTAACACAGATTTTTGTTTTGCTGCACAAACATCCCATTCACAAGTAACTTCCAAAATAAATGACAATAAATCCAAGTGGCCACAGGCTGGACAGATTTTTCCCAATTAACTGAAACTTCTTAGACTGAAAGTCTCAGAATTTTGTATCTGGAATAAAACTGACTGTTCCCTTTTAAAATCATGTTCCAGTTTTCAAATTAGATTTTTTGAAAACAGAATAAAGTAAAAATTACACATGGAAAAACATCCAAGGAAAAAAGAAGAATTTAAAAAAGTCAGACTTGCCAACCATGCAAATATTTTCCATATTATTTGACAAGATTTGTCTCTGAAGAAAAATCAAAGGACTTTGCTACTTGATTCCTTGAAATAAAACTAAGAAAGTGAAGCAAAAAGCTTCTTCAAGTATTAAACTCAGTAACTGAATTAAAATTGTTCAAATAAACCATTTTTAATGTAACTTTATGGTAATAAAAAACCCCAAAAGGCTTAAAAATGCTCTTAGAGGGTAAAATTCTCAGTGACAATTGTGGCACATTAAATTCTATCTCAAAAAATGACTCAGGAATATTTCCGTATGGGAATATTTTTATGAGATTTAGATAATTAAATGATTGAGCTGCCCTAAAATCATCCAGTGTCTCCCCACCTCTCCCTGTGCAAAAAGCTGATTTATTGTGGTTAAACTCCATTTGAGCTCCCAAATATTCACCCTCCAAACTGAGACCTGGTGTCGTTGCTCCTGAAGATTTTGTATTTCACAGATTTTCTTTCAGGGAATTTTATTCCTTAAAAATCCAGAATTATTATGGCAGACTTTTTAAACTTGTCAACCCTCAGAGCAGACAAGTCCCAGAAACACAACATATATTAAATAAATGTGGCTCTGGCTGTTTTCCTCCTGGCAATTCCTGGTGAAAATGCCATAAATTCTGTCCCCAGCTGAAGCAGAAATTCTAAATAAACTCCTTTTTTTTTTTTGTCCTTTCCTAATGCTGATCTAACAATCAGAAGAGTTTTCTATTTAAACCAAATGTTTGCCTTTTTTATGATGGCTGAGGACTTAACCACAATTTCCAGGGCTTAACAGCAGGAGCTGAGTTAACTCATTTCCTCCTGCACTTAACAAGGGCTGCCTTGGGAAAATGCTGCCAACACCCTGCAAACCCAGAGGAGCAGCCCCACTGCAGCAGAAACAGGAATATTCTGGCAAAAAAGGAGGCAAAAAGGCAGAAAATTGGGATTTCAGGAAGGAAGGTCTGGTTTATCCCACAGCACACTCGGTAATTGCAAGAGTTTTGTGGGATTTGGGATTGTCACAGGAGGAGAAACAGTCATTTAAATGATTTTAGATTTTGGAAGGGTGTTTCCAAAAGAATATTCCTAAAGAATAGAGGTATCAGGAATGAATTCCTCCCTGGCAGGGCTGGGATGGAATTCCCAGAGCAGCTGTGGCAGCCCCAGGATCCCTGGAAATGTCCCAGACAGGTTTGGGATACAGGGATTCACTGAATCCCTCACTGATTATTTGAATCCTCTGCCACGGAGGGAATGGGATTTAAGGTCCTTCCACCCCAAACCATCCCAGGATTCCACGAGAATCTTCTGGGATCCCTAACAAAACCAAGGAAAAAAGGTTTCCTCATCCAAATGGATCAGTGGAAGCCCAAACCCCACATTTCAGTGTAAGGAGAAGGAGGAACAAAAGGAAGAATTTAAGGGAATCTAAGGAGGAATAAAGGCCAAAGACAGAACAGGCACGTGGATCATCACCCCAAAATCCAGCCTGAAAATTTATTTCTAACACAAAGAGAGGAGTGAGGCAAAGGAATGTGGGCAGTGGGGATTTTTTCAGTTCTCATTATAATAAAGGAAGGGAAAATGATTGGAAAATTCATTTGGTTGAACATGCTGCACCCTTCCTGCAGAATCCTGCCCTGACCCAGGTGTGGCCATGTTACCACTGTGGGGCTCTGACTCTGAATTTAAAGACTTCAGGGCCTCACAGGATTTTAAGTTGAAGACACAAACACAAGGTGACAGTTACTCCATGGGGACTCAACTGAGCTTTTGTACTGCACCAGAGACTTGCAGAAACCAGTGAAAATTCATGTTTGAAACAACAGCATGGAATTTACCTGATATGCTTTGTCAAACCCCAAATAAGCAAAATAACGCATACGAAACCTGACAACGTAAACTGAGAAATTTAAAGAATATGTGCTTCAGTTTGAATATTTTGTTTAAATTCTAGTTCAGTTGGTTTATCTTTTTACCTGACAAACCTTGCACGAGCACAAGAACTTCCTTAAAAGAACTGCAATGCATTTTCTATTCAGTGCTGTGGTTAAGTGCCTTCCCCAGGTTGAAAGCATTCAGATCATTTGTTTCAGACTGAGATAAGGGCCTGACATTTACCCCAAGCCCAGGTGCATGTGGTTTCTTCAAAAATGTCACAGGGTCACACAGGCTCCATCTATGAAGTCTGAAAAACAAAATTGAGCTGAGGATCTTCACTGAAATGGCCCCAAATCCTCAGCGTGGGATGGGACCGCTGCCTAAAAATATTGCAGCACTTTGGGTTTGAAAAATGAAATACTTATAAAAAATCTTATTAAAATGCAACTCTGATTTATATTTAATTAAGGCTTTAACACCCTCGAAGAAACCATCCCTGCCATATTTAGGGTCTGTTATTTAAATATATTTCAGAATAACCCAAATGAACAAGTTGTGCTGGAGCTCTGAGCAAAGAACTCACCTTGCTGAGCCAAGGTGGATCTCAGCATTCCACTTTTAGACCAGATCTTCACTTGGCCATCTTCCCCAACTGCAAACGAGCACAGAAATCAGCAAATGCCATGCAAAAATCAGACTAACAAATGCATTTGTATTTGCTCAGGAAACACTGGAGTTAAAATAAACCCAGCTTTTCTTACAGGTGAATTCCTTTTGTTTACCCTTCCAAACATGCAATAGGAAGTATAGGAAGGAAAAATATTTAAGATGTTTCTTTTGTTATTATCAAGAAATTCTCCTTTCCTGAAAACCCCTGAACTCTTTTCTGAAGCTGGTCCTAGCAAGGGAAAACCCACCATTATTTAAGCATCCCAAATTCTGTATTTCTGATTCCTTCAATGGCCCAGAGCTGCTTAGAGGAGTCTGAGAAGGCCCAGGGGAGCAGGAGCAGATTTGATGGATTCAACTGGAGATTTCACAGCTGATAAATGAAGATAACTCTGGATGGCTTCAATTTCCTACCGTAACTGTGTGCTACCAAATAACTCAGTTTGTTTATTGAAGAATTCATTGCTAAACACTACACAGCACACTTAGGGCTGTTTTACAGCACACAATTCCTGGTGTGGTGTAATTTTTAAAATGCTTCAGTTTAGGCCTCCCAGATGCAATTAATGAGGAAAAAGAAATTAATGGATTCTTCCATTCAAATATAATTTATTTGCCACATTCCAGGTTTTTATATCTGGCCAATGTTGTTTTAAATGTTTTAAAAATGTTTTAAAAACCCACTCAAAATTAAAAATCTTATTTGTGCACATTTGATGCTGTTGAAATACAACCATAAAAATATTTGAAGTGGTGCAGTAGCAATGATTTATTTAGTCTTCCCCCAAGTACAGCTGTGGCAGAAGAGGAGTTGATCTCCTCAGAATAAACTGGAAGTGGTGATGAATTCCCACACTCCCCAAAAAGTGTCAGTGTCATGCAGCCTCATAAAAAAAAAAAGGGATTCAAAAGACAATTTTGACTTTGTCTTTGGAGAAGTTCCTGAGGCAAGGCTGTCTTTAAAAAGAACAATATTTCCATCCCCCTGGGATTTCAGAGGAACAGGCCAGACAGAGCTCCTTGAAGCAGCATTTCAGCCTGGAAATGAGCAGACCCAGAATGATCTGCAGCTCTTGTGGCCTGAGCTGGAAGGTGGCCAGAGGGATCAGCTGTGCTCCATCAGCAGGAGCTGACACACCAAAACCCAGCAAGGAGCCCAGCACAGCAACTGCAGCAGCTCCCCCAAAACCCAGACAGAATCTGGGACAAAAACCGCCAAAAGCAACTCATTAATAAAAGATCTGGGGCAAAAAATGGTGTAGGAATGAAGAAATTGTGGGCTCACTCCTCTATCACTAATATAAACAGGCTGTAGGTGATAATTACTGATAATTAAGGAATAAAGCACAGGAATATTCAGGATCAATGAGCCTTTTTGGCTAAAAACCCCCAAATGTGCAGGGATATAAATGCACCAACTTAGCAACTTCTTCTTGCAACAGATAGACAAGAAAGAAATCAAATATTCTCCTTTCTGAAGTTCAGAACAGCCACAAAACCATCTGAGCACTCTGACATTAAAACATTTACTTTCAAGTAATTGGATGATTTAAATGAAAAAGAGAATATTTTTACTACGTCTATTAATTAAAATGGACAACACTAAGCTAAAATACATTAATTAAATACTGCAAAATGAAATTCTAGTAAAAAGGTGATAACTTCTGTGATAACTAAGACCAAAAAAAAGCAGATTATTATTTAAGTTTTCAAAGCACTTCATTAATTTAGGAATGCTCACCTGTAACCAGGGCTGTTCCCTCATAATTCCACCTTCCTGCAAGGACAGCTCCACAATGGGCTTCTACACTTTTCTCCACTCTTCCTAGCTTGGAAATCAAGTGGAATTTCCCTAAAAAAAAAAAAAAGTTAATAGAATTTACAGAATTATGTAATTATTATTATATTATTAATTACATTCTATATTATTACAGCAGTGCTGGTACCCTCTGTGGAAAGCACACAGACAAACCAAGAAAGCAACAACACAAAGAGCACTTCCAGTTGTTTTTCAGAGCTCAAATCAGAATTATTCCTGCTCCCATGCTGGAGCTGGGGTGGAATTCCACAGCAGCCAACCCCAAAGTTTGTAATGACTTCAACAGAAGGATCAGGAAGTTTTTCTTCCCAAATAAGGGATGCTGCTTAAACCCAGGAAGATCAAATTTAAACTGGAGCAAAGAGCAGACAATGGAGAGCTTGGAAAAATAAGCAGCCCAGTAACTGAAATTAAGTACTTTAAAATCAAATTATTTTTAGTATTATTTGATCTAAGCTGCCAGACTGAACCACAGCAAGGGAGCTCCTGAGTGACCAGAACTTTTGGCACAAGCATCCAGCCAAACCTCTGCCAGTGCAAGATTTCCAGGGAAAAGACTTCTAACACTGATAAAAAACTATGGTTTGGATAAATCAGTTTATTTGAACAGTTTATTATGGAATCCCAGGCTGGTTTGGGTTGGGAGGGACCTGAAATCCCAATGGCAGGGACACCTTTCACAGCCCAGGCTGCCCCAAGCCCCCTGCAACACTTCCAAGGTGTTCATTTAATGCATTCCATTCTTTTGTAATTATAAAATAGTATTTATCTCTGGGATGTATCACTTATTGCATAGAACACCTCTCAGGTCTGAGATTTTCATGTTTCATGTGAAAGCAAGAGCTGGATTAGAGGAATTCAATGTTAATTCCTCCAATTCAATTGCCAAAATGGCCTTTCCCGCTTTTACACTGAAAACAACTTTTATTTTCTGAGAAATATATATTTTATTTTCTATACCTTTTCCCATGCAGTGTCTTTGCTCCACCTGTATCCAAAACCTTTTTCACTGGAGAACCCTTAAACCAAATCCCAGGAACAGGAATATTCCCATGCCATCACCTCCAGGACAGGCATGAAGGGGCTGAGCCCTTCAGAGCCAGCGCTTTTTCAGGATATAAATTTTATACATTGATTTTACATATTGATTTTATATGTTGAAACAGCTCCCACTGATCCAAGCAGAACCTCTGAATATTTCTGTGAGCAATTCCTCTGCTCATAACAAATGAAATTCCAGTGGAAGCTCAAGCAGCTGGGAAGGAACTGAAGGATTTGGTGAAGTCAGAATACCAGGAAAAAGGGCAATGTCAAAGCAGCAGATAAAATCCTGTTATCCAGGGAAAACTCCACTTTTTTCCCAATCTTTTGCACCCTCTCCCACTCCACAAGCTCCTACTTCTCTCACAAGGCCCCTTCCAAAGAGGGAAACAGAGGAAATTGTAGCTGAGCAGGGAAGAACATGGTTACATGTAAAAGCTGGATCAACTTTCCAGAATTCCTCTGGAAAAAATGTGATCATCACTTAAAACTGTATCCTAATCCTTCTGCAGAACAGGGGAGAGATCAAGTTTTCAGGGACAGCAGCTTTAATTCTGCAACTTCTTGGCTTTTCCAGCAGGGGAATTCACAATTGCTGCCAGCCAAAAGCTTTTTCCATGGCATTCCCAGGGGGAGGTTTCTCCATTTCCATGGATTTCTGTTCAACTGAGGCAACAGAGACTTTCAAATTACAACTTATTACACAAAAAAGAGGAAATTTTAGCCAAATGCCTGGTGTAGGTAGAAGGGATTCAGCTTAATCTCTGGTCCTTTATTTTTATTAAGTACTGAAGACAGAACTGTCCTCAGCCTGAAAATGACTCCCCAGTTTTGCAGGAATTTCCAGTGGGAGACTCCCAGCCTATCCAAACACAGAATATAAAACATGGATGTTTTGTTCATTAACTTCCATGGACTCTTAAATGCTGACCTAATATAAAATTCTCAATAAAAAACAAACAAAAAAAAAAGGTTGAATCACTTATGATTTGTCCTTAATTTGAAGGTTAAAGCCAAAAATACTCTTCATATTTGTTAAAAAATAGCAACAAGACCAATGTCAGTAGGAAATAAAAGAACAATATCCCCCAAGAGATGCATTTCAGAAGAAAACCCAAGGGGACTAAATTTACATTTGCTCTCATTTCAAACATCTGCAGTTCAACTAGGAATTGTAAAGACATTGTGCTGCTTTTCCCTTGGATTCAGCAAGTTTGCAGGAATCCTTATCACAGAGAGGACTTGGCTGCTGCAGGAAAACTGCAGGAGTAAGCTGGGGCAGGAAAACTCACGCAGGAAGAAAAATGTGGTTGGGGGCAAAATCTTTTTGGGGAGAAGGGGAATAAAAACCCCAAGGGAAAAATCTTTTTGGGGAGAAGGGAAAAAAACCCCAAGCAATCCTCAAAGCTTCTTGCTCCTCAAATAATGCCTTGTACTTGACTGACATGAGCACTCAAGGGCACGAAACAATAAGTATTATAAATATTTTTAAAATTTATTATTTTTAGTTTTATTATTAGAAATATTTTAAGTTGCCTTACCATCAGAGCTCGTGAGAACAAAGCTCTCAGCCTGGGACTGCTTCTTGCCACCGATGCCTCTGGGAAACCAGTGCAGGTCCAAGGGATAAACTTCATCTGGCAGCTTCAGCACCCGCGTGGTCTCGCTGGTCACTGGGTTCCACTTCATGACCTGGTGGTCATCGCTGCAGGAGAACAGCTCATCAGCTGTGGTCCAGCCCACACAGCTCACCAAGTCCTTATGTGCCATTCAGTCAAGGAACCTGAAAAGTTTAACCACTAAAAATAATCCAACACCCCATCTCGACTCTTCAGAACTGAAGGGACAACACAGGATGATTATTCTGGTAAGATTGTGTGGAACGCTTAATACTAAAAAAAAAAAAAATCTTCATTTTTTTGCTCTTATGTGCCAAGAATAGCTGGTAAAAATTCAGTCCAATGAAGCAAATTTTCATTTCGTAAAATGAAAATATTTCATAAAAATAAAATTCTTATCATGATGTAAAGTTATGGAAACATGGCCAAAATGTTGGGTTAGTGAAGGGTCTTAGTGCAAAATACAATGTAAAACATCCAACTATCATTCAAAAGTATTGGTTTATTCACATCACATCATTAATAAGTGTTCAATACCACTTAAATTATTGTCCTTAAAGGCTGCACTCAATGACAAAGGGAACAAAAGAAAAACAGGAAAAAAAGGCATCTGCAATTTACGAATATTTTACTGAAATTTCAACAACAAAACATATTTTCTGGAAGAGTCTATTCAGAACGAACACGATGTTCCATGTTTTTTTTCTGTGACAAAGGATATGTTTTGGCTCCTTTAAAAGGGAAGTCTTCAGCCTCATCTCAGTTGTTCAGATGGAGCATTAAAACCATGTGTTATAACTGCAATAAAAGAAAACAAATACATATATAAGTATGTATAATGAACACAATATATATGCATGCACAAGCAGCCAAATTCAAGAGGAAGACACTAACACTAAAATTAAAAGGTCTGAAGTAATTTTACATCACTACTGGGGGAAAATAAGCACCAAGAAATACCTGAGTTTAAAGAGAATTCTGTTTTCACATTATCCAACTGAATATGGACAACTTGGAGAAAAAATGATGCTGTGAACAGCGATTCCTTAATGTTGGAAAAGACCTTTAAGATCAAGCCTGAAACATCAGAGGCTGGAGCACTGGAGATCCCCTGTGCTGACACACAGCCAGGAAGAGAAAACCTGGTATTTTCCTTCCAAATCCCAGAACTTTATTATAATTTTAAAGCATTTTAATGGCTCCGTATGTGCTGCTGAAAGTCTGAACGCCCATCCTGGGCCGTCCACAGGTACATCCATCACTGCCAGCCCACGTATTCCCTCCGTCCCAAGGAATCCAGCGGGAGTTTTAGGAGAGATGTGGCAATAAGCAGGAATTCTAGGCAGGAATTCTAAGCAGGAATTCTGGGGACTCGGAGAAGCCAAAGCGCCTCACGCCTCCTCCCTTTCCCACCCGGAGCTGCTGGCCCGGAGATGAGGATCGGGAACGGCGGAGCAGAGCGGGATGGGGGCAGCGCAGGGAAGGAATGGCAGAGGGAAGGAAAACCAGCGGGCGGGATGGGGAAGGCAGCGGGAAGGGATGGGGGCAGAGCAGGAAAGGGAAGGAATGCCACAGCACGATGGGGGAATGCCGAGAGGGAAAAGCAGCCGGCGGAACGCGGGGCACGGAGAAGGAGACACCAAACCCTCGGGGCAGCCTCGGCCAGCACCGCCCGCGCCAGCACCCGCTGTTCCCTCCGTTTGCAGCTTTCCAAGAAGCAATCATCCAACCCCTCCTGAGGGTCGGGGCTCCCCCGCCCTGCCCTCAGCTGTCCCCCGGAGCTCTCCCGCCCCTCCATCCGCCCGTCCCACGCCCAGCCGGGGGTCACGGCTCCCGACCCCGTCGCCCACCGCGGCGGTGACTCAGCCGAGGGGAGGGGGCCGGCGGCCGCCGCCTCCCCAGCGCGCCTTTACCTGCGCGGGCAGCGGGAGGCAGCGGCAGAGCGGCGGCCGGAGCCCGCTCCCGGCGGAGCCCGCTCCCAGGGGAGCCCGGGGCGATCCCGCCGCCAGCTCCCGGGATGATCCCGCTCCCGGCGGATCTCGCTCCCAACCGATCCCGGGATGATCCCGCCTGCCGCTCCCGGCGGATCTCGATCCCGGGATGATCCCGCTTGCCGCTCCCGGGATGATCCCGCCTGCCGCTCCCAGCCGATCCCGGGATGATCCCGCTCCCGGCAGATCTCGATCCCGGGATGATCCCGCCTCCCCGTCCCACTCCCGTCGCCTCAGGAGCGGCTGCTCCCGCTCCCCCCGCCGCCAAGCGCCGCCGTCGCTATGGCGACTTCTCGCGAGACCGCATCCTCTTCATCCTCCTCCTCCGCCACCTCACGGCTCCCCCCCGGCCCCCCCAAGGTGCCACGGCGCCGCCCGTTAGTTAATTAAACCCGCTTCAAAATCGTCGCGCTCTCACCATTTTTAAAAATTTTTTTCACTAGTAAAATTTTTTTTTAATATTTTTTTATTAATTTTAAACCACCGCGTGTCGCCCAGCAACCAAGCGCCGCCCACTGACCTACTTCTAAAATTAAAATTAACCCTTTTCTCCGCCGGCACGGTCGCCAGGCTGTGTTACCTCGCCGCCCTCACCCCCTAATGTCTCCCACCCCCCCGTGTCTGCCCAGAAAAAGCCGCTCCCGGCGGATTTCTGGGCGCTTTCCCCTCCCTGCTGTAACGAACACAAGATGGCGGGCGGGGGCGGCGGTGTCGTTCAAACCCGCGGGCCCGGCCCCTCCCGTCCCAGCCTGCCCCGCGCTTTTCTAACGAATTTCGGTTCGAGTTCGGCGTTTCGGCGCCATTTTCGAGTGTGGAAGCGGCCGAGCTTCTACAGCAGCCGGAGCTGCCCGCGCTGCCGCCGCCTCGCCGGGGCACGGAGCCGCCGAGACGAGCAGGTACGAGCTCGGCGGGAGGAAGCGATGGCGGTTCGCCTCAGGGCGGTGGGGTGGGGGGGCTTCGCGGCGGAGGAGGTGCCCTCAGGGGGCTGCCCCGGGCAGGGGGTGCTGAGGAGACGGTGCTGATGGCGAAAACAGAAATGCTGGGAGCGTTGAGGGGAGACAAGGGATGCTGAGGTGGAGATTCGGACTTTTGAGGGGAAGGTGCTAAGGGGGAGACAAGTGGTGATGTAGGGAAGGTGCTGAGGAGGAGACAGGAGGCGCTGAGGGCGAAGGCGGGAGGTCCTGAGGGGATGGCAGGAGGTGCTGGGGGACCGGCGGGTTCTGCCCCGCGCCTCATTTCCCCGCTCCCCCCCGGCCCGGAGGGAGCAGAAGCGGCGGCAGCGCCTCTCTCTCCCCGGGCCGGGCTGCCCCGCTGAGGGTCCCCCTGAGGGCTCGGGGCCCGGCGGCTCCGTCCCGGCTGCTGTCGGCACAGGGCTCTGAGGAGCGGCTCCCCGAGGGGCTGTGCAGCCCAAGGGCTCCGCCGTGCCCTGAGGGAGCCCCGCGGATCGGAGGACGGGGAAGTTCAGGGACGCGTTTGGGTAGCGGAGAGACCCGACTTTATTGTGCTTAGAGAGGGGCCCTTCTATCCCTGGCTCTGCCTGATACTTTGATGCTTGAAAGGTGAGAGAAAAATCCCAAGAAAGCTCTTAACAATTAGCCATTCGCTTCAAAGAGCTGGACTCGATGATCCCTGTGAGTCTTTTCCAACTCGGAATATTCTGGGACTCTGTGACTTGGAAAGAGCGTGACAAGGGTGCAGTCTGGCTCCTTGGGCTTTGAAAAAGCCCCAGATTTGTCACTGACAGGGCTTGTCTCTGTCACATTTAATCGGCTGTTCATAAGGAAGCTTTTCTGTCCGTCCCCGGCTCTTTTTTCGCCGTTCCCGTGAGGAAAGCGGCGCTTGGCAGCAGAGATGCTTTTACCGAACACCTTCGAGCTGGCTCGGGGGAGGGGCTGGGCACGAATTTGTTAAATTTGGTAGAGACGATGTGGCAGCTGATTTATCGCGATTTAAAAGCTGAGGTCAAGTAGTTCGGCTTGTTCATTCTGCTGAAGTGTCCGAGCGGGGGGGGAAAGGGTTGGGAAGGTAAATAGGTCTATATTGCACAATTCTGTTGGAGTGGAGCAGTTCGGGGGAAAAAAAAAAAAATAAATGTGCTTTGAGAGGCTGTAATTGTCCGCGACAGCCATTGCGGAACAGTTCTGAACGGGGGCATGGAGAGAAATTGCCTGAAAATGAGTTGTGTCTCTCATTTCCCCCCTCCCCCATTGTCCCAAACGAAGGACTCTCATGAGAGTGTGGGCTGGGGGTAGGTCTGAAAACGTCAAATGATTGGCACCAATTGTAAGATGACTTTCTAACCACGTCAGTTTTTTATCTTGTGAGAAGTAAACTTTCTCATGTCTGTTTTTCTGCGAACTCACTTCGCCACTTGCTGCGATTTCAACTCTTTGGGGAGAATTTTGCTCCTTTTCTTCTCATCGGGTGCTTTCTGTTCACCCGTGTGGGGAGCTGTGCTCGAGTGCCAGCTGATGGCTTTTGTAATGCTCGTCCTTGCTCAGATCACTTTAACATCCCGCCTAGATGAAGGTATTTCGTTTTTGCTTTCTCTCTGAAATGCTGGATGCTGGCAGGAGGGGTTGTGTTGTATTTTGTGAGCAGAGTGTGTCGATTTAAATAATTTAAGAGTCAAATCTTCGCTATAATCACACAGGGCTTTTGTTTCTCTATCTGTTTATCAATCTCTCTATATCCATACAAATATTTAGCACGGATTATTGAAAGTAAAACGAGTGTCAGGTCTGAAATCTAACGAGTTCTTCCAGGAGAGCAGGGACATGTGGCTCCTGGGCTTGTTAGTCAATGTGTCTTTAACTCTTTGCCCCCAGCACCAGGGTGGCTTTCAGGGAGCAGTCACTGCCCTAACATGTCCCCACGAGCTGGCAGCAGGTAGATCATGCTGTTAAAACAGATCAGGCTCAGCCCCTCGTTTTGGGGGTGATGTATCTTAAAATATATCATTATGAAGCTAACCTCGATATTTTGTTTCAAATTTGGATTTTTGTCTTCTAACTGCCTCCAGTGTTAAGTTTCTAAATGAGTCGAGCATCTGGGCAGAGGTGTAGGTGAATTCCTGGGCTGCAGCTCGGTGCTGAGATCACGGGGTTCTCTTGTTTGTGTTAGCAAAGGAGATAGAGCCCTTCAGTTTGATTGCTTGGAATGGAAGGGGAGCAGCCAGCAGGGACCGTGCCAGGCAAGAGCACCAAAAGCTCCAGTGCAGCCCGCGGGAAGGGCAGGGAGCCCCTGCAGGAGTCCTCCATGGCCATGGAAGTGGAGAACGAAGGCACCAGGGAGCCCGATGACAGAGAGCCTCCCCAAGGTAGGTCTGGGCTGCCTGGCGTGCTGCTCACTGAGCCTCTCAGCTGCAACCTGGATTTCCAAACTCTTCCAGGAGGGATTTGCTCTGTTCCCTTCTACAAAGCAGCGCTGAAACCCCAGGCAATTTCAAAGTGCTCCTAAAATGGTCAAACTCGCTCGCAAAGAGTTAAAGGGTTTGGCCCAGCACAAGTGCAAAAGCAATTTGTAGCCTTTCTCCTAATAAAGCCCATTTCGGAGCTCTGATCTGGAACACTGGACTTAAGGTTGTGGTACAGCAGCAGGATTTTTCAAATTTATAGGCAGCCAATGGTATGGGATTTCTTGGAATGGAATAAATGTCAAGTTTATTTACTTAACTCTTAAAATGATTTGACTTTCTTTTTCATGAAGCAATGTATTTTCTTGAGTTCCTTGAGTTGAGCTTTCGCAGAAAAAAATCTGCAAAACCAGCAGCTGTGTAACTTTTTAGGGAGCCAGATGTGCAGTTGTTCAAGGCAGGTATTTGACAAATCCACCAGAATCTGCTGCTCGTTGGAAGGAGCAGCGCTGGTGCCTGGGGAGAAGCTGCTCTGCTGATAGCCAGGGGGCCAGTTTGTTTTCGTAACAAACTTCCTGTCTGTGCAGAGCAGCCGTGCTGTCATTGCAGCTTTCAGAGCCTCTCAGAGATCCCCAAATCCTGCACAGTGACTCTGAAATGTGGCTTTGCACTTATTCATCAGAAAGGCTTTGCCTGCTTCACATTTGCAGATTTATTGTGATGGTTGGAGCTGCTGGAATTGCAGGGGGCCTGTTAAAGTGTGTTGGAATAAGAATTACATAATGAAAGAACAAACCCAGCGATGGGACATCTTAAGTAGCTCTTAAAAAACATTTTGTTTGTGGAAAGAAGAATTTTAATTCCACTAATAACTACAGGCCAAAATGTAACTTGGTTCAGACAGAAATGATGTTTGCTTTTTTCGGTTCAACATTTTAAAAGGTGTCAAATCACTGAGAGCTTACAATTGGTTTTTTTTTGTTGTTTTTTTTTTTATCTTTCTGTTCGTTTGGATGGGTTTTAGCAGGCTCAGATGAGGTGGTGGATAATCGAAGTTTAGAAGAGATTTTGGGTAGCATCCCTCCTCCCCCACCTCCAGCAATGACCAGTGAACCTGGTGCTCCTCGCCTCATGATCACTCACATTGTAAACCAGAACTTCAAATCCTATGCAGGGGAGAAAATTCTGGGACCTTTTCACAAGGTATCTTTCTTTTTCCTTATGTAGTTTGGAACTGAAGGTAAGACTTCACTGGGTGGTATTATTCCTTCCTGCTTTTTCTTCATCTAAGCTGACCTCAAAATAACTGAAAAAATATTTAAGGCTTAGAAATATTTTGATAGTAATATTCTAAATTAAGTAGAGAAAACAGTTAAGTGCAACTTTGCAATGCTGTGCAATTTTCATTTGTCAGCACAGCTTAGAACAGCTCTCTTTTCTCTTGATTTCGTTTGCTGGAGAACTTTGAGGGCCGTGTTTGAAGCAAGAGAATATTTTTTTGTGCCCACAAGAGACTTACGTGGCTGAGCATGAAACTTTGCTCGTGAAGGCTGCAAAGTGCAGGGCTCTGGGTTCAGCAGAGCAGCTGGGAAAGCTGAGCTGAGCTCTGGGGCTTTTCTTCACTTTTCCCTTGGCAGCCAAGGCGCAGCTCTCAGGCACTGCAGGCACGAGCAGTGATTGAGCTCGAGGTGGGCGAGGGCTGCTGGGCAGCGCTGCTTGCTTTCCCTTTGGAGATCTTGTCCCCTCTCTGCAGCGCTTCTCGTGCATTATCGGCCCAAACGGCAGCGGCAAATCCAACATCATCGATTCCCTGCTCTTTGTCTTCGGCTACCGAGCCCAGAAAATCCGCTCCAAAAAGCTCTCGGTGCTGATCCACAGCTCTGATGAGCACAAGGACATCCCCAGCTGCTCTGTGCAGGTTCACTTCCAAAAGATCACTGACAAGGTAGGTGTGAGCCCAGCTTTGTGCCCTTAAGGAGCTGAAAAACTTGGAATATTTGCTTATTTTCCTTGGAGCTGGGGAAAACTTCATAGCAGGATTAGTTTACCTTTGGGATATAAACCATCAGTGTTAATTAACTTTAAAAATCCTCTGTTGAGTAGTGCAGCTCTTGAAATCTTTGTAAGGATTCTTTAATTTGCTGCAGGACTAATATGTGGTGGATTTCTGTTTGAAAACAATTTAGCAATTTTTAATCATCATTTTAAGAAGAACTCGTTTTAATTTGTAATCTTGTTTACCTCAAGTAAATAAATTTATTTCTGCAATAAAAAGAATTCATGGAAATTTATAAGTCTTTATTTGTACATATTAGATATTCTTAAATGTACATAATAATATTGTATATCTAATATTGTACATATTAGATATTCTTAAATGTACAACACAAATATATGCATTAAGAAATAAAACCTATTTAAGAAACTTTTCAAACCAATTAGAAATTATTTTAGGTTATCTAAATTTAGAAAAATATATAATGAATCTGAAACTTATTTACACTTTATGTACTACAAACATGCCTGTAATTTTGTAACAGATTTTTCAGCAAAAATTCTGGAGCCCACATTTTACCACTACAATTTTTTGAAGCTGATATTTTGTTTGAACGAAATAGAAAGTGTTGGCAAATTAAAAAAATATTTCTTTTGCTTGCTGCTTTGTGTATTGATAAAAACTTTAGCATTTTTTTGTTGATTTATTGCAATTGTGGTACAAAAAAATTTTCTCCTAATTAAAATTTCTTTTTTGTGCACACATTCAAACTTTTTAATTTAGAGTCAACCAAAAAAGGGGGAAGTGTACATTGAAATTCCAAAAATGGTGTAAATAAAGTGGAGCATTTACAGCCTTTTTTAGGAACTGTTTGAGAAGACACTTATTTTTTTTTCTTTTTCTGTTTATAATAGCAGATTAAAAAATTCATCTATTTAAATTTTTAAAAAAAATTTTTTTGACTTTGTGTGGACATGCAGAAGCTGAATTTGATTTAAAACCAGAGAGCAATTTGAGAGCTCTTGGGGGTTAATTTGGGTGAATTTGAACTTCTTGAAGCAGCTTTGTTTTGCTGCTGCTCTGGAGGTCAATGGAAGCTCTCTTTTGAAGCTCTGCTGTCACATTTGTCACTTCTTTAATGCTGGGTTTTTTCTCTGGTGCAGTTTCTGTTGTGGAGGAGCTGGGAGGGCTCAGAGCTGTGCAGTGCCCAGGGCAGGGACACAGAGCCCCTCAGCCTGGCCATGCTCAGGGCAAAGGCACCACAGGAACACAACTCTGGGCACTTTGGTCCATTCTCAAAGGATTTTTTTGTTGTTTTTCTCTTTTTTTGAGAGATGCAATTTTAAGACAGCTCTCACTTGTACAACTCAGAGTCCATGATAAAAACATCTCATGATGAAACTTATCCTGTTAATTGTGAAATAGGAGGTAAATTCCCATCGACAGTGATTGTTTCTCTGGCTTTGTGTTTCCTCAAAGCAGGAAGGAGATGATTATGAAGTCATTCCTGACAGCAAATTCTGTGTCTCTAGAACTGCCTATAGAGACAATTCCTCCACCTACTGCATCAATGGCAAGAAAAAGACATTCAGAGATGTTGGCATGCTTCTCAGGAGCCACGGCATCGACCTGGACCACAACAGGTTCTTGATTTTACAGGTTGGTGTGTGAGTAACACCCATTTCAAAGTTCTATTTCCAGGTAAAACTTGAGAAAATGAAAAAATGCAAAGCTGCCTTGAAGTGCTGTAGCAGCACATCATGGTTTGCATGCTCTGCTCAGGGTGCAAATCGTGATCTGCTGCTGTAGGAATGGAAGGCTCAGAGCTCTGGGGATCCCTGTCCCCTTTCCAGGAGGGAATTCTGTGTTTGCCTGCAGGACTCGTGCTCGTCCCGCCCTAGCAGCACGTAAATATTGGAGTGTCACACAAACCCCAGTATTGCTGTGCTGCTCCAGTGGGGCAGAGCCTCAGCACCCACCTGGGGGGAACTCTGCATCAGTGCTGATTGAAATCTGGATTGTTTAATTGTTCATCTGCTGCTCTCACAGACATGGATTTACTGAGAAATGAATTGTGTAAAATAACTGCAACAAACATCCCCTGAATTGTGTTTGTTTTTACACTTGTTTACCAGCTCCAGAAATAGTTTTAACCAACATTCATAACCAATTACAGTTCACAGCCCATACTGTAAAATTAATCACAATTTGTCAATATAACATCATTTGTATTCATCTTTGACCTTCAGATTCTGAGGCTTGCTTGCATCTGTTTTAAAGTCAGGCTGAAGGGAACAACTTTATTTTTTTTTCCTAGTTTTTAAATAATGAGAATTTTGCTGTGTGCCAGCCAATTAAAATGTAAATTAAGCTACAAATATTTAAATATTAATTATATTAAATAACTATTTCTGCCATTACCTGTAATTACTAATAAGTCCCAAATCTACTGTGGCCTGGAAACCAGTGATCAGTGGGAGCTTCCCAAGGTCTGAAATGTTTAACAGAGTTTATTTTAGGCTGGGTTCTGTCAAAGGAGCTTCCAGTTCCCCTCTAAAAAACCAAAATATTTAAAGAACTTGTAGCTGGGTGGCTGTGCTTGCTTCACTTCCTCCAGGCTTTCTGTGCAGTCCTTTTGCACAGCTACACCCACAAAAAGAGGATATCTCTGTTTGCAAGTCTCCATGCCAATTCTTTATTTCCTCCAGCCCTTCATTCCTGTCTTTTCTGCTTCAGGATGGGGTGAGAAACACCTCCAAGAAAACAACTTGCAGTAAATACAGTAAATACATCTTTTTTTTTTTTTTAATAGTTGTTTTACAATCTCATGTTGCCAGGATTTCCAGAAGGGAGAAATGTGAAGTGCAGGATGAAGCAGGGAGGGAGTGCTGGGCCTGAGACCCCAAAGCTCAGTGAGAGAACCCTGGGAGCAGGGGAGGGAACAGTTGGGAGAGAATATTGACAGCTTCATTTATTTTATATTTTTTCCCCAAAATGGAATTTGTTTTCTTCTCCCAAAAATTGTTTCAATGAGGGGAGAATCCCTTTTTTCATACAAACTGGAATTTCAGGCTTTCCACCCTCCAAAGGGAAATAAGGGAAGTAGAGCAAATATGAACCATAAAGCAGAGCTTTCCCACCAGAATTTTCATATTTCATCACACCAGGCTTTGTCTCAGAGGCTGCTCTGAGATTTTCTGCCTTTTTTAGCCTTTCTGACAGGCCAGGGCCTTTCTCTTTGCCTTTTTAAAGTGAAATCCACTGATCTGGCTGTCCAAAATTCACTATTTCCACTTGGGAAATGTGGCAATACTTTCCACAGAATGACAGCACAACTTCAACCCCCAAATCCTAAAATTTATAATTAGAAGTTAAAATTCATAGTTAGAAGGAAATAAAACCATCTAAGGCTGTGGATTGTTATCACAAGATTGCATTTCCCCCCCCCTAATGTTTTTCAAATAATTTAAAATTGAAGGGGTGAGTAACAGGTTTATTTGGCTTTTACTTTTAGTTTTGCTGCTGAAAAAAAAGTTTAATTAAACTAAATTTAACCAAGTATTTCTCATTTAAAATAAGTTCTAAATCTCTGATTTTTGACTATAGCAATAGGGTGTAATTAAAATATTTCATTTGTACTCTGGATTTTGGGGAAAATATTAATGCAGGATTATCAGTGCTGCTCTGGGTGTGTGACAGAACATTTGCTGTCAGCACTACAGAGAATGTTGTAGCAGAACATGTCCTACATGTAGTACCAACACCTTCAGAGCTTTGATTTTATCTTGCTCACATAATTGCCATTACTCAATGGAAAATATTTGCTTTTTAGAAGGCTGCTTCAGGTTTTTTTTTGCTTCCTTTTCCCCCTTTCAGCCCCTATTTTGCAGTGTTTTTCTGCTGATTTTGGTGCTTTTTAGGGTAGAATTTAAAAGCTGAGTTTTGATAGAGGTGTTTCTGCTGATATCAAACTGAAAATATTCAAATCAAACTGCTGCTGACTTCTGTGAATAAAATCACAAAAAACCACTTGTGGGAAAACAGAAAATGTGAGAGTAATTGAGTAGTTCTAGAGAAGTTACAAATTCTGTGCCTGAAGTTCAGATTGAAATAAATCTGGTTTCAGAATTCTTCTGGTTGCAGTGGGTGCTGCCAGCCCAGAACAGGAGGAGTTTGTCACTTCTGGGATCCTTGACTCCAACACTCCCTAGTGCATGTTTTTAATAAATTCCCTGTGCTTTTAGTACTTCAGGAATAGACAATTATTCTGCATTATTAGAATAAGGATTATTTTGAATAATCACGAATATGTTGCATTTTTAATGAGCTTGCCACAGCCTGAAACTGCAGCAGGAAAAAATGCATCTTGTCACTTAAAAAAAAAAGAGTTTGGGGGAAAACCTGGCACAAACCTGGCACCTTGCTGCTGCTTTCCTGTCTGCCACACCTTGGAGAGGTGTAAAGAACAACAAATAAATAATTGAGCTTTGACTGAAGGCCTTGGAGGGCTGACAAACCCAGAGCGTTGGTGCTGCTCTCTGCAAGGCTCAAAGCTCTGAAAGCTCAAACATCTCAGCCTTTGGAAGGAGGAGGAATTGGGAGCCCTGGAGGTGCAGGGGATATTTGGGATCTCTGGCATGGGCAGGTGAGAGGCAGAGTCACAAAAAAGGTGGAAAATCCAAGTGGAGCTGCCCCAGCAGCCCCTGTGCACATCAACACTGCAGAATTCATTCTGCATTCATGGCAACAAACTTCTAAATTCATTTGAATTTATTTCAGAATCCTACAAACAAATTAGAATTGTTTGAAGTCAATTTTGTCCTAATTACAGTGATTTTTAGTAGAATATATTTGATAAACTTAATTAAAATATTCTTCTGTCATTTTAGGTCTAAACAACTGCAGGGGTTTTATTTGGTGTATTTTCTAACTGGTTTTATTTTGTATTTTGGAGCTCAGTTTTATCCTGTGGCAAGATGAGGCTGCCAGGAAGGAAATTCTGTCAGGTTTTTCACCTGCTCCTGTGGGGAAACAGTGTGGGAGTCACTTCAGGGGAGTGGGGAGGAAATGAGGGAGAGATTTTCTTCTCCTTTGAGATAAAGCAGAAATCCCCAGTTGATGAGGTCTGGGCTCCTCATGGGATACTGGGGCTGGGGTTATAAATGGGGTTATAAATGGGGTTATAAATGGGGTTATAAATGGGATTATAAAATATCTGTGCTGCCAGCATGGGGGGTGAAGAGAGGGTTGTTCCTGCAGGAAATTCTGCAGGAAAACATGGAAAAATGGGAGGAGAAAATAAGAAAATATTCAATTATCACTTCAGAACAGCCCAATAACAAATCAAACAGTGCAGGTTGGGTTTGCCAATTCCTGATTTAAATTCCAAAGTGACTCTGGGTTTGCACTCACTTTGTGCTCTGGTATTAAACACAGCAATGTCCTTAAAACTTGTACACTTAATTCCAGAATGCAGAATTGAAGTTTTGTGCACACAACTGAGTGTTGTGTAAAGGCTCAGCCTGAGATTTTCCTCATCTCTGGCCAGTGGTGACACTGCAGATTTTTATAAATACTTTTATTTTGTATTTGACTTTATTTCCCACTGAGTTTCCCTGGAAAGGAGTTTTGGTGCTTTTTTTATATTTACCATGTGGTAAAATTCAAATGTAAAAATGAGACAGGACTGCAAGCATTAAATAATAGCAACAATAACATGGAATTACAGGAAAAAAAATCTCCAAACAATCTGTTGTAAATTCCCAGAGCTGTGTTCCAGCAGGAGGACAATGAGGTTATGGAACATTTGCTCTCTCCATACATACTCCAAAATCCATGGGTGCAGAATTGCAGTTCATGGGCAAAGCTTATGAGATGAGATAAATAAATAAATTGAAGATGCAGAAATTTAGGATTTATTTTTGCCATTCTTTATTGTACTCCTGCTTAAAACTGAGAGCATTGTGGTCAAGGGGGGAAGAACCCCCAAAGCCAAGTGTGAGCACATAAAAGAAAAAATTAAAAATTGAAATCAGTGGAAGCTGCAGACAGAGAAAGGGAGACACTTGTCTCATTTTGCTGCCTAAAGAGAAGAGAAAGAGAATTTTGGTGCCTTGATATCAAGAAATTGCTGGCACAAAACAGCCAGGAAGTAAAAATGCAGTGAGAAAACAAAATTCCCCAACATGCAGGCTGCCTTTTCTGTAACTGTTCCTCACGTGGGCTGTGCTGCAGTTCAGGCTGTGCCAGACAGGTGGAACTGGAGCTGCAGCAGCCAAAGCTGAGCCCAGGGGCAGGAGCTCTGTGTGCAGGACTGGGTAAGGAACAAAGGAAATGCAGGAGTTAGGCTTGGATTTCTCTGTGAAATCTCTGGAAATTCAGCTTTATAACAACCATTGCAGATGCTTTAATGGGATTTTTCCTTTGGACAAATCCTGTGTCACTCTGTGTCACTCCTTGTGATGCTGAGGAGTTTTCAGCTCCTGGAGAAGCTCTTGCACAATCTCCTTATCTCCATTTGCCTCAGTGTTGGAGAGAAGTGAAAGTGCTCTGGAAAATAGAGTCAAAGAGAACTTGACTGTTACTAAGAGAGGTTTGCCCTGTGCTGGGTCACTTTTGTCTCAGTTCCATGGTAAAAAGTTCAGAAAATGATTGAAATTGGGGTGTAATTTGAATTAAGATGGGTTTTTACATTTGAACAAACAAATAGCAGATTTTTGCTCTGGCTGCTCTAATCCTCCACAAAAGTGCAAGTCAAGGTGGTTTTTATACTGCTTAAATTAAATTTTAATTACCTGTGCATTTATAGCACTATTTCATCCCAAATATCCCTTAATCTTGGGATGCTTGATAAATTCAATTATGTGCTAATCACTGCATTCAGATATTAATTCCATTTCATTTATGCCATACCATAAAATTGCAAAATAATTTATGTAATACTCAATTTAGAAGTCAAATTGTACATATTGATAAGTTAAATACAAAGGTATTAGTATTGTTAAATATTAATTTCCAGGACAATTGGAATCCTGCTGGAACAGGTGTTAAGGTTGGATCACAGTAAAGTTTGCTGAGACTGAAAGATTTTGGTCTCAATAAGAAAAGTTCCTTTTATGGGGGTTCAAAAAGCTTTAAAAGCTCTGCTGTTATAAAAATATGCTGCTGCTACAGTGAAATTACTAAAATATTGTTCTGAATTTCAAAAAATTGTCTTAAAAATACTAAATATTCCTAAAAATACCAAGTATCATAGTCACAGTTGTCATACATTAACTTTCTGGTGGTTTAATGGGATTTTGAAACAAGTTTATATATTTTGACCTGTCCCAAACCAGGGAAGGTTTCCTGATGCATAGTGCTGCATTTTCCAGGAAATGCATTCTCTAAAGCCATTTCTTCTGAGCACAACTGGGATTTTCACTTCAGTCAGATGTCACTTTTCTCCATCTCTGATTAGTGGTGGAGAGTTCTCCTAAAAAAACCCAAAACAACAAAACCTAAAGCAGCCCAAGGGCACCACAAAATCCCCTCAAACCCACCCAGACTGCCCTGAGCTCGTGCCTGGGCACGGGGCATTCCCAGCTGGACTCCAGGCTGTCCCAGGGCTCTCAGCTGTTAAAGCTGAGCTTAAGCCAGCACAAATGGAACTCCAGAGCCCTGGAAAGGTGCTTTTACCTCCCTGGTGCCACAGTTATTGTGTGGGACACTGACAGAGCTCTGGGGATGCTGCAGTGACAGTGTGGGCACAGCCCAGGCTGTTCGAGGTGCTGCCTTCCCAGTTTATCCCAAATACTCAGGGCTGAGGAGAGCAAGCAATAATCAAGGAAAACAAAATCATCCGAGGTTCTCCAGAACAGCTCAGCCTGCCTGGGGCAGGGCTGGATGGGTTTGGGGAGGAATTCCTGCCTGGGAGGGTGGGCAGGGCTGGGATGGGATCCCCAGAGCAGCTGTGGCTGCCCCTGGATCCCTGGCAGTGCCCAGTGTCCCTTAATGTCCCTTCCAACCCAAAACCTGGTGTTTGCTCTTCATGAAGAGTTCTCACCTTGCTGTCAGTAATTTTTCAGTGCCAGAGGCTTTTTGCCATTCCTGTCTCTTCCACAGCAGAATTTTAGGGTGGGATGTGGTGGCTGGATCCCAAAACTGCCTCATTCCTGTTCAGCACTGTCCCAGTGCCCCACAATCCCAGTCACAGCTCTGGGGCTGGAATCTGCACTTTGTGCCATAGCTTTGGGCAACAGGAGCCAGTCCCACAGGGAATGTTCTGGAACACAGCACAGCACATGGGAGTTACCTCTGGAGGATCTTGTTTCTATTCCACAATTGCAGGAAAAGCCTCATGAGTAGCTCAAACCTTCCCTTTATCAGGCACTCAGAAAACCTCGTTAAAAACTCCAATCCATGTGTGCCAGAAAGGCTCAGGTTAGAGCTGTGCTGAGAGGAGCAGCTCTGCTCCTGCTTTTACAGAAAACAGTGGTTGGGGGCAAATCCAGAGTTTGAAACCAGTGCTGGAACGTGCTGCTGGTGTTGCCAGTCCTGAACTTCTTTTAAACTTTTCCTCTTTACTTAGGTACAACAGAAAATTAAATTCTTAAATTGAGGAAGTATCTTAAACATCACAGCTGTGAATTATTCAGCTGTGCAAAGAAACACAGGTTCCAAATGGCAGGAATTTATTCCTCGTGCTTTTCACCAGAGCAGCCACTTCAGCTGAGCAGGGCTCTTCCCTTCTTTTCCAGCCTGGTTTGTCCTGGTTTGCCCCAGGGCTCAGCTGCTGGCTTGGAGGTGCTTCCCCAGATGAGGTGGTGCTGTAGGATTCCCAGTGGGAATTCTGTGGGAGCCGAGCTGCTGCTGGGATGGGTGTGCAGGGGGCACAGCTGGGGTTGGCCATGTGGATCCACGTGGGTGTGAAGGCTGCACAGGCTGCAGAGCTGGAATTGGGTTTGTGATTCCATTCAGAGCTCTGGCACTGAGTGTGGAACCTTCCCAAAGGGCTTGGGTATGGAAACGTGGAATCCTGGCATGGCTGGGGTGGGAAGGGACCTTAAATCCCATCCAGTGCCGCCCCTGCCATGGCAGAGACACCTCCCACTGTCCCAGGTGCTCCAACCCGTGTCCAGCCTGGCCTTGGGCACTGCCAGGGACCCAGGGCTGCCCACCCTGGCAGGAACAATTCCCAATTCCCAATCTCCCACCCATCCCTGCCCTCTGGCACTGGGAGCCACTCCCCGTGTGTCCCTGCAGCCCTTGGGAACAGGCTCTCCATCCTCCCTGCAGCTCCTCAGGCCCTGCAAGGTCTCAGCTCAGGCACCCTGGAGCTTCTCCAGCACAGACCCAAGGCTGGATTTCCCCAGGAATTTCCTCCCTCCTGTGGACATTTGGTTCCCTGTTGGCACTGCCCGTGGCTGGGTGTTGCCATCCATTTTGAGTGTCTGGGCAGAGCCTGCATTTCCTTTGTGTTACACACTGCTCCTGTCCCGTGTCCCTGAGCCACGGGAGAGCAGCTGAGGGCAGGGACTGCACAGTGGCAGGGGTTCTGCTGGGGCCTGGGCACGGCTGGGGTGCCAGCCCTGCCTGGCAGCTCCCAGCTCCTTCCCTCCTGCTCCTCAGCTGGCGGCCTGCCCCGCCTTGCTTTCACTTTCACAACCTCGGGCAGAAAACATTCACAGAGTGAGGAGCTTTGGGGCTTTAAATTCACCCTTCGAACAAGGGACCCAGTAATGAGCACTGGTAATTAATTAGGAAACACATCAATTGAGTTTTAGCAGTTGTAACATCTCTTTGCTCTGTTAATCATTGGCAAGGAGAGCAGGTACAACCTTTTCACTCTCCTTTATCAATTCAAGGAAACCTTTAATTTCTTTTCTGGAAAAATATTTTTCAGGTTTTTTTTTGTTTCTTAAATCTGGGCTGAACTAAACAGATTTTTTAAATATATTAACTTAATAGTATAAATATTAAATAATACTTAATACTCTTATTATTTAACTAAGAATTTATAAATATACTTGGTTATTGAGAAATAAGTATATTTATAAATATACTTATTTCTCAATAAGAAAATAATTCAAGAACTCAAATTAGAGAGCTACAGAGAAACCCCACAACTGCACCATCATCTTTCTTAGAGGTGGTTAATTGTATTTAGCCAAATAACAGAAATTTGATTCATTCCTTGTCCATAATTGCCATTTTTCCCTGTTTAATCCAAGGTGGGTTTGTGTGACTTCCAGCACAGAACATGAGGGCTGAGAACCCAGTGCAGAAACCTCAGTCCTGAGCAGCACTGAGTTCAGCCTTTCCTGTGATTGTTTCCTGGTGGATGGAACAGAGGAAATGCTGCAGTGTCAGAAGGAGAGAGGCCTCTGACAATGCCAGAATCACTGGGGAGGTGGCACAGATTCCTCCCCAAGAGCTGACAGGCAGCTCTGGGGACAGAACCCACACTTGTGTGGCAGGGGAGCAAACTGGGGTTTTATACAATCCAGCAGCAGTTATTCACAAATGGAGTGCTTTGCTTTTTGAGATGTGCAAGAAATAAAAATAAGAATTGGGTTTTCAGTAACACAAACTGGCCTTGTCACTGGCTCTGTTTAATCCTTTCTAAATCTGATTTCTGAAAACTGAAATTATTTTTAATACCTTCTAAGTTACTTGACATTAACATGATACATAAAGGGAAAATACACAAAGGGGAACCCTCATACCTAAAGAATCCTTTTCTTTCTCCACCAAGGAAGCCTCAATTAAATTAATTTCAATTCCAGTTCATCCAACAGCCAGGATTTTATGGACTTTCTGTTTCTAAAGAGACCTTCAGGGACTTCAATCCTGATTAAACTCTTGCCAAGGGCCTGCTTTATTCTCTCCTTCTTTTTTTAGGTTGGGGAAACACGTTTTGAATCTTTAGAGAACGAAGGAGCATCAGAACTGAAGGGCGGCTCCACTTCACCTTGGAAATTTCTCTTCATTCTGATCTTTGTTTTCCCAAATAAATGTGAAGGTTGGATTTGGAGACCTTTTCCAATGTTAATGATTCTGTGATATTCCAGTTTGAATAATTTTAATTGCTGCTTTATTTTATTCTTTTTTTATAACACCTCATACTCATTCCATAGATTTTTTCGGAACATTTTCCCCACCCCAGATAAAAAATAAAACCAAACTAAGAGAAGCCCCACCTAACTTTTGTTTCCCCAGGGGGAGGTGGAGCAGATTGCCATGATGAAGCCCAAGGGGCAGACGGAGCACGACGAGGGGATGCTGGAGTACCTGGAGGATCTGATCGGATCAGCCCGGCTCAAGGAGCCCATCCACACCCTGTGCCGCCGGGTGGAGCTGCTCAACGAGCACCGGGGGGAGAAGGTGAGGGGGGCTGGGGTGGGACTGACCCGGGAGGGGCTGGCGAGGGTGGGACCGGCCCTGGGAGCAACCCCTGGGTGTGGGACCGAGCCTGGGAGGGGCTGCTGGGGGTGGGACCGGCCCTGGGGGCTGCAACACCGGCCCTGGGAGCGGCTGCTGGGGGTGGGACCGGCCCTGGGAGCAACCCCTGAGTGTGGAACCGACCCTGGGAGGGGCTGCTGGGGGTGGGACCGGCCCTGGGAGGGGCTGCTGGGGGTGGGACCGGCCGGGGGAGGGGCTGGCGAGGGTGGGACCGGCCGGGGGAGGGGCTGATGGGGTGGGACCGGCCCTGGGAGGGGCTGGCGAGGGTGGGACCGGCCCTGGGAGGGGCTGATGGGGTGGGACCGACCCTGGGAGGGGCTGGCGAGGGTGGGACCGGCCCTGGGAGGGGCTGATGGGGTGGGACCGACCCTGGGAGCTGCAGCACCAATCCTGGGAACAATCACTGAGGGAGCCTGGCACCCGCTGGTGAGGGTGCCCTCATCACTCTACAACTCCTAAAGGTGCCTGTGCTCAGGTTGGCTTTGGGCTCTTTCTCCAGCAGCACTGACAGAACCAGAGCACACAGCCTCAGGCTGCACCAAGGGAAATAGAGGTTGGATATCAGGAAAATGTTTTTACAGAAAGGTGATAAAGTTCTAGAGTGTTCTGCCCAGGGAGGTGGTGGAGTCACCATCCCTGGGTGTGTTTAACAAAGCCTGGATGTGGCACTGGGTGCCGGGGTTGAGTTGAGCTGTTGGGGCTGGGTTGCACTCAATGATCTTGAAGGTCTCTTTCAGCCCAGTGATCTGTGAACTCCTGGAGCATCCCAAACAAATCCCAGTATTTCTACATTTTGAATTCCCCACACAGCCCTGTGGGCAATTCAGAATACACAGAATTACTGCTGATGCCTCAGGTTTTAGCTTTTCTATGTTTCAGACTCTGTGCTGCTTTAGTGTGCAGTTCTGAGCTTCATACTAGAAATGTTACTTCATATTACTGCTCACAGAGCAGGGAGACAAAACAATTCCTGCTCCAGCTGGGCACCAAGGACAAATGACCCAAATCTCAGCCCAAGAGC
>JAWWEX010000017.1:1674030-1695171 GCA_035583215.1 Arremon brunneinucha
ATGCTTTGGATAAATCCCTGCTTTATTCTGGGACTCTGCCCAGCCTCTGCTCCAGGGCAGCCTGCACAAGGCATCACTGCTGCCCCTAAAAATCCTGCTTTTGTAGCATTTTATTGGTGTCTTGAGTGCTAAAAGGAAAAAAAGCTCTGAACAAAATCAATTTGTTTTCATTGATGTGTCTGTGGTAAATCCTGTAGCAGACTTGTTTGAAAAATAAACATCACCTGTAGTTGTAGGAATTAAATTAAAAATGGCCAGTCAGAAGGCTGAGATAAAGGAAATCACCATAAAATTGCCTTGCAGAGGTAATTCCTGATACCATTTTTCCAGAAGATTCATGTCCTGCAAAGGGTTTGGAATTTTTTCCTCATGGTTTCCCCTTGTAGTGCTGGCCCTGCCTCAGCTCTGCCCCTCTGTTTTCTCCAGTTAAATCGAGTTAAACTGGTGGAGAAAGAAAAAGATGCCTTGGAAGAGGACAAGAACAAAGCCATTGAGTTCCTGTGCTTGGAAAACCAAATATTTAAGGAAAAGAATCAGATGTGTCAATATTACATGTAAGCAATTCTCAGGGTTTGGGCTGGCTTTAATGTGGTGGGGCTGCTGTTAAACTTTGCTTCAGTATCTCTAATTAGAAATATTTTCCATTTCCAACTCCAAATTATTGTTAATTTTTGATATTTTACATAATTCTGTTGTTCCACTGAGAACTGGAACTAGAGATTCATTGTGAAGATGGAGAAAAGTGAGGATTTATTGTTTTATTTCCCTAGCCATGACCTAAAGAAACGAATAAATGACCTGGAAATGCAGAAGGAGAAAATTAATGAAGAAACAAAAAGTATTAATGAGAAAAGCAGTAAACTTGCAGAGGAAACAAAAACCAAGAATAAAGCTTTGAAAGAACTTGAAAAGTGAGTACTTTAGGGATGTGTAATACTGTTTTACATGTTTCCCACCAAAAAATTAAATTATCTGATGACCAGAGTCACTTCTGGTACATCTAAATACACAAAGAAGCATTTAAATTAATGTGCAAAAATAAATGAAAGCAAATTCACAGGTTTGATTTGGTTCTGGATAAGGTTCACTGTTACAATACGGAAATGTCTGATCTTTTTAATAGATTTAAAATATTTCTTTATATTGAGTGTACAAAAAAAGAATTAGTAAATGCTTTTTAGATTTACAACCCTAATACTTTGGGACACGAATTTGGGAATTTTTCCCTGGTTTCCTCATGAATCATTTCTGCATAAATTGTGTTTCTTAAAATTGCTTTGCCTCATTCCCAATCCAGCTGCAGTATTGACCTGCTTATCCTCAAGGAATACTGGGGAGAGATGGAAATTTTCAATTCTGTCAAGAAAAAAATGAAAATTTCTGAAAAGATGTTTAATATTGCTTGGGTAGTTGATCTTCTTCTGTTGGAACATCGTTTTTCCAAGGAAAATACTGGGAATATTGGATATTGTTAATCACAAAACCTGAGTAATATTAGCTTAAATTCTCCATGTTGACTTATTAAAACAACCTTAATAAGCCTTATTTTTATACTATATTAAATAATTATATTTCTTTTTTTTTTCTCCAGGAAATGCAATAAAATTACAAAGTTCATAGAGGAAAACAAAGAAAAATTCACTCAGTTGGATTTGCAGGATGTGAAAGTGAGGGAGAAACTCAAACATGCCAAGAGCAAGGCTAAAAAACTGGAGAAGCAGCTTCAAAAGGACAAGGAAAAGGTAAAGGGTTGGATCAGCTGGATTGGCTTGGAAAAGTGCAGTAAATTGTGGAGACAATGGGAAGGGCACAAAGAAGGTGGAAAATGGGGTTGGAATTGTTTTAATTAGATATTAAATTGTTTTAATTAGAAATTGGAAGCCATTAAATCAGCCCGAGGTTTCGTTGCTGATCACTCAGTGCAGCGATCACTCCATGAGTGGAGTCAATTCACGGAGCTGTGTCATCCCTTGGTCCCTGGGAGCTCTGGGCTGCCTTTGGGGGCAGGAGGGGTTCAGGAATTGCTGCTCAGGGCAGAGGAGGCTCAGGGTCCTCTCCTGTGCAGGTGGAGGAGCTGAAGAACGTCCCCTCCACCAGCGCCAAGGCCATCGAGGACGCCACGGCCAAGAGGGAGCTGCTGGCCAAGGCCAAGGACAAGGAGGAGGCCAAGCTCAGGCAGGTCCTGGCCAGCCTGCAGGAGGAGACCAAGGGCATCCAGAAGGAAAAAGAGGTTTGGACAGGCAGGAATCACCCACCTGCTGTAACTTCCCTCTGCTGAAGGAAACCAGCACCAGGCACTTGTGAAATGCCATTTATGGACAATTCCACTGTTCTCAGGGTAGTTCAGAGGAGCCTCAGTGGGAAATTGTCTTACTAAACCCTTGGCTGCTTTTTAGGTGCTCAGACATCATCAAGTAGCTCATTCATAGATTTAATATAAATAGTACACTGATTTTCTGCCACCAAAACATTTAAGGCAATGGTGTTGCTTAAATAAATCAAGATATTCTGGAATGATCTGTTCCCAGCCTTTCCCACACTGTCTGTGAATTAATGAACAACCACTTTAACATTTGGTTATTGGTGGTGGTGTTCAGTGCCTGGAGGCTGGAAATTTGTCCTGTAAATTTGCAGGGCTATTTTGTGTCCTTGAAAAGGTGGATTCTCCATGGATTTGAGCTGTCATTTAGCTCAGTGTGTAGAGCTCCTCCCACCTTTGAGGAAAACCATCCAAAGCTTGCATGGAAATGCTTTGTGATAACTCCCTGATGTTCTTCGTAATTAGAAAAGCCTCATTAATGAAGCCCCAGCCTTTCATGTTGATTAATGCTGCTTCTCCCAGAGAGCAGAGGTGTTTCCTGCTGCCAGGGCTGCAGAAGCCCATGCCATGTTCCCTGTGCCCAGCTGAGCTGTGCCCGTTCCTGCAGGGCAAGGAGAAGGAGCTGATGGAGTTCAGCAAGGAGGTGACCGAGAGCCGCTCCAACATGGAGATCGCGCAGTCGGAGCTGGAGCTCTACCTGAGCAAGTACAACTCTGCCCTGGCCAGCCTCAGGCAGGCCCAGGAGGCCCTGGGCAGCACCTCCAGCACCCTGAAGGAAAGGAAAGCTGCCATCAAAGACATCGCTGGCAAATTACCCCAGGCTGAGCAGCAGCTCAAGGAGGTGAGACTTGACTTTCCCATCTCATTCTGAGTCACACACAGACCAAAGGCTCACTCCTCTCTTTGGCAGTAGTTGTGGTGAAAATAAACCATGACCCAAAAGCTGTTTTCTAATACTCACTTTGCTGGTGGAGCAAATTCTGGATTTCAGACTTACTTTGTTAAGCCAGTGTTGACTTAACTTAAATCCCACATAGCCCTGCAAGGGACCAGATTTAATTTGACTCTGAGATGTGGCTGCATTCCTGAGCCTTCTTCAGGTGCTGAGGCCCTGGCACAGGTGCCCAGAGCAGCTGTGGCTGCCCCTGGATCCCTGGCAGTGCCCAAGGCCAGGCTGGACAGGGCTGGGAGCAGCCTGGGACAGTGGGAGGTGTCCCTGCCATGGCTGGGGTGGCACAGGGGGAGCTTTAATGTCCCTCCCAACCCAAACCATTCTTTGAATTTCATTTCCTGCTCCTCAATCATTCCCCAAAAAGCAAAACCATGCCATTGAAGGCTCCCTGAATCCAGTAGATTTTGGGAGGCTGAGGCAATGTCTTTGACCCCCAGAAAGAGAATGCTCTGGAGAAGCTGGGAAGGGAAGAATCCGGGGCCAAGGATCTCGTGCGAAACCTGCGCCGGAAAGTAGAGGAAGCCAAAAGTTCTTTAGCACAGAGCCGCAGCCGAGGGAAGGTGCTCGAGGCTCTGCTCCAGCAGAAGAAATGTGGGAATATTCCTGGCCTCTATGGAAGGCTGGTAAGTGATAGAAGGCTGTTAGAGTTCAGAGGAGCTGAGTGGTGTTCCTGTCATGAAGTGTGGGATGCCTCACTTCCCTGGCATCAGGAGCTTGGAGAGGGATGCCTCACTTCCCTGGCATCAGGAGTTTGGAGAGGGATGCCTCACTTCCCTGGCATCAGGAGTTTGGAGAGGGATGCCTCACTTCCCTGGCATTAGGGATTTAGAGAGGGATGCCTCACTTCCCTGGCATTAGGAATTTAGAGAGGGATGCCTCACTTCCCTGGCATTAGAGTTTGGGGAGGGATGCCCACTTCCCTGGCATTAGCAATTTGGAAAGCAGAGCTGTAAATCCTGTGGACTTGCTGTAAAATCAAACATTCTTCGGTTCTTTCCAAGCAACGTTGGTTTGAAATACTGAAAATTCAGAGCTGAGTTTTTCATTCCTGGTGCACATCAGTGTAATTGTAAAAGTGCTGGTTTTGTATTCTGCACTTTTTGGCCAAGGAGAATTATCTCTGCTTCAGAAGAATCAGTTTATTCAGATTGTAAGAAGTGCATTCATGGGTTTAGTGGGACACAAGTCAAAGAGCAGCTCAGGTGCCAACTAATGAGTGTTTGCCCCTGGTCCCTCCATCCTCAGGGAGACCTGGGAGCCATCGATGACAAATATGACGTGGCCATTTCCTCCTCGTGTGGAGCCTTGGACCACATTGTTGTGGACACCATTGACACTGCCCAGGCCTGTGTGAACTTCCTGAAGGCTGGAGGGATTGGAGTTGCCACCTTTATAGCCCTGGACAAGGTGAGAAAACAAATCATTTTACTATTAATTATAGTCTAATTGCATTTCTTTTAAAGCCTTAACATGCCATAGGATAACAGGATGACCTCAGCATTTATCCCAAAGATTGATTCCTTTATTTCCTCTGTGGGTGTAGATGGCTGTGTGGGAAAAGAAAATTCAGAAGATCCCAACCCCTGAGAACGTGCCAAGGCTCTTTGACCTGGTGAAGGTGGAGGACCCCAAGGTTGGCCTGGCGTTCTACTTCGCTCTCAGGGACACTCTGGTGGCCGAGAACCTGGAAGAAGCCACCAGAATAGCATTCCAGAAGGAGAAAAGGTGGAGGGTGGTAACCCTGCAAGGACAGATCATCGAGGTGTCAGGTACTGCAGCCCAGCTGGAGCTCCACTGGAAGCACTTTGTGGGTGATATCGCAGCCCAAGGAGCTCTCTGAGCTCTTCTCATCCTTTTTCTGTAGGAACCATGACTGGTGGGGGAGGAAAGGTCATGAAGGGCAGAATGGGCTCCTCAGTCGTGATGGATATCTCAGAAGAGGAGGTGAGTACAGCATGGAAATGCAATTCCAGCAGAATTCCTTCCTTTGGGCAGTTCTGTGCCCTTTTAAAGCACCATGAGCAGGAGCAGCCTGGGATGGAAGATAATTATTAATGTTTACAAAGCCCAAACTCCCAATGTTAGCAGAGGTTAGAATGCTTTGAAGTGCACCAGGGATAAAGGGTTGTCACTGGCAGGAGCTGCCCAGGGGGTTTGGAGCCCCCATCCCTGGAGGTGGCACTCAGTGCTCTGGGCTGGGGACAAGGTGGTGACCAGGCACAGGCTGCACTCCGTGGTCCTGGAGGGTTTTACCAGCCTCAGGGGTTCTGGGTTTATTCTGTGTTCATTCACAGCCCAGCCCATCACTGAATTCAGTCTCACAGTGCTCCTGTTGATAGCTTGGACACCATTTTGGCAGAGCAGGATGCAGTTTGCTTTTCCTTCTGAATTCCATGTAGGTTTTAATCTGGAGCTGCTCCTCTTGTTTCTCACTGACGTTCCCAGCACTCAGACTCCCCAAGCTGAAGTTTTTACTCCACTTTCTCCTGTGTTTTAAGAGCACAGGGATGAGCCCTGGCTTGGTGTTGTCATGGTGCCATCAGTAAATAATCCTCTCATGTGTGCAGATCAGCAGGATGGAATCCCAGCTGCAGAGGGATTCCCAAAGAGCCGTGCAGTGCGAGGAGGAGAAGTCCCAGCTGGAGGAGGCCATCAGGAAACTGCAGCAGGAGATCCGCGAGATGAGGAACACCTCGGAGAAATACACAGCCAGCATCCAGGTGAGAGCCCTGAGCATTCCCAGCCTCTGCCCCACACAGCCCTGGCTGCCCTCAGGGAGCTGCCAAGGACAAGGTTCCATTTTGTGTTCTCTGCAGGGATTTTCTGAGCAAGAAATGGATCTCAAAAATCAAATCAAGGAACTCGAAGCCAACGTCGCCGCTGCTGCTCCAGACAAAACCAAACAGAAGGAGCTGGAAAAAGTCCTTGATGGTTATAAAAAAGGTACATTTTGTGGAGAGGGGATTTGAGATAAAAGATGTAGTAATCTCTATCAGCAATAGAGGAAGGAATGGGTTTGGGTTTGTGCTTCAGTTCCCTGTCTTGGTTTGGGACCTCATTTTTCTGAAGTGTTTCTAGAGATCAGAAAGTAAAACCTCTTTTCTTTGTAATTGCTCAAGTTCATGTTTTAGTCAAGATAAAGCAAACATGAATTTCAGTATTTTGTTTCTTTGCTTAGATTTTTGTGGTTGTATCACATATTCATAGGGAAACTTAGTTTAATTAGGAGTGAGAATTGTTAATGAGGATGCAATGAAATAAATGTCAAGTGAAGGTTTTTGCTTCTAACCAGGCTCTGCCATGATCTTTAAAATAAATCCCTGACTGTGTGTGGGAGCACATCCCTTTTGTGCAGTGATGCTGTTCAGGAGGGGCAGGAACCACACATTCACACCAGCTCCTGGGAAATGCTGGTGGCCAGTTCTTAAAAATTCACCTTTTGAGCATCTCCCCATTAATTAACTGCAAAGAATGAGCTTGGAGTGAGCTCTAATGCACACCTCCTGTACTGAAGTACTCAGTGTGCATGAAGGAATCTTGATTAAGAACTGACCCCCTCTCCTCACACAGTTTATGAGCGCGTGGCTGAGAAGGCTGGGAAGATGGAGGAGGAGGTGAAACGGCTGCACCAGCTCATCATGGACACCAACAACCAGAAACTGAAGGCTCAGCAGGACAAAATTGATGAGATTGATAAGGAGATGGATGAATGTTCCTCAGCCATCACCAAGGCCCAGGTGGCAGCCAAGACTGCAGACAGGTACAGCACGGGCAGCCTCAGGCTGGAGCTGCACTCACTCAGGGTCTGTGCTACGTGGGGCTCAGGGAGGGAAAGGGGAGTCAAATTTTGTAGTTTCTAATAGTTTAAGTGTCACATTTAATCAGCATTTCTCTAGTGTTTGCCTGAATGATTTCTTTAATATTGCCTAAACTGCAATAATCAGGATAAAGTCCAAAATAGCACTGGATTGGATGTGCTGGAGCAGTTCAAATCTGAAGGGACTGATTTTATTAGGAGCTCTGTCAGAAAATAAAATGGGATCTATTTTTTATGGGAGCTCTGTCAGGAAATAAAATGGGATCTATTTTTTATGGGAGCTCACCACTCCACAGAGATTCCAAACTCTGAAAGAAGAAACGAAGCCATTTAGTGAGGTCTGGCTGCTGAGGAAGACAACTCTGTTTTCCTTGGATTCCTCTGGAGTGGGGGAGCTGGTGCCTGAGCCAGCACCTCCTCCTTGTTGCCAGTGAGATTGTGCTCCTGGGTTGTTTTCTGGGAGGTGCACAAAGCTCCCTGTCCCTGGGCAGGAACCTGAAGAAATGCGAGGAGGCTCTGCAGCGCACGGAGAAGGAGATGGAGGAGAATGAGAAGGAGATGATAAAACTGACAGAAGAGATGACAACGCTGGAGGACAAAGCCACCGAGGTGATGAACGAGTGCAAGCAGGCTGAGGTGAGTGCTGGGACCCCTCTGGGCTCCAGGGAAATCAGGGAGAGGAGTTAAATCCTCCTGTGTCCCACTGATAGCAGTTAAATCCTCCTGTGTCCCACTGATAGCAGTTAAATCCTCCTGTGCCCCACTGATATCCCATTCTCTGCAGAGCAGCCAGGCTGGGGCAATGGGGTATTGTCATTTTTATACTCACCTGGAAATTTATCCTGACCCAGTTTAGGAAAAAACTTACACCAGGTCTCCCCAAACAAATTGCTGTGTTTAAAAGTTGCTTAAACATAAAACTTTCCCAGTTATGTGGGATTTTAATTTCCCATCTAGATTTCTGTGAGAGAGGGAAAACCAGGATGGCTGCAATGCTTTCAAATAAATCCAAGATTTGATGTCTTTCTCTAATTAGCTAAAAATTAGTGTAGGACCTGTTTGATCCAGATCTGGAATGAAAATTCCAAGTGCAGCATTTTCTCAGTCATTCCAGAATTCAAGGATCCGTTATAAATCCAAGAATATTTGTTTGTTTCCATCCATAACTGTGAATAAATTAAGTGAAAACAGACTTTTCACCCAAAAAGGGGCAGCATTTTAGTAGGTAATTGATTAATGCCCTTTTGGGGGTATTTGCTGTTTTTCTATTCAGGAAGCTTTGCCAGCAGTGCAGGAGGAGCAGAAGAATTTACTCCAGGAGATGAAAAGTATTCGAGATGCTGAACATGCCCTTCAAAGTGAAGCTCTGAGCATCAAGCTGAAAATTGAGCAGATTGACAGCCACATTTCCACCCACCAGGGAAAGGTTAAATACTGGCAGAAAGAGGTAGGAAATGGTTTCGTTCCAAAAACTGAAATCAGGGAATTGTGGAATGGTTTGGGTTGGGAGGGACCTCAAAGCTCATCCAGATGAGGATGTTCCTCAGGGACACCTCCCACTGTCCCAGGTTGCTCCAAGTCCTGGCCTTGGGCACTTCAGTGATGCAGGGGCAGCCCCAGCTGCTCTGTGGATCTCACAGGATGAACCATCAACATCCCCTTAGGAAACAGAGGACTTGGCAGAAAAATCCTCTTCAGATGCTTATTGCTGTATAGGCAGGAGCAGGATAATGACATAAAGGGAGTTTATTCTCTTTTTCACTCCCTATTTTAAAGGGATCTGTGGGAAGAATCTTGGAGCATTTGGAGATTAGAAACTCCCTTGTACTAACCCAGAACAAACTGGTGTTAGAAGCAGCTCCGGGTGTGTGTTAAAGCTGCCACCGCTGTGCTTGCAGATCTCCAAGCTGTCCCTGCACGCCATCGAGGGCCAGGCCCCCGAGCAGCTGCGGGTGCTGAGCGAGGAGGAGCTGGAGGCGCTGCAGGAGCCCGACGTGCTCAGCAAGAGAATCGCGCTGCTGGAGGCGCAGCGCCACCAGCTCCGCCCCAACCTGGGCGCCATCGCCGAGTACAGGAGGAAGGTACGGCCCGGGGGGACGGGACGGGACAGCCCAGCCCCGGGGGACAGCCCAGCCCCGGGGGGGACGGGACAGCCCCGGGGGGACAGCCCAGCCCCGGCCCTGATCCCCTCCTTCCTTTGGGGAGCCTGGAATTTGCTGTTCCTGCTGTTAGCAGCTCGTCCTTAGCCAAGGTGGAAGTTGTTTCTAGGAGCTTCTGTGCCTTTTGTTTCCCACACCATCAGTGTCACAACGACTTCCTGGGTGATGTAGAAGTCTTTTCCAACCTAAGCAATTCCGTGATTCTCCTAGGAATGTTTATTTAACAGAGTCAAGTCTTCCCAGCCAAGACAGACACACAGTACTGGATTTTCCCTCCTCACATCAGTAATAGTGAACCATTCAACAGATGAAGTATTTTTTATTTTGACACAGGTTTGGTTTGTTGTTTTCCCTCAGCAGCAGAGATGGGAAAAGAGAGACAGTTTGGGGGTTTTGTTTCAGGGCAGTTAACCAAGCTGGGGAGGAGGAATGTTCACATGGTAGGAAAAGTGTTTAGGTTTAAACTGCAGCTGCTCTGAGTGCCCTTGGGTTTGGATGTTTGCCCCTGCAGGAAGAGCTGTACCTGAAGCACGTGGAGGAGCTGGACAACATCACCAGCGAGAGGGACAAATTCAGAGAGGCCTTTGAACAGCTGAGGAAACAGAGGCTGAACGAATTCATGGCAGGCTTTAATGTCATCACCAACAAGCTGAAGGAGAACTACCAGATGCTCACGCTGGGAGGGGATGCTGAGCTGGAGCTTGTGGACAGTCTGGATCCCTTCTCAGAGGGAATCATGTTCAGGTTTTTAAAATACTTTATATTCTCTTAATTTTTAATCATCATAGTCCTTTTCTCACCCTGTTTTTAAAGTAAATGCTCACTGATCAACTAAGAAAGGTGAACCACTGCTGAGAACAAAGTGAACCAAGAAAGGCTAAATAGCAGGCAAACAGTGCCAAATGTGGGCAAACAGTGACAGAAACCACAAGTTTCTGCTCAGCTCTCAGATTAATTTCTTTTTCCTGGAAAAAGCAGGAAATAAAGCAGTTGGAAAGCTTTGAACTCATTTCTCAGCACTTCTTAATTCCCAGGTCACTCTGCCAGGGAATGATGGCAGGAATGGTCCCAGGATAAATCCCTGAGCTGGGAAAGGCAGTGAGGCACAGCCCCTGTCACCAGCTGGGCCCAGGCAGGATCAGCACTGCTGACAGCCCACCCTTGCTGTGTTGCAGTGTGAGGCCTCCCAAGAAGAGCTGGAAGAAAATCTTCAACCTGTCGGGAGGGGAGAAGACGCTGAGCTCGCTGGCGCTGGTGTTTGCCCTGCACCACTACAAACCCACCCCCCTGTACTTCATGGACGAGATCGACGCCGCCCTCGACTTCAAGAACGTCTCCATCGTGGCCTTTTACATCTATGTGAGTTCATGGCTCTGCCCCCTGGGAGCTCCCTCCTCCTCCAGGGGGACACAGTGGCCACATAATTCCTGGCAGGTTTGAGGTCTGGGCTGTGCAGTTCTACTGCTCCCCCTGGATCACACAGAGTTCCCCCAGAGCCATCAGCTGCTGGCAGAGTACACAACTTCAGCTGGGACTGATGTCTCCATGGATCCAAGCTTGTGATTTCCCAAGGTTCCTGGGATTTACACTTCCATGTCATTCCCATCAGTGTCTTTGATCTATATCTTAATTAGTAGTAATTAATTTTTTTCATGCCTTTAAAACTTCTGCCCTCAGCATATTTAATCAAAGCAACCCCTTACACAGCTCCAGTTCAGGTAATTAAACATTGAATATTCAGAGTTATTATTAACTGACAGATTAGGGGCAGCTACTTCAGATTAGGGAAGCCCTTGGAGGTTCCCTGCAGCTCAGTTTAAACGTGGCTCTGTGTGCCCCACCAGGACAGAGGGGATTTTGGGAATGCTGGGCACTAACACAAATCCCTTCTGTTTCAGGAACAAACCAAAAACGCCCAGTTCATCATCATCAGCCTGCGCAACAACATGTTTGAGATTGCAGACAGGTTAATTGGCATTTATAAAACCCAGAACACCACCAAAAGCGTGGCCACCAACCCCAAAATCCTGGCTGTGAAAGGACTGGAGGAACTCGGGCTCCCTGCGTGCAGTGTAGCTGAGAGATGAGGAGGAAGCAACTTCCAGCCCATGGCTGCTGTTTATTTTTATCTGATCTCATTTTGTATCATAGACTTGGTTTTGTTCTGTAAATTTTAAATAAATTTTGTAAAAATTTTATCTTGTTAATCTAAACCCAGCATCGATAAATTCCAGATTTTGAATGTCATGTAAAAATTGAGGAAAGAGAGATGTAAATTGATGAAAAGAGAGAATGCATCAGGTTGGGCAGGGGCAGCACCAAAAACACAGCAATTTAAGGAATCAGTGTCATTTACTGCAAAATTATGCAAAATAATGCAAAACTGCCAAGAATTATGGGAGAAGCTCAGCAATACACCTGATCTTTGGCAGAGAATTCCAGCAGGGGAAGCTCAGCAGTGCAGAACTTGGGCAGAGAATTCCAGGAGAGTGTGAAGGACTGAATTCCCCAGTTCTGGATTGAGGCAAAGCTCACCTCTCCTCACCTGAAGTAGCTCAGGACTTCAGTTCACAGGAAATCCATACAGTACAGAAAAGGAAGGATACAGAAACAGAACAAGTGTAGAGCTTTAACAACCCAGCTTTAAAGTAGAAATTGAAAATAATGCTGGATTGCTGCGTGAGGTTTTCAATCTAATCCAGGTAGTCAGGAAGGGTTCTCCTGCACAGCTCCAGGGGCAGGCCAGAGGAGTGGCACAGCTCCTGCACTCTGGCCTGATAAATCCACAGCAGGAATTCCAGAGATGTGCCAGAGGAGCACATTCCAGGGATGGTGCCAGATGAGAGTTCCTCGTGCCATAACGACACAAGTGAAATCAGGGTCAGCAGAGGAGCCCGTGCTTCAGCAAGAGCAGCCCAGAGTGCAGGTGGTGCTGTTTGAATTTGTCAGCCAGGGTAGCTCTGGGGTGTGGATCCTGTGCACCTGCCCCATTTCAGCTGCACCACGTGTCCTGCAGCACCTTCTCCATCCCAGCACGGATCTCCACAGGCTCAGGTGGAGCCACAGCTGCAGCTCGTTCGTCTTCTCCAGGAAGAGCAGCAGGGACTCCTCCTGAAGAGCAGAGTGCAGCTCTTTTAGCTCACTCACTCCTAGCTTCAGGTTTTCCACCTCCTCCACGAGGGGATCGTAGGGATTCAGGTGAATCTGCATTGGGAAGTGGCTGTGGCAGCCCGTTCCAAGGGCAAAGCCCCCTAGGAAGGAGCTGCCAGGTCCTGCTGCTCCCTCCTGCAGGACCCTGACACTGCTGAGCACAAACCGAGGCACAGCTCCTGCTCCTTAATGCCAGAATGAATTCAGTGCCAGCCTTGGCCTGTAAGAAATCCACAGCAATTTTCACTCAACTTTCACACTCTGCCTCCATCTCAGAGATGTTTCAAGACTGGTACAGGCATCACTTCAGTCAAGATGTTTACAACAGGAACGTGTGCTGGGAATTATAACACCAAACTTCAAAAATCCAGGGCCAGGAGTTTGGATCCTTGAGGGTCCCTTCCAATACTCTCACGGTATTTCATAGTTCTATATCCCCCTCTATCTTTTGATTCCATTGCCACGACTAACTCTCCATCCCTTTAACTCTGTCAAAGCTTCTGGCCACGAGCATTTACCTGTTCTGTGCCGCACAGCGCGGGCAGCGGGGCCAGAGCGAGGAGCACACCCCGACCTGTGCCGGGCAGCTCCGGACACGGCCATCGATGGGTGCCGTCCCTGCACGAGGGGCTGGGAAAGGGATCCGCACCGAACCCTGCGGGTCCCAGCGACAGCACCGAGCTGAAATAGGAGAAAAGCGGCCCCGACCCCGCGGCGCTCACCGGGCCGGGCCCCTCAGGCTGCGGGGACCCTCAGCGCCCGCCTGGGCCCTCCCGGGAGCTCCTCCGCTGGGCGATGGAGCCGCTCCGGGCCCCTCCTCTCCGCGATGGAGCCGCTCCGGGGAGCTTCCCTGGGCGATGGAGCCGCTCCGTGCCCCTCCTCTCCGCGATGGAACCACTCCGAGCTCCTCTGCTCGGCGATGAAACCGCTCCGGGGAGCTCCGTTCGCCGATGGAGCCGCTCTCGCCGCCCCGCTCGGTAACGGCCGCGGCCCTCTAATGGCAATGGCGGGAGCGGGGGCGGGAACGGGCGGAGCCGAGGGAGGGAAGGGAGGGAGAGCAGCGACGGAACCGAGGGAAGGGACGGAGGGAGGGAAGGGCCGGGGCCGGGCCCGCAGGGTCCCTCCCTCGGCCGGCAGGAGCGCGGTTTGTGGCGGAGCTCAGCGGGGAGGGTCCCTCAGGGCCAGCGGCAGGAATCGCTGCGGGAATGGAACAGCGGAGGGGATGGAGGAGCGGAGCTGACCCCGCTCCGGGGCTCGGGGGATGGGAGAGCGGGGCTGACCCCGCTCCGGGGCTCGGGGGATGGAGGAGCGGAGCTGACCCCGCTCCGGGGCTCAGAGGGTGGGAGAGCGGAGCTGACCCCGCTCGGGGCAGGACGGACACGGAGCCGGAGCCGCGCGTTCATCCCCGCTCTGTGTCCGGCACCTCAACCTCCCTCCACAACCCGCGGAAAAATTCACCCTGAAGGTGGAAAAGGGAGCCACGGAACCGCAACTTGTGCCAGCTGCTGACCACGGAAATTTAAATTATTTCGCCTTTCTTTGAAGCTCATTTATCTGCCTTGGCTGCCGAAGACACCTGAGAAGGGTTTAGGACACAGGGCAGGGCTGGGTGGGATTTTGGGAAGGAATTCCGCCCTGGGAGGGTGGGCAGGCCCAGAGAAGCACCCAATGGAGGCTTTTCTCATATTCATAGTATCCTCTATTAATTTACAGTGCACTGAAGTTACTCTCAGCTGTTACAAAGTGCATTTGAAAGAGAAATGCAACTCACTTCATGTTGTGATCTTAATAATGCACCATCATTCCAAACTTACTTAATCAGGCATTAAAACTTCTGTGTAGAGAATATTGTACAAATAAAAACCCTCAAGCTCTAATCACAAATTACCCAACACATCAGAAAAACCTGAAGGGGAAAACTACAGGAGCAGGAAATAAGGGAGCTTTTGACAATAATTCACAATACTGAGGGTTAGAGCATCTGTTGGTTTTCATCTATTTGATGTACCTGAATTAAGAGGCAGCATTTCAAGTGCCAACTGCCTCTCCAGGAATTAAATCAGTGATCAAAGCCATGGTCTGTACTGCTGATAGGAACTCTGACCCTCACCCACCTTTCCATCAAATTACAAAACTCCTGGAACACATTTACCAATAATTGGCATTTAAAGTTTCCCAAAATTGGTCCTTTTCTAGTAAAAGCAGCTTGTAGTGCTTCATAGAAATTTAAAATTGAAAGTATTGACATTTTAATGACAACTTAAGGAAAAGTCTTCCTCAGCTTTAGGGCACACCAAACCAGCAGGGTAAATACTGGATTTATAAAGGATTGATTAGCAAAAATGGGAATTATTTGATGGAAATGAAGCTTCCAGCCCCTTTCTGTGGCTAACACAGCAATATTAATTTCCCAAGGATTTCTGTGCCCCCCGTTTCACTGGAGCAGTAGCTACAACTTACCCCGAGCCGTTTGTAAACTTGACACGTTTGCAGCTACTCGGTTTCCTCTGACAATATTCGATTATTCGATCCAGATGCAGAATTGCTCTAATTGCTTCCAGCCCCAGGAGCAGCTCCCCTGCCAGAGCTCGGTGACACGCAGAGCTGAGGAAACATTTATAGTTAAAAGTGGCAAAATCTCTGAGTTTTAATCTGCAGACATCCTAAAGTTACGAAGTGACTCTGCCAGGGTTTCCTTTGCCTTGAAATCCTTTTAATTTGTTATTATCTGACTGTTCCGTGCAGAAATGGGGATTTTTACCAGCCTGTCCCACTCCCAAAGCAGAAATTCAGAAATTCACAACTTACTGGGAAGGAAGGTGGGATGAGCTCTGTCCAGGGAATGCTGAAAAGAACCTGGGATAATTCCACTTCCAGCAGAGACAGGATCAGCTTCTCTCAAGAAACCCCTTTCCTCTCATTCTTCTTCCCAGATCCTAAAACTCCAGGTAGCTAATTGATTTTTTTCCCTTAAAATAAAAATTCTTTATTTTCCTTCATTCCTATTTCCTATTATTCATTTCCTTAAAATAAAAATTCCTACCTGGCACAGCTGATTTGTAGATTCATTTTTGTCCTTTTAATATTGTAAATATTTTTCTATTTGCTATCCTAAAATCAGATAAAAACAATTTTCTACTCCAAAATTCAGGATATTTCTAATATATATAACATATAAATATGGATACAACACCCAAACTCAGTGATCAGTATTCCCAGAGGCAAGTCCCAAATTATTTCTTGTTTGTATCCCGAGATTCCCCAACAAATCCCCCTTTCCCCCGCAAAGGAATCAACGGCATCACCTCAAAATGCAAATTTTGGGAAAAAGGCATCGCCCAAAGCGGCGCCGGTGGTGCCACCCTGTGGATACTCGGGAATATTTCACATTCCCGTGTTCAGGTGAAATACACTGACAGGATCTGCTGGGAAGCAGGGGAAGAGAATTTAAAAACTCACCCAAAAGCTCCAAATCCACCAAAAAAGGGAAAAAGCGGGAGCAGCACCAGCTCCAGGGAATTTTCTGGAGTTATGAGGAAGTGCCCAAAAAGGAATTTTTTGGCATCAAATACGGAGTTTTGGGGGTATTTTTAGGAAAACAGAAGTTGCCACAAATACCTGTTATCTTCCTACCCCAACAAGGAAGGTTTGTAAAACAGCAATTTTCTATGGAACATCCCTCACAAAGCTGTTTGAAGATGAAAATTGTAATGTACTGGTTAGAATTTTCCTTAGAACACTGCAACTTCCATAAAAAGGATTTCACTTCCCTCCTCCATGGATTCCCTACGTTTTCCATGAAACCAGCCCTGATTTATTCAGTGAATATACAGAGGTAATTAAGGAAAACTGAAATAAAATTGTTATTTTTTAACATTTACAGCAAAATAACTCCACGCTTCCAACCTGCAACACACAAACATTCAACAGGTAAAAACCCCAACCCAGAGCCCTTAAAAGTCACTTGCAATAAATAATCTCTGTGTTTCATGCTGAAGAATGTGAATATTCCATAAAGAAACAGGCAGGGCAGCAGAGTTGCAAGTTTTAATGTTTATTTCCCCAAGACAGCCTAGCCTGCACTCTACTTGGATAAATTCACAAGCTAGTTTTCCGCTGCTTCTAGTTTTAAACTTTTAACCATGTTTCTGATGACAAGGAATGCTGCAAAAATACTCTAGTCCAACAAAGAGTTATGATCACAAAATAATCTTTATCCATTCTACAGTGTTTCAGAATTACCAGCTGATTTGAAAACACAAGGTAGATATAGATGCTAATGGTGGCTAACCTGGGATGTTTTATTATAGCAAACTGTTGTTCATGCAACACTTGTGCTCAAAGGGGAAGGCACAGCATTTCCTACAATGAGCCACCTTATCAAGAGTTCAGTTTGTACAAATTTGTAACATCACCTTGAATTTAGTGTGCACGACCTCAAAACTGAGGCATTCCTCCAATTATAAAAACACTTGCATCCTTTTTGTGCAAGTTTTAAAAATACAAAGTTTTTTTTTTTTCTCTCTAAAGTGGCTCAAAATAGATTGTTCATGGCTGCCTACATCTAAGATAAAAAGAGTCTAAAACAATTGGATTAGGCATATTAAAGGTGTTCAAACCATGACTTGATTTGTACATCTATTCACACCTCTTTTTTTCCGCTCTTTATTCAGCAGTACATATGCACCAAATTTCATTTTTAGACGTTTCCATATCATTTTCATAGAAAACAAAGTTTGAAAACAAGTAACATTGAAACACAGCACGGTATCCTACCACAACAGAAACATTTTGGTTACAGGACTCAACGAAATCTAAAAATGAACTATGCTGGAGATTACCACATGCAAAGGTCTTCGTGTTATCTTTGAAAATGAAAAGGATGAGGTTTTATTACCACATTTTTACTGCTTTCTACTATTATGGCAACTTGTGTACTGCAACACAGTCTAGTTTGAAGGGAAATGGATGACTTTTTTTTTGTTTGTTTGTTTTTTTTTCCATGCAAAAATCTACAAATTAGTTTTGATGATATGGAAAAGCTTTTCATAACATCAAACATTCATCTGGTGCAAATGCACAGGGAAGCCTTCCTGAAATTCTGACTTTACAAACAACTAAGAAGCCGTAACAGGAAAAAGAAATTGAAAAGAACTGAAAGAAAAAAAAAAGAAGAGGGGAAAAAAAATGAAAACAAAACAAAACAAAAAAAAAGAGGAAAACACAGGCTGCAGGAGTAAACCAGAGTCTGCTGCTAAACCGGTCTTGGTGTGTCCAGTGTAAGTCAACACTTGTGAACTCATTGGATGATTTTAGGTTTCTCAGCCCCTGGCGGCGACTCAAGCTCGCACCACGCTCACAGACAATCACAGGCACGCCTCTCTCGCTCGCGCTGCCCTGCGGGGGCAGAGCTGCAGTCACTCCCTGCACTGCACTGCACTGCACCGCACGCATGCACCGCATGCACCGCACGCTGCCAGCACTCGCACGGGCTGCGGAGCAAGGCCTGCGCTCCCCGCCCGGCCCGCGGCGCTGGCGCTGACGAGGCTGATGATGAGAGAACTGCGGCCCCCGGCGCGGGAGGGCGCTGCTCCTCCTCAGGCACTGCAGAGCTGCGACCTGGAGCCCTTTTTCTTTGAACAATCTAAAGAAGCATTCAGTGTGAAGTTTGTCGTTACATTTTGCCACTCATTCTCACTCGCACCCACTCGCCATCTCGACTTCATTTGGGCTTTTCTGTGATTCCAAATGAAATCTTCACATTTACTTTCCCGATTTAATGCAGCAGCGGATCCCATGAGCCAAGATTGATGGATCAAACCTTTTTTTTTTTTTTATTCAGTGCTGCATTGTACCTAAACTTCCAAAATACCACTCTAAAACTGGAACCCTTCTGCTGGTACATTGGCAGATGAATTGAAACCAAACGTTCCGCCTTGGATCGCTTCTGGAACAAGGCTTGGATCTTCATCAATCTGGAATGCAACGGGGACACCGTGAGCAGGGACACCACAGAGCCCCACACAGGAGCTGGACAATCCCAGAAGCAGCTCTCTCCTCACCTCCCTGCACCCAGCCCTGCCAGCCCTCCCCTGGTTTAGTGAGAGCACCAAAATGAAGCGATTTAAACCCAAATGTTTAGTTTGTATTGGTCAGGGAGGGCTACACGGCACCCCAAACCCTCCTGTTGACACAATTTTCTCCCCTGGAAATCCTGGCAGTATCAAACTGTCTCAGTCCTCAGAAGACCAGCACCACTAAACCAAGGAAGCCCTAAACCCAAACTGACACTGGATTAAACTCCAAGTCCAGCTGTAAATGCCAAAGTTGAGTTGCTAAACAAGACTTGGCTCTCACTGCTCACATCAAAGTGAAATGCAGCACAAAAAACCTTCCAAGTGCAAACAGCCATGAATGCAGCTGAACCCAACCATTTCTGCAGGGCTCAGGGCAGCAGGAAACCCTCCCTGCATGGCCCAGACTGCAGGGCTGCCCTTCCCTCTGCAATGGAAGTGCACAAAATCAGCCCTGCCTTTGATTTATATTCCATCAATGAAACGGGAACAACGCTCCTGATAGCACATCCCACCCGTGGAATTACCCAAATACCCCAACTCTGTTTCTGGAGCAGCAGCCTCAGGCCTGGAGCCAGCAGGGAGCTCACCAACAGGGCAGTGTCAGGCTGGGAGCTCAGGAACCATTCACAGCCTGGCATTTAATCCCTGCAGATGAGCCTTACATCAGGCACCAGATCTGCTTTAGATGCCTCAGCAGCAGCACTGGCAGGAGGGGCAGGGCTCACACAAGGGCTCAGATCCTCCCTGGGGCTGCTGCCCTTCCCTGCAGCACATCTGCAACTGCAAACCACGAGCACACTGCAGGAGCTGCACACTCACATCATCTGAGGAGAAGAACTGGTCAATGATCTCATAAGCCAGTTTGTAGATGTCTTCATTTTCATGGTTTTGTAGCTGTTCAATTTTCTCCAGGCCTGCAACCAACGCACAAGAGATCTCAGAACAGCAAATTCAGGGCAAACAACTTCCAACAAAGAAATTAAAAAATACATTGGGAATAGAGTTATGAATGATCTGGTTATGAATAAAATGCTGTTGAACCCACCTGGCATATTTATATATATTTTATACATATAAACACAGAAGTTCAGCACATAGGTTTGGTATTTTAAGGATTATTCTACTCCATGTTAACAAATCCCACAGTTTTTTACCTGTGCCCAAATTTACTATCACTGTTCTTTCATCCCTGAAAAGTTTCATTTAACTTAAACCACAAAGAATATGGAGAAAGTCTCAAAACCATGAGGAATTAAAGTTACTACATATTTACAACCACTGTTGGTAGAATTATTTATTCCAAGTTCACCTGGACATGACTTGTGCATGATTAAGGTAAGCACATCACTCCCACAAGGACTAATTTAGCTTCTGTTAATTAGACTAATTTGTCTGATATAAAGACTGTTACAAAATGAGCACCTCGTGAACTTTCCTGCCATTATCCTGCTCTCCACATTCTATTTGACCATGCACTTAGGAGAAGCTGTGGATATTCACCTGATAGGCATGAAAAGGTGCTTTCAAACAGGTTTGGTAAAATATCTGTGCCAACAATAACCCCAGCACCAGCAGGATGCCAAAGCAGCAATCCCTGAGAAGTTATGAAACCCCTGCCCCTCCTACCTCCACACTCTTCTATAAGGTTGGCTATGGTTTCTGCTTCCTCTTCAGCCATTTTTAATATATTACTTAGTCCATCCAGAACCACCTGCACAACTTGTGCATCTTTTACTGTCAGCAAATTGCAAAAGGGAGGAATTACATTTTGTTGAATCAAGTAAGCCACCTGAGGGGGAAAAGGCAAGAGTTACAGCAGGAATGTGGCAGCAGCACAGGCAAACCCAAATGGCCAAAGTCACCCACCCAGGCCAGAGCAGCTGCAGTGGCCACCCCAGGAACCCCTTTTGGGGAACTTTGGGTATTAAACTACAAAGAGATTGGAGATTTACAGCACCCCAAGAGCAAATACTGTGAATTTTCAGTGTAGATAAGGAATTTCAACCTCATCTCTGAAGAGTGGCAGTACTACCCCAACCCTGGCACAGATCTCTTACTCTGGGCTAACAAGGGACTTGTGCATCCCCTACTCATGGGTTACTCCTTTTAATGAGCACATCCTTGTGGGGTGGGGAAAAAGGTACAAATAAATGTGAAATGCTTGAAAATCCCATCAGAGCCTGGCTGAAATCATCAGGGATGCTCCTGACCTCAGGAGGTCACTCCTAAATCCCATGGGGAGAAGGGAAAGCACAGAACAGAGAAGGAACAGAGACACCCCCAGCCCCAGCACCTCCCAAGGCAGCAAATGAAGTTTCCCCAAAGCTGCACTCACCTGGTCTTTTCTCCCACTGATTGTTAAGTTGCTTATTGCCCAAGCAGCTTCTTTCTGAGTCCCAAAATCCCCCTGCAAGCACAAGCAGAGACAGAACAGTCATCCCAGGGCTGTGTCAGGCAGGATTCCCACAAACCTGCATCTGTTACAGTCCCCTGTGCAAGGAGTCACTGTAGCAGCTCAGTGTGAGGTAACAAATAAATCCTGTCCTGATTGAGTCTGTGTGTCCATCCCTCCCTACACCCAGGGTGGGCAAGGGGAAAAGGAAAGGGGAAAAGGAAAGGGGAAAAGGAAAGGGGAAAAGGAAAGGGGAAAAGGAAAGGGGAAAAGG